>CM065776.1:213985-523985 GCA_033296515.1 Macrochelys suwanniensis
ACCTGGAGAGGTCATCGAGGCCAGCCCCCTGCCCTCATGGCAGGACCAATTACTGTCTAAACCATCCCTGATAGACATTTATCTAACCTACTCTTAAATATCTCCAGAGATGGAGATTCCACAACCGCCCTGGGCAGTTTATTCCAGTGTTTAACCACCCTGACAGTTAGGAACTTTTTCCTAATGTCCAACCTAAACCTCCCTTGCTGCAGTTTAAGCCCATTGCTTCTTGTTCTATCCTCAGATGCTAAGATGAACAAGTTTTCTCCCTCCTCCTTATGACACCCTTTTAGATACCTGAAGACTGCTATCATGTCCCCTCTCAGTCTTCTCTTTTCCAAACTAAACAAACCCAATTCCTTCAGCCTTCCTTCATAGGTCATGTTCTCTAGATCCTTAATCATTCTTGTTGCTCTTCTCTGGACCCTCTCCAATTTCTCCACATCTTTCTTGAAATGCGGTGCCCAGAACTGGACACAATACTCCAGTTGAGGCCTAACCAGTGCAGAGTAGAGCGGAAGAATGACTTCTCGTGTCTTGCTCACCACACACCTGTTAATGCAGCCCAGAATCATGTTTGCTTTTTTTGCAACAGCATCACACTGTTGACTCATATTTAGCTTGTGGTCCACTATAACCCCTAGATCCCTTTCTGCCGTACTCCTTCCTAGACAGTCTCCTCCCATTCTGTATGTGTGAAACGGATTGTTCCTACCTAAGTGGAGCACTTTGCATTTGTCCTTATGAAACTTCATCCTGTTTACCTCTGACCATTTCTCCAATTTGTCCAGATCATTTTGAATTATGACCATATCCTCCAAAGCAGTTGCAATCCCTCCCAGTTTGGTATCATCTGCAAACTTAATAAGCGTACTTTCTATGCCAATATCCAAGTCGTTGATGAAGATATTGAACAGAGCCGGTCCCAAAACAGACCCTTGCGGAACCCCACTCGTTATACCTTTCCAGCAGGATTGGGAACCATTTATAACTAGTATCAGAGGGGTAGCCGTGTTAGTCTGGATCTGCAGAAGCGACAAAGGGTCCTGTGGCACCTTATAGACTAACAGAGGTATTGAAGCATACGCTTGCGTGGGTCAATACCCACTTCTTCGGATGCAAGCAGTGGAAATGTCCAGAGGCAGATATCTCTGGACATTTCCACTGCTTGCATCCGAAGAAGTGGGTATTGACCCACGCAAGCGTATGCTTCAATACGTCTGTTAGTCTATAAGGTGCCACAGGACCCTTTGTCGCTTCTGCATTTATAACTACTCTCTGAGTACGGTTATCCAGCCAGTTGCACACCCACCTTATAGTAGCCCCATCTAAGTTGTTTTATGTTTGTACAGCAGCTGGCACTGAGGAGGTCTGGGTCCATAACGAGGGCTGGTAGGCACTAAGGGGTGGCCAACCTGAGCCTGAGAAGGAGCCAGAACTTACCAATGTACATTGCCAAAGAGCCACAGTAATACGTCAGCAGCCCCTCCCCCTGTCAGTTCCCCTGCCCTGCTCGCCCTGTTGATCAGCACCCCTCCCTCCCCATGCCTCCATGGCAGGCTTGGGGGAAGGGGTGGGCAGAGAAGGGGGTTCAGCACTTAGCACTCCCAGGCACAATGGAAAGGTAGTATCTATAGCTCCAGCCCCAGTCAGTGCCTGTGCAATGAGCCGCATATTAATTTATGAAGAGCCACATGTGTCTCTGGAACCACAGGTTGGTCACCCTGCACTAAGCTAATGCAAATAATTAATAATAATAAAGCAATGACAAGAAGCAAATACAGACTTGTACCTGACCCAAGAGGTGTCAATCTGCTGCCTCATATGACCCCATCCTGGGCATGTGGTAACCCCCTTCTACTGAGTTGTGGGGCTCAGCTCCCTATGACCCCATCCTGGGTATGTGGTACCCTCCACACCCCAAGACAGCCTCCTGTTTCCCCTCTCCTGGGCATTGCCCTGACACCCACCAGCATTCAGGAATGATCAGTTTCACGTTCATGAGACACATTGCCCGGGGCGGGTGGGGGAGGGGGGAACCAGTGCTTAATTACTAATGAAAGAAGTGCCAGAGCTCAAGAATTTTTTTACTTTCATAACTCACATGGTGCCGGGTTCTGACCTGCGGGGCCCGGAGGCGCCGGGCTCCGACCCGCTCGGCCCGGAGGCGCCGGGCTCGGAACCGCAGGGCCCGGAGGCGCCGGGCTCCGACCCGCTCGGCCCGGAGGCGCCGGGCTCGGAACCGCAGGGCCCGGAGGCGCCGGGCTCGGAACCGCAGGGCCCGGAGGCGCCGGGCTCCGACCCGCTCGGCCCGGAGGCGCCGGGCTCCGACCCGCTCGGCCCGGAGGCGCCGGGCTCGGAACCGCAGGGCCCGGAGGCGCCGGGCTCCGACCCGCTCGGCCCGGAGGCGCCGGGCTCCGAACCGCAGGGCCCGGAGGCGCCGGGCTCCGACCCGCTCGGCCCGGAGGCGCCGGGCTCGGAACCGCAGGGCCCGGAGGCGCCGGGCTCGGAACCGCAGGGCCCGGAGGCGCCGGGCTCGGAACCGCAGGGCCCGGAGGCGCCGGGCCCGGAGGCGCCGGGCTCGGAACCGCCGGGCCCGGAGGCGCCGGGCTCCGACCCGCTCGGCCCGGAGGCGCCGGGCTCCGACCCGCTCGGCCCGGAACCGCAGGGCCCGGAGGCGCCGGGCTCGGACCCGCTCGGCCCGGAGGCGCCGGGCTCCGACCCGCTCGGCCCGGAGGCGCCGGGCTCCGAACCGCAGGGCCCGGAGGCGCCGGGCTCCGACCCGCTCGGCCCGGAGGCGCCGGGCTCCGGCCCGGAGGCGCCGGGCTCCGACCCGCTCGGCCCGGAGGCGCCGGGCTCGGAACCGCAGGGCCCGGAGGCGCCGGGCTCCGACCCGCTCGGCCCGGAGGCGCCGGGCTCCGAACCGCAGGGCCCGGAGGCGCCGGGCTCCGACCCGCTCGGCCCGGAGGCGCCGGGCTCCGACCCGCTCGGCCCGGAGGCGCCGGGCTCCGACCCGCTCGGCCCGGAGGCGCCGGGCTCCGACCCGCTCGGCCCGGAGGCGCCGGGCTCGGAACCGCAGGGCCCGGAGGCGCCGGGCTCGGACCCGCTCGGCCCGGAGGCGCCGGGCTCGGAACCGCAGGGCCCGGAGGCGCCGGGCTCCGACCCGCTCGGCCCGGAGGCGCCGGGCTCGGAACCGCAGGGCCCGGAGGCGCCGGGCTCCGACCCGCTCGGCCCGGAGGCGCCGGGCTCGGAACCGCAGGGCCCGGAGGCGCCGGGCTCCGACCCGCTCGGCCCGGAGGCGCCGGGCTCCGACCCGCTCGGCCCGGAGGCGCCGGGCTCGGAACCGCAGGGCCCGGAGGCGCCGGGCTCCGACCCGCTCGGCCCGGAGGCGCCGGGCTCCGAACCGCAGGGCCCGGAGGCGCCGGGCTCCGACCCGCTCGGCCCGGAGGCGCCGGGCTCCGACCCGCTCGGCCCGGAGGCGCCGGGCTCCGACCCGCTCGGCCCGGAGGCGCCGGGCTCGGAACCGCAGGGCCCGGAGGCGCCGGGCTCGGAACCGCAGGGCCCGGAGGCGCCGGGCTCCGACCCGCTCGGCCCGGAGGCGCCGGGCTCCGACCCGCTCGGCCCGGAACCGCAGGGCCCGGAGGCGCCGGGCTCGGACCCGCTCGGCCCGGAGGCGCCGGGCTCGGACCCGCTCGGCCCGGAGGCGCCGGGCTCCGACCCGCTCGGCCCGGAGGCGCCGGGCTCCGACCCGCTCGGCCCGGAGGCGCCGGGCTCCGACCCGCTCGGCCCGGAGGCGCCGGGCTCCGACCCGCTCGGCCCGGAGGCGCCGGGCTCGGAACCGCAGGGCCCGGAGGCGCCGGGCTCGGAACCGCAGGGCCCGGAGGCGCCGGGCTCCGACCCGCTCGGCCCGGAGGCGCCGGGCTCGGAACCGCAGGGCCCGGAGGCGCCGGGCTCCGACCCGCTCGGCCCGGAGGCGCCGGGCTCCGAACCGCAGGGCCCGGAGGCGCCGGGCTCGGAACCGCAGGGCCCGGAGGCGCCGGGCTCCGACCCGCTCGGCCCGGAGGCGCCGGGCTCCGACCCGCTCGGCCCGGAGGCGCCGGGCTCCGACCCGCTCGGCCCGGAGGCGCCGGGCTCCGACCCGCTCGGCCCGGAGGCGCCGGGCTCGGAACCGCAGGGCCCGGAGGCGCCGGGCTCCGACCCGCTCGGCCCGGAGGCGCCGGGCTCGGAACCGCAGGGCCCGGAGGCGCCGGGCTCCGACCCGCTCGGCCCGGAGGCGCCGGGCTCGGAACCGCAGGGCCCGGAGGCGCCGGGCTCCGACCCGCTCGGCCCGGAGGCGCCGGGCTCCGACCCGCAGGGCCCGGAGGCGCCGGGCTCCGACCCGCTCGGCCCGGAGGCGCCGGGCTCCGACCCGCTCGGCCCGGAGGCGCCGGGCTCCGACCCGCTCGGCCCGGAGGCGCCGGGCTCGGAACCGCAGGGCCCGGAGGCGCCGGGCTCGGAACCGCAGGGCCCGGAGGCGCCGGGCTCCGACCCGCTCGGCCCGGAGGCGCCGGGCTCGGAACCGCAGGGCCCGGAGGCGCCGGGCTCCGACCCGCTCGGCCCGGAGGCGCCGGGCTCCGACCCGCTCGGCCCGGAGGCGCCGGGCTCCGACCCGCTCGGCCCGGAGGCGCCGGGCTCGGAACCGCAGGGCCCGGAGGCGCCGGGCTCCGACCCGCTCGGCCCGGAGGCGCCGGGCTCGGAACCGCAGGGCCCGGAGGCGCCGGGCTCGGAACCGCAGGGCCCGGAGGCGCCGGGCTCCGACCCGCTCGGCCCGGAGGCGCCGGGCTCGGAACCGCAGGGCCCGGAGGCGCCGGGCTCCGACCCGCTCGGCCCGGAGGCGCCGGGCTCCGACCCGCTCGGCCCGGAGGCGCCGGGCTCCGACCCGCTCGGCCCGGAGGCGCCGGGCTCGGAACCGCAGGGCCCGGAGGCGCCGGGCTCCGACCCGCTCGGCCCGGAGGCGCCGGGCTCGGAACCGCAGGGCCCGGAGGCGCCGGGCTCCGACCCGCTCGGCCCGGAGGCGCCGGGCTCCGACCCGCTCGGCCCGGAGGCGCCGGGCTCCGAACCGCAGGGCCCGGAGGCGCCGGGCTCCGACCCGCTCGGCCCGGAGGCGCCGGGCTCCGACCCGCTCGGCCCGGAGGCGCCGGGCTCGGAACCGCAGGGCCCGGAGGCGCCGGGCTCCGACCCGCTCGGCCCGGAGGCGCCGGGCTCCGAACCGCAGGGCCCGGAGGCGCCGGGCTCCGACCCGCTCGGCCCGGAGGCGCCGGGCTCGGAACCGCAGGGCCCGGAGGCGCCGGGCTCGGAACCGCAGGGCCCGGAGGCGCCGGGCCCGGAGGCGCCGGGCTCGGAACCGCCGGGCCCGGAGGCGCCGGGCTCGGACCCGCTCGGCCCGGAGGCGCCGGGCTCCGACCCGCTCGGCCCGGAACCGCAGGGCTCCGAACCGCAGGGCCCGGAGGCGCCGGGCTCCGACCCGCTCGGCCCGGAGGCGCCGGGCTCCGGCCCGGAGGCGCCGGGCTCCGACCCGCTCGGCCCGGAGGCGCCGGGCTCGGAACCGCAGGGCCCGGAGGCGCCGGGCTCCGACCCGCTCGGCCCGGAGGCGCCGGGCTCCGAACCGCAGGGCCCGGAGGCGCCGGGCTCCGACCCGCTCGGCCCGGAGGCGCCGGGCTCCGACCCGCTCGGCCCGGAGGCGCCGGGCTCCGACCCGCTCGGCCCGGAGGCGCCGGGCTCGGAACCGCAGGGCCCGGAGGCGCCGGGCTCGGACCCGCTCGGCCCGGAGGCGCCGGGCTCGGAACCGCAGGGCCCGGAGGCGCCGGGCTCCGACCCGCTCGGCCCGGAGGCGCCGGGCTCGGAACCGCAGGGCCCGGAGGCGCCGGGCTCCGACCCGCTCGGCCCGGAGGCGCCGGGCTCGGAACCGCAGGGCCCGGAGGCGCCGGGCTCCGACCCGCTCGGCCCGGAGGCGCCGGGCTCCGACCCGCTCGGCCCGGAGGCGCCGGGCTCGGAACCGCAGGGCCCGGAGGCGCCGGGCTCCGACCCGCTCGGCCCGGAGGCGCCGGGCTCCGAACCGCAGGGCCCGGAGGCGCCGGGCTCCGACCCGCTCGGCCCGGAGGCGCCGGGCTCCGACCCGCTCGGCCCGGAGGCGCCGGGCTCCGACCCGCTCGGCCCGGAGGCGCCGGGCTCGGAACCGCAGGGCCCGGAGGCGCCGGGCTCGGAACCGCAGGGCCCGGAGGCGCCGGGCTCCGACCCGCTCGGCCCGGAGGCGCCGGGCTCCGACCCGCTCGGCCCGGAACCGCAGGGCCCGGAGGTGCCGGGCTCGGACCCGCTCGGCCCGGAGGCGCCGGGCTCCGACCCGCTCGGCCCGGAGGCGCCGGGCTCCGACCCGCTCGGCCCGGAGGCGCCGGGCTCCGACCCGCTCGGCCCGGAGGCGCCGGGCTCCGACCCGCTCGGCCCGGAGGCGCCGGGCTCCGACCCGCTCGGCCCGGAGGCGCCGGGCTCCGACCCGCTCGGCCCGGAGGCGCCGGGCTCCGACCCGCTCGGCCCGGAGGCGCCGGGCTCGGAACCGCAGGGCCCGGAGGCGCCGGGCTCCGACCCGCTCGGCCCGGAGGCGCCGGGCTCCGACCCGCTCGGCCCGGAGGCGCCGGGCTCGGAACCGCAGGGCCCGGAGGCGCCGGGCTCCGACCCGCTCGGCCCGGAGGCGCCGGGCTCCGAACCGCAGGGCCCGGAGGCGCCGGGCTCGGAACCGCAGGGCCCGGAGGCGCCGGGCTCCGACCCGCTCGGCCCGGAGGCGCCGGGCTCCGACCCGCTCGGCCCGGAGGCGCCGGGCTCCGACCCGCTCGGCCCGGAGGCGCCGGGCTCGGAACCGCAGGGCCCGGAGGCGCCGGGCTCGGAACCGCAGGGCCCGGAGGCGCCGGGCTCCGACCCGCTCGGCCCGGAGGCGCCGGGCTCGGAACCGCAGGGCCCGGAGGCGCCGGGCTCCGACCCGCTCGGCCCGGAGGCGCCGGGCTCCGAACCGCAGGGCCCGGAGGCGCCGGGCTCCGACCCGCTCGGCCCGGAGGCGCCGGGCTCCGACCCGCAGGGCCCGGAGGCGCCGGGCTCCGACCCGCTCGGCCCGGAGGCGCCGGGCTCCGACCCGCTCGGCCCGGAGGCGCCGGGCTCCGACCCGCTCGGCCCGGAGGCGCCGGGCTCGGAACCGCAGGGCCCGGAGGCGCCGGGCTCGGAACCGCAGGGCCCGGAGGCGCCGGGCTCCGACCCGCTCGGCCCGGAGGCGCCGGGCTCGGAACCGCAGGGCCCGGAGGCGCCGGGCTCCGACCCGCTCGGCCCGGAGGCGCCGGGCTCCGACCCGCTCGGCCCGGAGGCGCCGGGCTCCGACCCGCTCGGCCCGGAGGCGCCGGGCTCGGAACCGCAGGGCCCGGAGGCGCCGGGCTCCGACCCGCTCGGCCCGGAGGCGCCGGGCTCGGAACCGCAGGGCCCGGAGGCGCCGGGCTCCGACCCGCTCGGCCCGGAGGCGCCGGGCTCCGACCCGCTCGGCCCGGAGGCGCCGGGCTCCGAACCGCAGGGCCCGGAGGCGCCGGGCTCCGACCCGCTCGGCCCGGAGGCGCCGGGCTCCGACCCGCTCGGCCCGGAGGCGCCGGGCTCCGACCCGCTCGGCCCGGAGGCGCCGGGCTCGGAACCGCAGGGCCCGGAGGCGCCGGGCTCGGAACCGCAGGGCCCGGAGGCGCCGGGCTCCGACCCGCTCGGCCCGGAGGCGCCGGGCTCGGAACCGCAGGGCCCGGAGGCGCCGGGCTCCGACCCGCTCGGCCCGGAGGCGCCGGGCTCCGACCCGCTCGGCCCGGAGGCGCCGGGCTCGGAACCGCAGGGCCCGGAGGCGCCGGGCTCGGAACCGCAGGGCCCGGAGGCGCCGGGCTCCGACCCGCTCGGCCCGGAGGCGCCGGGCTCGGAACCGCAGGGCCCGGAGGCGCCGGGCTCCGACCCGCTCGGCCCGGAGGCGCCGGGCTCCGACCCGCTCGGCCCGGAGGCGCCGGGCTCCGAACCGCAGGGCCCGGAGGCGCCGGGCTCCGACCCGCTCGGCCCGGAGGCGCCGGGCTCCGACCCGCTCGGCCCGGAGGCGCCGGGCTCCGACCCGCTCGGCCCGGAGGCGCCGGGCTCGGAACCGCAGGGCCCGGAGGCGCCGGGCTCGGAACCGCAGGGCCCGGAGGCGCCGGGCTCCGACCCGCTCGGCCCGGAGGCGCCGGGCTCGGAACCGCAGGGCCCGGAGGCGCCGGGCTCCGACCCGCTCGGCCCGGAGGCGCCGGGCTCGGAACCGCAGGGCCCGGAGGCGCCGGGCTCGGAACCGCAGGGCCCGGAGGCGCCGGGCTCCGACCCGCTCGGCCCGGAGGCGCCGGGCTCGGAACCGCAGGGCCCGGAGGCGCCGGGCTCCGACCCGCTCGGCCCGGAGGCGCCGGGCTCCGACCCGCTCGGCCCGGAGGCGCCGGGCTCGGAACCGCAGGGCCCGGAGGCGCCGGGCTCCGACCCGCTCGGCCCGGAGGCGCCGGGCTCCGACCCGCTCGGCCCGGAGGCGCCGGGCTCGGAACCGCAGGGCCCGGAGGCGCCGGGCTCCGACCCGCTCGGCCCGGAGGCGCCGGGCTCCGAACCGCAGGGCCCGGAGGCGCCGGGCTCGGAACCGCAGGGCCCGGAGGCGCCGGGCTCCGACCCGCTCGGCCCGGAGGCGCCGGGCTCCGACCCGCTCGGCCCGGAGGCGCCGGGCTCCGACCCGCTCGGCCCGGAGGCGCCGGGCTCGGAACCGCAGGGCCCGGAGGCGCCGGGCTCGGAACCGCAGGGCCCGGAGGCGCCGGGCTCCGACCCGCTCGGCCCGGAGGCGCCGGGCTCGGAACCGCAGGGCCCGGAGGCGCCGGGCTCCGACCCGCTCGGCCCGGAGGCGCCGGGCTCCGAACCGCAGGGCCCGGAGGCGCCGGGCTCCGACCCGCTCGGCCCGGAGGCGCCGGGCTCCGACCCGCAGGGCCCGGAGGCGCCGGGCTCCGACCCGCTCGGCCCGGAGGCGCCGGGCTCCGACCCGCTCGGCCCGGAGGCGCCGGGCTCCGACCCGCTCGGCCCGGAGGCGCCGGGCTCGGAACCGCAGGGCCCGGAGGCGCCGGGCTCGGAACCGCAGGGCCCGGAGGCGCCGGGCTCCGACCCGCTCGGCCCGGAGGCGCCGGGCTCGGAACCGCAGGGCCCGGAGGCGCCGGGCTCCGACCCGCTCGGCCCGGAGGCGCCGGGCTCCGACCCGCTCGGCCCGGAGGCGCCGGGCTCCGACCCGCTCGGCCCGGAGGCGCCGGGCTCGGAACCGCAGGGCCCGGAGGCGCCGGGCTCCGACCCGCTCGGCCCGGAGGCGCCGGGCTCGGAACCGCAGGGCCCGGAGGCGCCGGGCTCCGACCCGCTCGGCCCGGAGGCGCCGGGCTCCGACCCGCTCGGCCCGGAGGCGCCGGGCTCCGAACCGCAGGGCCCGGAGGCGCCGGGCTCCGACCCGCTCGGCCCGGAGGCGCCGGGCTCCGACCCGCTCGGCCCGGAGGCGCCGGGCTCCGACCCGCTCGGCCCGGAGGCGCCGGGCTCGGAACCGCAGGGCCCGGAGGCGCCGGGCTCGGAACCGCAGGGCCCGGAGGCGCCGGGCTCCGACCCGCTCGGCCCGGAGGCGCCGGGCTCGGAACCGCAGGGCCCGGAGGCGCCGGGCTCCGACCCGCTCCGCCCGGAGGCGCCGGGCTCCGACCCGCTCGGCCCGGAGGCGCCGGGCTCGGAACCGCAGGGCCCGGAGGCGCCGGGCTCGGAACCGCAGGGCCCGGAGGCGCCGGGCTCCGACCCGCTCGGCCCGGAGGCGCCGGGCTCGGAACCGCAGGGCCCGGAGGCGCCGGGCTCCGACCCGCTCGGCCCGGAGGCGCCGGGCTCCGACCCGCTCGGCCCGGAGGCGCCGGGCTCCGAACCGCAGGGCCCGGAGGCGCCGGGCTCCGACCCGCTCGGCCCGGAGGCGCCGGGCTCGGAACCGCAGGGCCCGGAGGCGCCGGGCTCCGACCCGCTCGGCCCGGAGGCGCCGGGCTCCGACCCGCTCGGCCCGGAGGCGCCGGGCTCGGAACCGCAGGGCCCGGAGGCGCCGGGCTCGGAACCGCAGGGCCCGGAGGCGCCGGGCTCCGACCCGCTCGGCCCGGAGGCGCCGGGCTCGGAACCGCAGGGCCCGGAGGCGCCGGGCTCCGACCCGCTCGGCCCGGAGGCGCCGGGCTCGGAACCGCAGGGCCCGGAGGCGCCGGGCTCGGAACCGCAGGGCCCGGAGGCGCCGGGCTCCGACCCGCTCGGCCCGGAGGCGCCGGGCTCGGAACCGCAGGGCCCGGAGGCGCCGGGCTCCGACCCGCTCGGCCCGGAGGCGCCGGGCTCCGACCCGCTCGGCCCGGAGGCGCCGGGCTCCGAACCGCAGGGCCCGGAGGCGCCGGGCTCCGACCCGCTCGGCCCGGAGGCGCCGGGCTCCGACCCGCTCGGCCCGGAGCCGGAGGTCCCGGGCCCTGCCAGGCTCTGGCACTAACTCTGCACTGTGGGGGCAGCTGCGGGCACGGCTAGGCCTCTATTGGGGAGGGCCGTGGGGCTCGGCGCGGTGCATGCTGGGAGTCCGAGGCCCGTCGGAGCTCGTCTCTTCCGGCGATGGCGGGACGTGACTCTGTTTCCCAGAGTGTCGTGAGGCCCGGCGAGCAGTGACGTTTCACGTGGCGATTGGCGGTATGGCCGGAGGGGGCGGAGCGTGCGCACGCGGCGGCAGCTGTTCTGTTGCGACAGACGGAAAAGCGCGGAGGAGCCGGGCGGCGGGTGAGGCGCCGGGTCGGGCCCGGGGCCGGGCCGGGCCGGGGGCCGGGCTGCCGGCATCTGGCCGCTGCTGTCCCGCCGCCTCCCGGCGAGCTGTGGCCCGGCCCCGCCTCGGAGCCGGGGGTCAGCGGCGGCCTTGCGGGCCGGCGCCTCCCGGCAGCTGCTCCGCGAGATCGGAGCCAACAGCGCTTGGGGCCGGCGCCCCTCGTCGCGGCGCCGCGCCGCTCTGGCCCTCGCAGCCCGCGGGCTGCCGGCCACGTCCCGGCCCTGGCCGCGCCGATCTGGGGGCCCTGGCGCCCCGCGGGATTGTCGGCTCCGGGCCCTTCTCGCGGGGCTGCGGGTGACCTCGGAGGAGTAGGGGGTGACGGTCTCGCTGTGAGCCCTAAAGGGGGGGCGTAACCCAGGAAACTGCGAGTAGCCCAGGGGGTGTAAATTGTAATGGAGGCCCAGGAAAGGGACTCAGCCCCAGGGTCTGTGCCAGGCTTCGCTTCTCTCTGATGGGGCTCTTCTTCCTCTTCCTTCTGCGACTGTACTAGAGCTGTGACCCGTAACCATGCCCTCTGACCTGGCCAAGAAGAAGGCAGCCAAGAAGAAAGAGGCAGCCAAAGCTCGTCAACGGCCAAAGAAAACCCCCGAGGAGAATGGGGATGCTGAGTTTGAGCAACAGGAGATGAAGAATGAGGAGGCCAATGGGACAGAAGAGTCAGGTGAGAAAGGAGCATCCTGTGTTGGACTCTTTCCTTTTCCTGGGTCGCTAGGCTCATCAGGTGCCTCCCAGCTCAGCACGTCTGTGCTGCCAGTGCTTAATTGCAGCCAGGGCTTGGCAGTTCAGAGCCCCGGCACCTCTGGGCTTGCTGCATCAGTTATGGATGTAAAAAAAACTGCTTGAGCCCCTAATTAAGCACTGTGTGCTGCTCTCTTGCAGCTTGGGTTTCCTCCAGCTGAATGGTTCAAGGAACCCTCCACTTCTGTGTAGGTCAGATGCCGGCATCTGAGTTATTTGGCAGAATTTCCACCTTATTGTATCTTATGAAGCTAGCTTGGCTGCCTGTACATGTGCTTCTGTCTCAGGAGCATCAAAGACAATAAAGACTGATAGATAGCAAAGGTGCTGAACTGGATTACTCTAGAAACTAGCCCCAGGGTATTAGACCCCTATCAGTGAAAATATCTCAGATCCTTAGCTCATGCTGTACTCTGATAATACGCTGTCCAAAACCGCCATCTATATCTAACTGGTAAGAAGGCTCCCTTCATTTCCCTTGGACTGTAATCTGGTTGCAGTTCATGGGTTTGTCACCCATAGGCAAGACTACAGCAACTCTTCCTACCTGGGTGTAGACTAGGGCCTTGTCTACACTAAAGGGAAATGCCGATCTAAACTACGCAACTTGAGTTTCGTGAATAGCGTAACTCAAATCAACATAGCTTAGATCTATTTACCGCGGGGTCCACACTACGCGACCTCGACTCTTCTCGATCAGGTGGAGTAGAGGAGTCCATGGGAGAGCGATCGGAGGTCGATTTAGCAGGTCTTCACTAGACCCACTAAATCAACCGCTGATGCATCAATCGCCAGAGCGTGGATCCTCCAGTAAGTGTAGACAAGCCCTAAGACCTTGCAGCGTATCAACAGATGGTGCTGTTGTGGCAGCATGCCACAGAAGCAGACGTATTGCAGACTTCCATGGCAGTTGCTTTGACCTGCACTGGTTCTCCGCCACTACTGGAACCACTCTGGGGTTTGGGGTTTCTTATTTTAAGTCTATTGGCATATAGGCCTGAGCTGTGTTTAACTGTCTCTTTATGGGATGTATCTGGCACAGTAAGACTAGCAGAGTTTGGATAGATTGATGGGAGAGACCCTTCCAATAGGGGACCTTTTGGCCTGGTATCCTCTCGTAGAGGAAACGGAAGATTCCTATCTTTGCTGTAGTGTGTTGACTTCACAACAGATGTGGAGCAGGAGGAAACAGGGTTCTTCTAGAGGTGGTATGCCAGCAGGGCCGTAACCTGGGTGGGGCCAGCAGGGCAGCTGCCCAGGGCACAAAGCTGTGGGGGTGGGAAAATGACAGAAAAAACCATTGGGGTCGCAAATGTGCTTGCTCAACTCAGGCACTAAAATGCCTAGTTATATTTCTGTATGCCAGGCAGTCATGGTACCTGAGGACGAGAATCCCTTGGAGTAAGGCTGGACCTGTAAAGGATCCTTCTTTTCTGTATAGTTGCCTGGGACCACCCCACATCTGTGTAACATGCAAAGAGATGCTGGGGGAATAAATCTGTTAGAGGTACCAGTGGTCAGGGCACTACACTGGGACCTGAGAGACTTGGGTTCTATTACTGGTTCTGCCACTGACCTGCCCTGTGATCTTGGGCAAGTCACTCCCTCTCCAGTCTCTTCCCCCTCCCACCTTTTATCTGTCTGATTGACCAAGCAAAGTGAGATCTAATGCTCAACGGCGTTTCTGCCTGTCTGTAATGTGGTAACTTTTGAAGACCACATCTGATCAATTCCAAAACTTCAGGGAATGTTCTGGGCATCAGTGGGAAGAACCCTATTGATTTTGCTGACAGTTGGAAAACTGGAACATCTGGAAAGCCTGATTTCCATACAGTGCCCCCTATGGTACTGCAGGCAGAGGAACACCTTGACATCAGAGGTAATTCAGCCAGTCATTACTCACTCACACCAATTCATTTGCATACTTCAATCCCATTGGGTGAACTGAATCAGCAAATTAAACTGCACTAACCATGGTGACTCTGCCTGCTTAGCTGAGCAAGAGATCTGCCTCTTGTCCTGGGGAACAGTGTTTGGGCAGGGGCAGACCCCCACATCATTTTGGGTGCTGGGGACAGAGTGAGGGCTGCCATGGGGACTCTGGGTTAGTCCTTGTCTTTTGGCCTGTCTCCGCACACAGAGATAGATGCTTTGACGAAGGAGCTGGAGGACTTTGAGCTGAAGAAAGCAGCTGCTCGCGCTGTCACTGGGGTGCTGGCCTCCCACCCCAACAGCACTGACGTGCACATCATTAACCTCTCGCTGACCTTCCACGGCCAGGAGCTGCTGAGCGACACCAAACTCGAGCTGAACTCAGGGCGTCGCTATGGGCTCATCGGGCTCAATGGGATAGGTGAGATTGGGGGGTGCTGTGTGCATGTGGGGACAGAGCTTCTCAGTGCTGGTTTGGGGAAACAGTGCTCGGGGGGGGTCAATGAACTGGTGGTGAGCTGCAGGATGCAAAACCTCAGTGATGCTGGAGAGAGGTGCCCCCCGAGCAGGAAAAAACAGAGTGAGACTCAGCTGGGGAAGTGCAGCAAATACACCTGGGGCACCTGCCCTCACCCCAGGGAGATCCATGGGGGAGTAAAACGGGGGGAAGGAAGTTAGATGGATTTGCATTGCAGCTTTGCGTTGTGTATTTAGCAGCATCAGTGTCACAGTGCAGGGAGGTCATGGTGACCATGGTTCCCTTCTTAAAATCCTGCCCTCTCTTGGCTTCTGTGACTCTGTCCTCTCCTGGTTCTATGCCTACCTCTCTAATGGAGGATCCTCCTCCTCTGCCTTCCAACGGCTCTGTCCTTGGTCCCTCCTCTTCTCTTTCTCCACCTTATTTCTAGGTAATCTCGTATGCAAACACAAATTCAGCTGCTATCTCTGTGTGGATGATTCACCGCTCTACTCCAGACCTGTCTCCTTCTGTCCAAGCTTAAAACCTCAGTCTGTCTCTTTGACATCTCCTTGTGGATGTCTAGCCATCAGCTCGAGCTTATCATGGGTAAAACAGAGCTCCTAGTCACCCTCCCTGCTATCTTCTTTCCTGATCACTATGGACAACACCACCCCCTGCCTGTCACTAATGCCCATAACCTGGGAGTCACATTCAAGTCAGACCTCTCTCTAGGTCTTCATGTCCAGGCTGTATCTAATCTGTCTGATTCTTTCTACATAATATGTAAGATACGGTCTTTCCTATCCATCCACACAGCTAAAATTCTCTTCCCAGCTCTCAGCATCTCGCTTCTTGATTACTGCAACATCCATCTCTCTGTTCATGACAAATGCAGTGTTGCCCCACTAATACCTGTTCATGATACTGCTACAAAGATCGTTTTCCTAGCCTGTCACTTTGACCATGTCAGCCCTCTCTTTAAATCCCTCCACTGACTCCCCCTTCTCTATCATCTCAAACATAAACTGCTTGTCTTCACTTTCAAGGCTCTTCATAGTTAGTCCCAGCTCCATCTATCATTTCTCTGTTTGATGCTTACCTCTGATCAGTCGATTCCAGCCTCCAGTGCCCACTTGTTACATTTTCTGACACCTTTGTGCTTTCTCCCAGGCTGCCCCACATGCTTGGGAGGTGCTCCCCATAAATATTTGCAGAGCTACCTCCTTATCTACTTTCCAGACTATCCTTAAAACTGTCCTTTCCGATGATCCTACATAAAACTTGACCGTTAGTCTGCTAGTGTGCAGAGACCACTGCCTGTCATGCTGACCAATATTGTCTCATTGTTTCTTCGTACTCCCGTCTGTATCTATCTGTTGTTTCTTGCCTTGCACTTCGACTGTGAGCCCCTCGGGGCTGGGACTGTCTTTTTGTTCTGTTTGTACAGTACCCAGCACAGTAGGTTCCTGATTTATGAGTAGGGCTCCTAGATACCATGGTAATTCACATAGTAATAACTGCACTCGCTTCCAATGCCAGACAGTAACAATAGGGTGTTTGTCTGCCTACCTGCCTGCACATAGGAAAGTCCATGCTCCTGTCTGCTATCGGGAAGCGGGAAGTGCCAATCCCAGAGCACATTGACATCTATCACCTGACCCGGGAGATGCCCCCTAGCGAGAAGACGCCACTACAGTGTGTGATGGAGGTGGATACGGAGAGGGCCATGCTGGAGCGGGAAGCTGAGCGGCTGGCTCACGAGGATGGTAATGCTCAAGGGGGGTTCATGTAGGGAAGGAATCCCCCTGTGGGAAGGGCCTTTTCACCAGGCTCTTCACCAAAGCTTTCATGGGGCATGAAGCCTGACTCTGCTGCCCAGCTCTAGCTGAAGACTTCTGGGGAGCACTGCTCCTTCTCCAGCAACACAATAGCTCCTTCCATTCAAACTAGAGTGGAGCTTGCTCCCCTGGAGCTTGCTGTGGGGTCCCTGCCTTGGGAGGGGGTTTGGGAACCAGGGGGAAGAGAGGTAACCCCTAGCCGCTGCAGGCAGCGGTTAGGAGGGACATTAGTGGAGAGTGGGACACTGGTGGGACTCGGATTGGTGGGGTGCTGACGTAGGTGCTGACTGGCAGAGTCTTCTCTTGCAGCGGAGTGTGAGAAGCTGATGGAGCTGTATGAGCGTCTGGAGGAGCTAGACGCCGATAAGGCAGAGGTGCGGGCCTCACGGATCCTGTACGGTTTGGGGTTCACTCCAGCCATGCAGAGGAAGAAGCTGAAAGATTTTAGTGGCGGCTGGCGAATGAGGGTGGCTCTCTCCAGGTGAGTGCTACACTAAGTGTTCCCTCCCTGGGAGCTCCCCTCTTCTGTTCCAGGCTGCTACAGTGGAGGCCCAGAGATCTCTGGGTAGGTGGTGGGAGTTGCTTTCTGGACATCCACCCTCCAAGCTGGGCTTGGGGAAACCTCTATTCACTACTTCTCTCCTTCTGGCCTCTGCAGAGCTCTCTTCATTCGGCCGTTCATGCTGCTGCTGGACGAGCCCACAAACCACCTGGACCTGGATGCCTGTGTGTGGCTGGAAGAGGAGCTGAAAACGTAAGCGTGGCTGGAGGCAGCTGTTGCTGTGCTCTGGTGCCTGTGCACCCTGCTAGGGCATCCCAGCGCAGCTCGCTCCCTGGAGCAATTGCTCCCGGCAGCTGTTCTGTAGGTGCCACCTGTGGACATGCCAGTTTGCATTATGGTGGCACTGCGGGCCTATTGTGCTGGGTGCTGAATGGACAGTAGGAGAGTCCATGCCCAAAAGGACCCTCGATGGGAGGCATTACTGAATTAGTGTTTCCCATGAAGCAGACTAGGCCCTCCAAAAAGTGTGTGTTGGGGCCTCTTTCCTGTCCATTCTGCCCAATTGTGGGGAGGGATCATCCTCTTTCCTGGACTGGGCCCAGCAGCTTTCCCTAAAGCTCTTGCCGCACCTGGTTCTCTGTAATGGGAGGGAATCCAGAGTGGTTCTTAGTGCACGTTAATCCCTCCTGGTCCCTGGCAGGGCTGCCAGCCTAGGACTCTCATCCCAGTTGGGCCTCTAATAGCCCTGTGTGGTGCTGCAGGTTCAAACGGATCCTTGTGCTGATCTCCCACTCCCAGGACTTCCTGAATGGCATCTGCACCAACATCATCCACATGCACAACCGCAAACTGAAGTATTACACGGTGAGTGAATGTGGCCAGGCGTGACAAGCTCCTGGGATGGGGAGGAGGAGACCCCTGTTAAGGCCACCGACTCCATTCCAGGGCAGGAATGTGCAGTCTAGAGAGCACACGCTTTCAAAAGGCCTGGGCAGCTTGCTTCAGCTATGTGCAGGGAGAGCGTGGCCTTTGAGAGCTGTCGCATGGTCTGTGGTCTCTCCCTCCAGGGGAATTATGATCAGTACGTGAAGACCCGGCTGGAGCTGGAAGAAAATCAGATGAAGCGTTTCCATTGGGAGCAGGATCAGATTGCCCACATGAAGGTATCTATTTAACTGGACTGCAGTTCTCAGTCTTCCTCCACATGCACCCCACTGTAGCAGTTGCCGCGAGCTAATCCCTTGTCTCATTACAGAATTACATTGCACGATTCGGTCATGGCAGTGCCAAGCTGGCCAGGCAGGCCCAAAGCAAAGAGAAGACCCTTCAGAAAATGATGGCTTCCGGGTTAACAGAGAGGGTAGTGAATGATAAGGTAGGATGGAGAAGCGGGACTGTCTGTGGAAGACAAGGACTATAAATATGGCTGGAGAAGTAAAATGAGCTGCAGCTGGGAATAATCAGAGCTGGAAGCAGGAATGGGGGAGAGGGGGGAAGCAGTAAATGGGGCACCAGCTCTAACAGAAGACTGGCCAAAGGAGAATGCATGTGGGGCTACTATACAGAGGCTTCTTGTCCCAGCAGGGGGGAGGAGGCTTGTCCATCCCTCCCAAGGGATCCAAAGCAACGAATGCTGAATGGCTTGTGGGGTGAGGGAACAGCCCCTCTCTTCAGCTGAAGGATTAAAGTGGGGTGGAGACATGAACACACCTACCCCGCAACGGAAGCAGAATGGGTAGGCAGTCGCCGGCAATGGGCTGAATGTCACAGCAAACCTCCTGCTAGTGAGATACAGGCCTCCTTGACCTGATGACCGTTGGGTGCAACTTGTAAGGCTGCTCCCTGGCATCATGGTGCTCTCTGGGTGTCAGGGATGCAGGCAGCTGCTCCTCCATACTTGGAAGCCGAGTCATATTGGAACTGCAGGGCTCCCCTGGTACCCTGGGCAGGGCAGGAACTTAACATGGGGATGTGTTTTGTTCCCAGACTCTGTCGTTTTATTTCCCACCGTGTGGGAAAATCCCCCCTCCTGTCATCATGGTGCAGAATGTCAGCTTCAAGTACATGAAGGATGGGGTGAGTATTCTCTGTTCCCAGGCACACTCAGTGCTGTGCTTGCCTGGATTGCATGACGATATCCCCCTCCCCTTGTTTGGGCCCTGGGGCCCCTGGCCCAGCTTCCCCATCAGGCTGTAGCATGGGGAGGGGGCTCAGCTCTTGCAGCTGTGGCTTATCAGAAGTGCCCAAGCTGGGCCTGCTTGTCACAGCTTCCCAGGTGCTTTGGGGGGTGACCCCTCTCATGATCTTCCCTGTGGATTGCAGCCCTGGATCTATAATAACCTGGAGTTCGGGATTGACCTGGACACACGTGTGGCACTTGTGGGACCCAATGGTGCTGGGAAGTCAACGCTGCTGAAACTGCTCACAGGAGAGGTATGCTTCCTGTATGGCTGTCTGCCCTTCTCTTCCCCACCCCCACAGCCCTTGTGTCACCTACAGGGATGGATAGCGCCCCAAACCCTTCCTTGTACAGAGCCTCTGTTTTATTATTGTAGGTTGAATACATGGGTCCAAAGAGTCAAAGATGAACACTGACTGGGTCATGTTAACAATATTAAACCGTTTCAAACAAGGTTGGGGGCCTTGTATACATAGACTTCAGCCTGCTTAGTACCATGGTAATCATCGATAAAAAAATTTAAGCTTTCTATTAAAGATACAGAAAAGGAAGGAAAACAGTTAAAGCATTTGAAATATAAAGTATTAAATAAGGCTTTAATTTTAACAACATTTCTTGTTCCCTTTCCTTTTAGCTGGAGAGAGATTTTTAGAAAACCCTTGTTTGACAGTCTTGTAGATGGTATTAAAGCTAGTAATAACTTTTCCCCCAAAAGGAGAGAAGTTAGTTGAAATGGGCTGAAACTGTTGTTAAAGTTCAATCCCATTTCCTGGAAAACAAAACAAGACAAACACTCACAAAAGGGGAAAGAAAAGAACAGCAAAGATAGAAAGTGCAGCGTCTGTCTCTGATGTTGGCATTCACTTGTAACTTCACTACTGGAAAAACACAGGCAGAGAACATGGTCTAATCAGCTGCTCCAAGACTTATCAATCTTGTACCAGCATCAGGCTATGCAGGGCACTGCATTTAGCGACCTTTTCCTGGTCACATGCTTAAAACAATGTTGCAAAATATACAGTCTTGGCTGGATAAGCAAGACTTGTATTAGACAGAAGGAAAAAGGAGAGGGATAGGAAAGAGAAGAAATAAGGTGGAGAAGGAAAAGGATACAAGGGGGAAGGATGAGTGACAGTCTCACATCCCAGGTGTTTTTTAGGATTAAGCTGGAGCTGGTGGAACTGGTGGTGTCATCTGGCTCCATCTCTCTGGCCTGATCTGATCAGGACATCTTTCAGGATTAGGATGAAGAAAGTCCAGGTCCCAGAAGATATTGGGGGTGGCAGCTATGATGGTGAAGCTGGCTCCTTTCCTTTCTCTAGTTTTTCAGTCAGCCAGCATTGCGGTAGTCAGATTTCCTCTCCAATGTCTTTTTCTTTTAAAAACCCCAAAAGGGGAGGTGTGGGTGGAATAGCCCATTTCTCGTTATTTTGCCTACTGATTAGGCCTAACTTCTGACACATCAATTTTGCTTCCCGGATTTTTCAGTTCCACCCTTCTCTTGTTTACAAAGCTTGATCTTAACACAGTCCCTGAGTTATATCAGAAGACCTTTTGTTTGGATTAATTCAGTCTTTCGTCCCATCAACACTTACTGTTATAGGTTATTGTGACACTGTATAAACTTTTATCCACTTTCCCAGAGTTGAGCTCACAATTAGAATAAATTTGTAGGCCCAATTATTACAACGCATGACCCCTTCACTGACTCCAGGAAGCGTGTCCCCTCCCCTCCTCTGTAAAATAGGGTTGCGGGAGGGGAGAAGTGATAAGGCCACGGTTCATTGCTGCCACACCTACTCAAGCCAGCAGTCCCAGCTGTCTCCCATCGGCTGGAGCAGGATAACATGGGAGAGGTGTCTGGGCTGCCATTCCTTTGTGAAATGCCTTTGTCTTCCTTCTAGCTGCTGCCCACAGATGGGATGATTCGCAAACACTCGCATGTGAAAATTGGCAGATACCACCAGGTAATCCCTGCAGGGGCAGTGAAGAATGCCACAGGCTGCTGGGGGTGGCTACCCAGGAACAGAGGGGTCTCATCTCTCCATTCTTCTCCCCAAGCCCCTCCCCCAAGCCTGGCCAAGTGTTTCTATCTCCCGCTTGCTGGGTCACAGGCTGTGCCTCCAGGTGAAGAGGCGCCTCATTCCAAGCCCTGCCCTGTGCTGTGACTTATGGGGAAGAGCTGCTGCTCAGTGAAAGGGCTCTGGACTTCCTTCTAGCTCGTGTCTCCTCCTGCTGGGTGTGGCTATTGAGCAGGCCATGGTGGCAACCCTTGCTTCCCCTGGAAGGTTTGACAGTGCTGCTCTGGGCCTGTCTGTTTTGTCTCTGACCCCTTGGAGCGGAGACTGCAACTCTGTGCCTGGTACAGCACAAAGCAGGATGTTATTTACCAGAACTCTGTTTGATATGGAGGCCGCTTCCTTATGTCTTGTGAGCCTCTTACCACACTGAGGCGCCATCTGGGGATGGAGGTGTATCTGAAGTTCTGTCTCCTGCTCCCCAGCTTGTACCCACAGAGGTGAAGAGGTTGTGGGGGCTGGGAGAGGCTTGCTGGCTATGAACTCCCAGCATGTGTCTGGGATCTCTGCTTGTGCTGGCCTGAAGTTGCTCTTCTCTTTGTCTAGCACTTGCAAGAGCAACTGGACTTGGACCTCTCACCCCTGGAGTACATGATGAAGTGTTACCCAGAGATCAAGGAGAAGGAGGAGATGAGGAAGATCATTGGCAGATATGGGCTGACAGGGAAGCAGCAGGTAGGTGTGGACTGCAGTGGGCATCTGTTCCATTGGGCCTGCTCTTGGTGTGATCCTAGGGATGCAGAGCCACCATTGTCCTTTTGTTCACCTGACAGCCATCTGGAGTTCCTGGGCAGCCGGGCTACACTGGGCAATGCAGGTGCAAGCCCTCTCCCACTTATGGGCTTGTGGCCCCAGAGCTACAGTGTCGGGCACCTCCTCAGTATTTATAAAGGCTGTTTCCAATCTCCCATCCAGTCTGTGAGGAAACAGCTCGGTTCTTCGACCGCGTGTGGGGCGAGGGAGCAGGGTCTCATGCTTGGCTCCAAGCGTGGTGAGCTGGGAGCGATTCCATAGTCACCAGCTCCCCTCAGAGTTCTGCCTCCTGGGCCTGTTGGACGCCACAGATGGTGTTGAGTCACATCTGGTCCAGTTTTGTCTCCCCCTAGGCAGGAGACTGGACTAGACTGACTTTGGGTCTGATCCTACGTGGCCTCCCAACGTTGTGTGCAGTGGCTGGTGCCTGGGTTACGCTGTCGGGATTGATCAGCTGGCTCGCAGTGTGGAATAGCTGTACTGGCAGTGGTGGCTTTGCTTCCTTTGATGCAGTGGCGTAGATCAGCTGGGATTCTTTGTGCCGTTGGTAGGTTCTGCCCATGGTGAGCCATAGTCAGCTTCATGGGTGGCGTGACTCCTCCATTTGGAGAGGCTGTGCGTGCCTGGACTGTGTGCCTGCCCCCACTTAGCCTCCTCTCTTGAAAGCCCTGCCCATGCTCCCCCCGGGCCCCGCTCAGCCCCAGCCACCCACCGCTCACATCTCTTCGTCCGCACCCCCAGGCCCACCGGCCAGCTGCTTACACGTGCGCACCTCTTCCACCACCACCCCCTTCCCCCAGCTGGCCAGCCATCCACTCGCCGTACTTGTGTGCCTCTTCGCTCCCTCCCACAAGGCCCCCAAGGGTTGGGGTGAGGGCTCCAGCTGGGGATGAGGGGTTTGGAGTGTGGGAGGGGGTTCAGGGCTAGGGCAGAGGGTTGGGGTGTGGGCTTGGGTGGGGCTGGGGATGAGGGGTTTGGGGTGCGGGCTGCCCTGGGGAGAGAGGACTCCCCCCTAGCCCTCTCTCCCCCCTAGCTGCACCTGGGCTGGGACCGGGGGAGAGGCATCTCTCCCCACTGCGGCAGCTAGGCTGCTGTCGAGCCACATAGCTTAGAGGGAACTTAGCCTACCACCAAACACTTGCTTCCATCATCTCATGGAGCAGGTCGTCAAAGAATCCATTCTGAAGCACCTGTAGGAGGGGAAAGTGATCAGGAACAGTCAGCATGGATTCACCAAGGGCAAGTCATGCCTGACCAACCTGATTGCCTTCTATGATGAGAAAACTGGCTCTGTGGATATGGGGAAAGCGGTGGATGTGATATACCTTGATTTTAGCAATGCTTTTGATACGGTCTCTCACAGTATTCTTGCCAGCAAGTTAAAAAAGTATGGATTGGATGAATAGACTATAAGGTGGTGGATAGAAAGCTTCAGGGTGGATTTGATTTAAATCATGGATTTCTACATAAAGTGCATTGTTGGTTGTTATAACCTTAATACATATTCTTCACAACTCAGAGATAATCTCACCTTTATTTATTTATTTATTTATTTTAACATACTTGTTAACAGCAAAAATGTTTATCTCTGGACACAAATCCACAGTCTGAGAACTGCAAAACGAAGCGTCTGTGATGGCATCTTCTAGACTGAGCACTGAATCCCATTGGGTAGATAGAAAGATTAACCTAAATAATCTACACAGAAGCCCCTGGAACCCCATAACATTGAGTCCCTAATCTAGGAACTACTGGAACTCGTTTACAAAACTTTTCTTAAACATCACATGAATATATTGTCTCATACTATAGAATTAGAATTTATAATCCCTATTCTATGATGAGATATCTTTGAGTTATAATGAATCTTAATTAAAACTATCTTTAGATAGGTTTTTTCCTCAAACAGCATTTTATCAAAAAAAACCCTTTTTTTAAATTCTGCTTTAAAAAAAATAAAAAAATCATTGATTTTTATCCACCCTGGAAAGCTGGCTAGATTGTTGGGATCAACGGGTAGTGATCAGGCTCGATGTCTAGCTGGCAGCCAATATCAAGCGGAGTGCCCCAGGGATCTCTCCTGAGGCCGGTTTTGTTCAACATCTTCATTAATGATCTGGATGATGGGATGGTTTGCACCCTCAGCAAGTTCATGGATGACACTATGCTGGGGGGAGGGTAGAGAGAGGGTCCAGAGTGACCTAGACAAATTGGAGGATTGGGCTGAAAGAAATCTGATGTTCAACAAGGACAAGTGCAGAGTCCTGCACTTAGGACAGAAGAAGCCCATGCACTGCTACAGTCTGAGGACCGACTGGCTAAGCAGCAGTTCTGCAGAAAAGGACTTGGGGATTACAGTGGATGAGAAGCTGGCTATAAGTTAACAGTGTGCCTTTGTTGCCAAGAAGGGTAATACCATATTGGGCTGCATTAGTAATAGCATTGCTTGCAGATTGAGGGAAGTGATTATTCCCCTCTATTCGGCACTGCTGAGGCCACATCTGCAGTATTGCGTCCAGTTTTGGGCCCCCCACTACAGAAAGGATGAGGACAAATTGGAGAGAATCCAGCGGAGGGCAACGAAAATGATTAGGGGGCTGTGGCAAATGACTTTTGAGGAGAGGCTGAGGGAACCTGTCTTATTTAGTCCGCAGAAGAGAAGAGTGAGGGGGGATTTTATATCAGCCTTCAACTACCTGAAGGTGGGGTTCGAAAGAGGATGGAGCTCGGCTGTTCTCAGTGGTGGCAGATGACAGAACAAGAAGCAATGGTCTCAAGTTGCAGTGGGGGAGGTCTAGGTTGGATATTAGGAAACACTATTTCACTAGGAGGGTGGTGAAGCACTGGAATGGGTTCCCTAGGGAGGTGGTGGAATCTCCATCCTTTGAGGTTTTTAAGGCCTGGCTTGACAAAGCCCTGGCTGGGATGATTTAGTTGCGGTTGGTCCTGCTTTGAGCAGGAGGTTGGACTAGATGACCTCCTGAGGTCTCTTCCAACCCTAATCTTCTATGATTCTATCTCATCAATGAGAAGTGTGAGAGATGATAATATACACCTAGGAAGAGAAAATGGAGGCCATGTTTACAGGATGGGAGACTGTGACTCAGAAAAAGATATGAGGGTCATGGCAGTAATCAGCTGAACATAAGCTCCCAGTGTGACTCTGTGGCCAAAAGAGCTAATGTGATCCTGGGATGCATTAACAGGGGTGTCTCAAGTAGGAGGAAAGAGATGATCTTATTTCTGTATTTGGCATTGGTGAAACTTCTGCTGGTACACTGTCCCGTTCTGATGCCTACAATTCAAGAAGTGACAAATTGGATAGGGTTCAGAGAGGAGCCATGAGAATGATGAAAGGATTAGAAAACATGCCTTGTAAAAGAACTCTCTTTACTTTAACAAAGCGAAGGTTAAGTGGTGACTTGATTAGTCTATAAATATCTACATGGGGGAAGAAATATTTAGTAATGGGCTCTTCGGTGTAGTAGAGAAAGGTCTAATGTGATCCAGTGGCTGAGAGTTGAATCTAGACAAATTCAGATGGAAATAAGGTGTCAATTTTTGACAGTGAGGGTAATTAACCATTAGAACAATTTACCAAGGTGGTGGTAGATTCTCCATCACTGACCATTTTTAAAACACAGTTGGATGTTTTTCTAAAAGATCTGCTCTAGGCATTATTTTGGGGCAGTTCTATGGCCTGTTATACAGGAGATCAGACTAAATTATGGTCCTTTCTGGCATTGGAATCTATGAATCTCTGGCATGTTTGTCCAGTTTGATTTTACAAACCTCCAATGATGGAGATTCCACAACCTATTCCAGAGTTCCTATCCCTTTATTGTTAGAAAGTGTTTCCTAATATCTAATCTAAATCTCCCTTGCTGCAGATTAAACCCATTACTTCTTGCCTTCAGTAGACATGGAGAACAATTGATCACAGTCCTCTTTATAACAACCCTTAATGTTCTTCACATATGTTATCAGCTCCCCCCTCAGTCTTCTTTTCAAGACTAAACATACCGATTTTTTTAAACCTTGTCTCATAGGTCAGGTTTTCTAGACCTATCATATTTGTTGCTCTCCTCTGGACTCTATCCATTTTGTCCATATTTTTCCTTATATATGGCACCTAGAACCGATGTTCCCTCAAATTTTTTCCATCCATGTGGAGAATACATTTTGTTATGTACACCAAGGTAATGTGCGGCTGTGCGCCACCAGTAGAAACACAAAACCTAGATATGATATATATTTTTTAAAAGTTACCATAGGGATAATTACTCCAGCCAGGACAGGTGAGGCATTTTAGAACTCACTGCTCAAAGAATTAAATTTAAGTGCAAGAGTGAATGGCTTAGCTGGCCAAGACTGCATCTTTTCCAACACTGCAACCAAAAAGGAAGCTAAATGCAATGTCCTAAACAGCCCAACACTGGTACAAGTTTGCCATGTCTTGAAGGGGCTGAGAAGACCACGTTCTGTGCCCCTGTTTTTCCAGTAGTGAGATTGAAAGTGAGAATCAGCATCAGATACAGAAGCTGCATGTTCTATCTTTGCTGTTCTGTTCTTTCCCCTCTAGGAAATGGGATTAGACTTTAACAGCCCATTTCCACTGTAATATCAATGGACCTTTCATCCTGACACCAAGAAATTTCCTGGGTGAAAAGAGAGACCCCGATGACAAAGGTCCATTGATATTACAGTGGATCCCAGGAGACGGAGGGCAGTCAGCAATTGTCATGGTAGCCCATCTGTCGTCCGTAAAATTTCCTCCCAAAGTCTTTCCCTTTAAAAACCACAAAAGGGATTGATGGGTGAAATAGCCTGCCCTCTTGTTATTTTGCCCACCAAGTAGGTCTAATTTACAATGTATAAATTTTGGTTAATTTCCAATCCCACACTTCTCTTGCCTACCAAGCATATTAACATAGTCCCTGAATTATATCAGTAGGCCCTTTTTGTTTGAGTCATTTAGCTTTAGCAGCTTTATATAGATTCCAAGGTCAGAAGGGACCATTAAGATCAGTTAGGCTGACCTGTATAACACAGGCCAGAGAACTGCCCCAGAATAATTCCTAGAGCAGAGATGTTTAGAAAAACATCCAATCTTGATTTAAAAATTGTCAGTGATGGAGAATCCACCCCGACCCTTGGTAAGATGTTCCAGTGGTTAATTACTCTGTTAGAAATTTACGGATTATTTCCAGTCTGAATTTGTCTAGCTTCAACTTCCAGCCATTGGATTGTGTTATACTTTTCTCTGCTAGTTTGAAGAACCCATTATTAAATATTTATTCCCCATGTAGGTACCTAGAGTGTAATCAAATCACCCCTTAATCTTCTTTTTGTTAAGCAGACACAATGAGCCTATCACTATGAGGCATGTTTCCTAAATCTTTAATCATTCTCGTGGCTCTTCTCTGAAACCTCTTCAGTTTATCCACATCCTTCTTGAATTGTGGACATCAGAACTAGACACAGAATTCCAGCAGCGGTCACACCAGTGTCAAATACAGAGGTAAAATAACCTCTCTGCTCCTACTCGAAAGTCCCGTTTGTGCATCCCAGAATCACATTAGCCATTTTGGTCACAGCATTGACTGGGTGCTCACGTTCTGCTGATTTATCCACCACGTGTCTTCTCCCCCCGCCCCCCCCCCCCAACCTTTTTCAGTCGCTGCTTCCCAGGATAGTGTGTCCTCTATCCTGTAAGTATGATCTACATACTTTGTTCCTAGATATATAGATTTACATTTAGCTGTAGTGAAATGTGTATTATTTAGTTGTGCCCACTTTACCAAGCAATCCAAATTGATCTGAATCAGTGATCTGTCATCTTTATTATCACCCCCCCCAATTTTTGTGTCTTTTGCAAACTTTATCAGTAATGACTTTTGTCTTCTAGGTCACTGATTAAAATGTTAATAGCTCAGTGGTATGAGCATTGGCCTGCTAAACCCAGGGTTGTGAGTTCAATCCTTGAGGGGGCCATTTAGGGAATCTGGGGGGGAAGAAAAAAAAAATCCGTCGGGACAGTACTTGGTCCTGCTAGTGAAGGCAGGGGACTGGACTCGATGACCTTTCAAGGTCTTTCCAGTTCTAGGAGATAGACATATCTCCATATATTATATAGGGTCAAGAACAGTTTCCTGTGGAACCTGGAAACACAACCACTGGAAACACAACCACTCAATGACGATTCCTTGTTCATTTACATTTTTGAGAGCTATCAGTTAGTCAGTTTTTATTAATTTAATGTGTGCCATGTTAATTTTATTCTAGTTTTAAATCAAATGTCATGTGTTACCAAGTCAAATACGTGCTTAATTCAGAAAAGGCAAAAATTTCAATATTGATGATTCTACCATGTCCACCTAATAGTGGGCCAGTCCCATTGTCAGGATACTTTCGTTCCTAATATGTTTTAAAACAAAACTTCTTCTTATGGTTCTTAACTCTGCTTGCCATAGATTTCTTCTTGTGTCCCTTTGCTTCTCTTATCAATTTTCTACGGTTCCACGCTTCTGATTTTATATTGATTTCTATCAGTCCCCGTGTCCCCCCCCCCCCACCCCCGCTTTTTTTTTTTTTCTTTTTTTTTCTTTTTTTTTTTAATAGCTGCCTTCATTTCCCCTCTAAACCACAGTTGGGTTTTTAACCAGCTTGGCCGCCTTCCTAGATTGTGGCTTTTGGGGCATTTAGGAAGGTGTTTCTTAAATGATTCCCAATTATCATTCAAATTTTTCTGATTTAAATACTTCCTCCCAGCTGATTTGGCTCTTAATTCCACAAAGCTAAAAATAACTTTCCCTGCTAATCGCTCTACGAGAAACATCCAGTCACTCTGAAACTGAGGGCAGAATTTAGGGCTGTGGGTAGGATGTGGCTAACACCCCTATAATAATCTCAATTAATTCTGTACCTGATGGGACTTCAAGCATGAGCAGCATCTCTGACTGCTCCATGTTCCTGCTTCAGAAATCTGCAGCACCCCTGGTGCAGTGGTGTGGGGAAGGGTTAGTCAAGACAGGAGCCCACTGCAGCTGCCCTGCTGTGATGCAGAGGTGCTGCCCATGGAGAATTCTAGTTCTAGCATGCAGTACTCCATCCTGACTCTCATGGGAGGACCACTCTCTGGGAACTGGTGCAATCCGTGCCTCTGCAGAGCTGTAATTAGTGTCTGTTTGTTTGGCAGGTGAGCCCCATCCGGAACCTCTCTGATGGGCAGAAGTGCCGTGTGTGTTTCGCGTGGCTGGCCTGGCAGAATCCCCACATGCTCTTCCTGGATGAACCCACCAACCACTTGGATATAGAAACAATAGACGCTCTGGCAGATGCCATCAACGAGTTTGAGGGAGGAATGATGCTTGTCAGCCATGACTTCAGGCTCATCCAGCAGGTAATGGGGTGGTGGGGGGTTTGTCACATGCTTTTCTCAGCCAGTAAATTGGGACTGGGCGTCTGTCTCTATCAGACCCACTCTAACTCAGCCAGATGTCATGGGCTCGATGCACGAATTCCTGGGTGAGATCCTGTGGCCTGTTCTGCTGATCACCTAATTTGGCATAACAGCTATGAATGTGCTTAGCTGAGTTAGTGAACTGCTGGCAGCTGCACAACCTTGCCTGCTTTGGCTGGACAAAAGGGGACAAGGGAGCCTGGGCTCCCATGTAGGGTGAGGAGGGAATCCCCTACCTAGTGCCCCTGTGAGCAGAGCTGCACTAAGGACCACCTTCCTATGTTTTCAGGTTGCCCAAGAGATCTGGGTCTGCGAGAAGCAGACAATCACAAAGTGGCAGGGTGACATCCTTGCTTACAAGGAACATCTCAAGTCAAAACTAGTGGATGAGGAGCCCCAGCTCACCAAAAAGACCCACAACGTGTGAGTGCTGGAGGGGTCGGTCAGGTGCTCTCCCCGGAGACTAACACAGTGGCCAGCCTGACCCACCCTTCTGCTGACTGGAATAGACTCTGCTGCTATCTCTGTGGTTCTGTTCTAGCATTGCTGCAACATTGCTTCTCCTCGACCCTCCCTGTATCTCCACATCTGGACAAACCCTTCCCTTCTATTCTGACTGCACTCAGGCAACTGTATCCACAGCTGGATGGTGTCCCATCCTACATCAGACCTTCCACTCCAATAGGCTGGAGTCGTGGTGATGGCAGTAGGGACTCTGACTTGCAGTGATACAGAAGTGGCGACCCTAGCCCATCTTCTCACCCTTCACCCCCAACCTTCTGCTTCAGTTTAGAAACTTCACTTCAAACTCCTCAGGCCTTGGTTTGGTTTTTAATGATTATTTAACAGTGTAATTACCAGATCTGCCTGAGAAAATCCATCAGTCAATAAAGAGGGAAGAACCGTCTCCTGCTTTCCTTCCTCCTCCTGTGAGGTGCACTGGGCATGAGAGCATGGAACCAGCTCTGTTAGTACTGAGCTTCTTGGGTTTTAGTTCATGACACAGGGCCCCATCCGCACCCTGTCCTGGACCTATGGGAAATGCTGGAGTCTTTCCTACTGACACCAATTGCCCCCTGTTAGTACAGGATAGTCTTCCAGTACAAATAAGTACAATGGAATGATGAGGCAACTATCGGTAACTGAGCTGCAGAGGCACTGAGGTGAGTCGATACCATAGTAACATTCATTTTAGGAGTGCAATAAATAAGAAATGTTAAATAAAAACAATCTACAATTCTGTACTTTTCCAGGCCACTTACATGCCTTTATTTTCCTACTGACTTAGCTGAATATGACACACTGTAGCTCTTTCAGCAAGTCAAGATCATGTTTTCTGGGCTGAAAGGAAGCCAAAATCTAGTCTTTGGTGTTCTCATTTTCTAGGAGGTTTTTAGAAGGGAATCAGTGCTTATATCTCCTCAGCCCATGCAGAGAGGCTGTGCCAATATCCAGAATAGGCTAATAATCCAGTTGCATGTACTTTGCACTGAGTGAAAGAAACTTGTCAAAAGTGAAGAAGTTAAAATCTTGACCCCTGCAAAGGCTACTTCCACAGTAAACAGCTCAGAAGACAAATATCCTGCAAACTAAACAGTAGGAAGGCAAGAAACTGGTGATCTTGTTTTTGATAGAGGTAGCTGTCTTGGTATTTGATATATCAGAATGTCATGTGGGACTAAAAATTAGCACTGCACAAAATCAATATGTCACACTCTAAATAAACTAAACTGGATAAGAGATTTCCAACTAGTTGTAAATAGGGAATCATCTAGTGCAGTCCTGCATTGAGCTGTTCTCAATCAATGCTATTCAATATCTTTATCAATGGACTAGAAGAAAATATGAAATCACTGCTGGCAAAATTTGCAGATGACAAAGATTTGTGGGGTGATACATAATGATAGGGGACAGGTCAGTTGTACATCATTATTTGAAATACACAGAAAGCTGAGTTTATCTGAACAATGTTTCTATACAGCCAAATGCAAGGTCATACATTAGCAACAAAGAATATAGGTTACATTTAATGGACTGGGGAGCTGTATCCTGGAAAGAAGTGACTCTGGAAAGGAGTTAAGAGTTTATGGTGGAAACGTGAGCTTCTAGGGTGTAGCTGTTCAGTTCTGGTGTCAACATTTCAAAAACAATGATTGTGAATTGGAAAGTTTTCAGAGAAGAAGTACAAGAATGATTTGAGGTCTGGAAAACTTTTCTTAGTGTGAGAGACTTCAAAAGCTCCATCCACTGAATTTGTGCAAGAGAAGCTTAAGAGGTGACTTGATCATGGTCTACAAGTACCTATATGGGGAAAGAGATTTCTGATAGCAGATGCCTTTTGGATCTAGCAGACAAAGGCAGAATGAGATTGAAAGGCTGGGAGCCGAAGCAAGACCGATTTTTACCAGAAAGGGTAACTAATCACTAGAAGAACTAAGCTAGGGGCTGTGGTGGATTCTCAGTTACATGGAGTCTAACAGACTTGCTGTAGCTCAACCAGATGTTCTGAGCAGGATGCAGGAATCCCTGGCTGAGTTTCTCTTTCCTGGGCTAGGCAGGAGGCCATCGTGGCTGGTCAGAATGGTCCCTGGTGCCTTTACTCTAGAAATTAAACTGGTCTGACTGACTACAAGACAGGTTTAAGGATTTATCATGCTGATCCTCCATCTTCAGACGGCTGACCGTGGGGCCTGAGAAGCTTGGGGAGCAGTTGAAGTGGGGTGGGGGAGAGCATGCTTTTAATTAACAAAAATAATGTACAACTCTGACCAGATTATTCAGAATAACAGCCTGGGTCCCAGATGTATTGTGATTGGCTATGTTCAAAGGGTGAGCAACCACTCACAGCTCACTTGTGACTAAATGTCTGGGTCAGCTGAAGCTCAAGCAATGTGCACATGAGTTGTGCCTGGCCAGGACTAGGGACAAACACAACCTGGCAGCAAAGGGCTGATTTGGATATTTGAACAATAACCACAAACTCATGCACACAAGGTGTTGTCATGGCTCCAGAGAGCCTCCTTGTGGCAGGCATTCCATGCTCGTTGGCCAAGAGCAAAGGGGCAATAATGCCAGGCACACACCTCATACTCCTCTTGCCCATCTTAACTAAGTTAGAGTTCAGTACATTAACGGGAATAGATCATAAGGCCGGAAGGCACCACTATGATCATCCAGTCTGGCCCCCTGCATCGTACAGGCCTTAGGAAGGGACCTCAAGGTCTGCCAGTCCAGCTTCCTGGACCAAGCATGCTTAGGCTGACCATCCTGGACTTCCCTGCATTAATTCCTGTTTGAACTAGAGCAGGGGTAGGCAACCTCTGGCATGGGTGCCAAAGGCGGCACACGAGCTGATTTTCAGTGGCACTCACACTACCTGGGTCCTGGCCACCGGTCTGGGGGGCTCTGCATTTTAATTTAATTTTAAGTAAAGCTTCTTAAACATTTTAAAAACCTCATTTACTTTACTTACAACAATAGTTTAGTTATATATTAAAGACGTATAGAAAGAGACCTTCTAAAAATGTATTACTGGCATGCAAATCCTTAAATTAGAGTGAATAAATGAAGACTCGGCACACCACTTCTGAAAGGTTGCCGACCCCTGAACTAGAGCCTGTCTTCTAGAAAAGCATCCACGTGATGGAGAATCCACCACAACGCTTGGTAAGTTGTTCCAATGGTTAATAGCCCTCGCTGTTTAAAAGTTGCACCTTAGTCCTAGTATGAATTGGTCTAGCTTCAGCTTCTAGCCATTTGTTTGCTCGATGGAAGAACCCTTTGTCCATTTCTGTTCTCCATGGAGGTACTTACAGACTTTGATCAAGTCACCCCTTAAAATTTTCTGGGTTAAACTAAATAGTTTGAGCTCCTTGGGTGAAATCCACAAAGGTACTTGAGCATTGCAATGCTGAGCATCACCAGGCCTAGGAAATCATAGGAACAACACTGCAATCCCCAAAGCCTGAGTTAGGTGTGTAGGCTCCCTATATGATGAATAGGGAGAGATGGGAGCCTAAGAATGCAATCTGCAAAAGCCAGCATGGGAGGGAGGGAGATGCCAATGAGAAAGGTGTGTACTAAGTCCATCCCTTCTCAGGCAACCATGTCCAGGCTGCAAGGAGTCGTCACTCTCTGCTTAGTGATCCATGAATCCTGCCCCTAGAGGCAGGTGGCTTAGTATCCTGAATGTTTCTACACAAAACAGCCAGAAGAGGACGTGGTGCCCATATAACTTTTAACCCAGTGGTTAGAACACTCAGATGGGATGTGGGAGAGCCAGGAGTTGGAGAAAGGATTTGAACAGGGGTCTTGCACCTCTCAAAAGAGTGTTTGAACGGGGAAGCTATGGGATATTCTGATGTGGGATCCTTTAGTCGCTCTCTGAAGCTGTTTGACTGTGGATTAAATCATTAAAGGGTGACTGGTGCAGGGGGACTGTACTTGGAGTCTCCCACCTCCCAGCGGGTGGGGCGTGCCCTAATCACTGGACTGCAGACTCATTCTCTCACTCTCTGGCCTTATAACTATTAAGTATTATTCCACAGTAGAATAGAACTACCTACCACCTCTTCCTCCTCCTGGATTTTGATTGGAACCTGATCCAGTAGGCAGCCTCTGAGCATGCCTACCTGATTAGGCCCTGCATGTGACTTTATGCAGCCAAACGGTTGTCTTGCCTGGCTTGTGGATCGCTCTGGGATTTAGGTGGGAGACAGGACACCTAAAGGGGAGGCAGCAGTATCTCATTTGCCCAGAAATAGAAACATAGGTGGCGAAGAAACTTTTACCCTGAAAACTTAGGCGCTGAGTGAGTTTAGGTGCTTAAGTCTGGAGTTTAGGTGCCTAACTTGCTGTGGATCTGGGCCCTTGAGTTTATCACTATAAGGAAGGTTTTCCAATCCTTTAATCATTGTCGAGGGTCTTCTCTGAACCCGGTGCAATTTATCACCATCCTTCTTGTACAGTATTAGCAGGAGGTTGCAAGCAAGACACAAAAAGTGATTCTTCTGCCCTACTCTGTGCTGATTAGGCCTCAACTGAAGTATTGTGTCCAGTTCTGGGTACCACATTTCAGGAAAGATGTGGACAAATTGGAGAAAGTACAGAGAAGAGCAACAAAAATGATTAAAGGTCTAGAAAACATGACCTGTGTGGAAAGATTAAAAAAATTGTGTGTGTTTAGTCTGGAGAAGAGAAGACTGAGAGGGGACATAACAGTTTTCAACTACATTATAGATTGTTACAAGGAGGAGGGAGAAAAATTGTTTTTCTTAACCTCTGAGGCTAGGACAAGAAGCAATGGGTTAAATTGCAGCAAGGGCGGTTTAGGTTGGACATTAGGAAAAACTTCCTGTCATGGTGGTTAAGCACTGGAATAAATTGCTTAGGGAGGTTGTGGAATCTCCATCATTGGAGATGTCAAGGCTAATTCCCCACTCTGGCACTTTGAATGCAGAAGGTGGAAGCCCGCAAGGATTCTAAAAATTAATAATGGCCACTCCAGACTTGTATTAAACTCACAAGGTTACAGCTTTTCTCTGACCTTGGATTGGTAGACGCTGCCACCACCCAAGTGCAGAACCCCTTTGAGAGCCCAGGAAGGCGCACTTGGGAATTCCTTCATGTGGGGTACCCTCAAGCCCCTTCATCCTCCCTCTGGGGAAGAGCTGAGAAAGAAGGGCGGGGGGGGGGGAGAAAAGGAAATCAGCTGTTGCCACCAGCTAATTAAACGTGCGCAAACCTCTTCAGACACAAAAATTCAATTCTGTTCTTAAAAAAGGTAAATTTTATTTGAAAGAAAGAAAATACATCTGGGAACTCAAGCTATTACTAGATTTTAAAAGAGCTACTACAAGGATTAAGCACAAAGAATAGCTTTCTTGAGGTTCAGTTTAAAGGTTACAAGCAAATCTAGACTGGATCTAGACTGTTCTCAGTGGTAGAAGATGACAGAACAAGGAGCAATGGTCTCAAGTTGCAGAGGGGGGGGTTTAGGTTGAATATTAGGAAAAACTTTTTCACTAGTAGGGTGGGGAAGAACTGGAATGGGTTACCTAGGGAGGTGATGGAATCTCCTTCCTTAGAGGTTTTTAAGGTCAGGCTTGACAAAGCCCTGGCTGGGATGATCTAGTTGGGGTTGGTCCTGCTTTGAGCAGGGGGTTGGACTAGATGACCTCCTGAGGTCTCTTCCAACCCTGAGATTCTGATTCTATGAAAACAAAAGCACCCGAGTTTAGCACAGAGGAATCCACAAGCCATAAAGAAACAAAAAGGATAAACCTAATTGCATCGTCCTAGACATTTCCTGATCTACTTACATATCGAGGGTTTTAAATGAGTAGTTTCTAGGTATGATACTGATGATTTTTGTATACTTGGCCCAAGCGTCTTATAGCATAACTGCTGCCCTGTCCTCCTCTCCCCAGGAGAACAACAACAGACAGAGAAAAGGGGAGTCCTTTTTCAATTTTAAAAGTTCTAGCCTTCCCATTGGCTCTTTTGGCCAGGTGCCCACTCACTTCCTTTTACCTTTGCATAGCAGTGGGACTTTTTAACCCTTTACAGATAGAGCAATTAGAGAACAGCTACTAAGGGATTTTATAGCTACTAGCTGACTGGGTGTCAATAAAAGGGAGCTCCCCACCTCCCCCTTCATTTATCGCAGGAGATTTTTAAGAGCAGGTTAGACAAACGCCTTTCGGGAATGGTCTAGATCAGTGGTTCTCAAACTTTTGTACCCATGACCCCTTTCACATAGAAAGGCTCTGAGTGCGACCCCTCCTTATAAATTAAAAACACTTTTAATATGTTTAACACCATTATAAAGGCTGGAGGCAAAGCGGGGTTTGGGGTTGAGGCTGACAGCTTGTTACCCCCCATGTAAGAGCCTTGTGACCCCCTGAGGGGTCCCGACCCCCAGTTTGAGAACCCCTGGTCTCGATAATGCGTAGTCCTGCCAGGAGTGCAGGGGACTGGACTAGATGACCTCTCAAGGCCCTTCCACTTCTATGATTCTTGAATGATGGATGCTAGAACTGGAGGCAGTACTGCAGCAGTGGTTGCACCAGAGCCAAATACAGGGGTAGTGTAACCTTGCTACTTTTACTCAGTATTCCCATGTATACCCCCAAGGATCACGTTAGCCCTTTTGTCACAGTGGTGGCCGGAGGCTCATGTTCAGTCGATTAATCATCAGGACCCAAGTCTTTTCCGGAGTCACTGCTTCCCAGGATAGAGTCTGCCATTCTGCAAATACGGTCTTCATTCTTTGTTCCTAGCTGGGTAAGGACATTTGGCCAGATTAAAACACACATTGTTTGCTTGTGCCCAGTTTACCAAGTGGTCCAGATTGCTCCATCAGTGTCCTCTCCTCTTCATTATTTACCTCTCCCTCAATGTTTGTGTCATCTGCCAACTTAACCAGGAATGATTTTGTTTTCTTCCAGGTCACTAATACGAATATTAAATAGTTTAGGGCCAAGAACTGATCCCTGCAGTACCCCACTAGAAACATACCTGCTGGATGATAATTCCCTGTTAAGTTACATTTTGAGATCTGTCACTTTGCCAGTTTTTAATCCATTTAGTATGTGCCATGTTAATTTTGTATAATTCTATTTTTTCATCAGAATGTCCTGTGGCACCAAGTGACATGCCTTACAGAAGTCCCTTCCATAAACACTGTTGCCTTTTATCAACACAGTTTGCGAGCCATTCTGCAAGCCTGTGACGCAGGGCCAGCTAGGTGTCACATCTGATCCACATGTGGCCTCTAGCCAAGCGGAGATCCTGACACTGACCAACCCCTAATCTCGGGGTGGCCCATCCACCAAGCTGGACACAGGGCCTGATGCTGATGGACTACTCTGAGCCCTAGGAACAGGCTCTGACTGACCAACCTCTCCCATCCCCATCAGAGATGTGGTCTGACACTGATGTCTTTTGCTCACTGCTAGAGCCAGACTCTCATGCGCTTCCAACCCCTTTCCCAGCACTGTGCATTGTATTGATTCCTCCAGCCAGGTGCAGCTGGGAAGCCAGACATGGGGCTGGCAGAAGTAACACATTCATTAGTGTTTGGCTGGATTTTCCTGGCTTCCCTCCCGCCCCCCATGGTGACGGATGCTTGTATTTCCCTGGGGACATGCTCTCTGATCCATCTCCCAGGGGATGGGCCAGGAATAAAATTCAATTCAGTGAGGTGTTATTGGAAAGAGAAGCTGTACAAGTGCTGCCAAAGTGTAAGAAAGAGCCAGACACCCACTTCGCCTGCTCTTGGTCAGATGTGTGTGTAACTCCCAGGATGATGTCAGATACCATGTGTGGGGTGTAATCTCATGTCTAGTCATTGCCTTCTGTTCCTGACATGGTGGCATGGGCTCCATGGCATGAGGCTTTCTGCTTATCTCCAGCACTCGGGCAGGCACAGATTTCATTATGAGATGTCTTTTATGGTTCTTAATCATCTGAAGGAATCTCGCTCTCATCTGTGGGATGTTGGATCGAAAGCACCTCAGTCTCTCCATCACGTTGGCTACACAGTCACTCCTCTCTGGGTTAAGACTGCTTTGTACCTGATTTCTACCACTAGTTTGTGGTCACTGATTCATCCCCAGGAGAGCTCCAGCGACACCCCTGCAGCCCTGCATATCCCCCTGGGGGTGAAGAGATTCATGCTGGCACCAAACACCAGGGGTGTCCATGGAGGCACGACTACCACAGAGTTCACCCCAGTCTTTGCAATGTGTCCTCTTTTTGCAAGTGGGACATGACTCCAGAGAGGAGCCTGGGCTAGTCTGGACTGGGGATGGGATCACGCTGGCTTGCAGGGGTCACCTCACTGCAATTGTTCAGCTACAGGGTCAATGTTTCCTTCTTGCTTCACACATACTTTGGCACCAGCAGCTCTTGGGGGAAGCTTGGCGGGTCCCTCTGTTATGATTTGCAATCTTCCCACTGAGCAGGGGTAGATCTAGGTGACAACTCTCCGACACCCAGTACAGACCCATCCTGGTTCTATTGGGGACAAACCCCCAATCTGTGGCCCTGTGCTGGGCTGTGGACCCTGGCTATCTGTGAGGGTCCCAGGGCTCTGCCTTTGTTAGACTTTGGCAGTTTGCCAGGCCAATAAAATTTCATTGAACCAAATTAGTTTCCTCTGAGTTCCTCTCTGGGCTGGTGGGGCTCTCACCCAAGGAAGAATTGCTGGCTGGATCCACTCCGGGGAGCTCCTCCCCTCTTTAGTGGTCTCACCTGTGGCAGGTGATACCCTCACTATATAGCCATCTGTAGTGGTTTGCAGCCTGGCTTGTGATGTCTGGAGCGGTATCAAGAATGAGTGCAGAAGCTGGGAAGAAGCGAGGCCGAGCCCCTGCCTCTGGGGACAAGAAATCTAAGCGGAAGGTGAAGAGGAGGGAGACCTATTCAGTCTATATCTACAAAGTGCTGAAACAGGTGAGTGAAGGGCTTATCCCACCTGGCTACTCTAATTGTGTGTGTGTGTGTGTGTGTGTCTGTCTGTCTGTCTGTCTGTCTGTCTCCAGCCTTCCTAGGGCTCTGGGTGTTGTGAGCTAACTGGAGAGGGGCATAAGATGTGCAAGATCCTAGGAGGTGGCTCATCCTAGCCCTGGCCTGGGACAGGATTGTTGCTAGCAGCCTCTTCCCCAGGATTTTATCTCTAGCACTGGTGCTACCACCCCTCCTGTATGCAAAGATTCCTGGTCTGGATCTATCCCTCTTTGACTAATGCCTCTCTCTGGTGTCTTCACTCACAAACTCCTTTACCTTCAGGACTTAGTCATCTTTTGTCAATTACACCTGTTCCTAGGGCAGTCCATTAGCTCCTCCTGTCAGGCTGTAGCTCTGAAATCAATGGGCCACAGATAAGTGCAGGGTTCCTGTGTTGTCTTCCCAAAGCCCTAGCAACAAGGGCTGTCCCTCCCCCAGTCCGGGATGTGAGATGCACATACAGCCAGGGTGGGAAGCACCAGTGCTGGGGCTCTTGAGCAGCCTAGAAATCCTCTACATAAAGTTGGGGGAGGGAGTTGGCAGCTGCTAGGGCCCTGCTGGGCTCCCATGGCAAGGGCCTGCTTGATGGCTCTGTTCCCTAGGTCTGCAGCCTGGTGCAGAGAGGACTGGGGGAAGTAGGTGCTAGCTGAGGGCTCCCCTCCTCAATATCTAGTGGGGTTGTGCTGAGTGCTCTATTGCTCACCCCCTGAGCAGGGGGCTACATTTGTGTTTTCATATAGACTGCACACAGTGTTCCCCACCATCACCACTTGCTGTCGCCATTCCCAAGGCAGGTGAGCTCTGGGGCAGAGACCGCCTGCAGCAACCAGCATAACAGGGCATCGTCCTTGATATTACTGTAATGCTGATCAAAGACAACCGGCTGGGACTGGCCTACTGCCGCTCCCCTGAGACCAGACTGGAGTTGTCTGGCTTATGACAAATCCATCTGGAGGCAGCCATGGTGCCCTCCTTAGGTTCACAGGCCCTTATTGCTTCTCCTGCCCGCTGCCTTCACTGGTCCAGAAATGCCCCTGCTGTGTGCCATGCTCCCATGCTGTCAGTCCCTTTCCTGCAGCTCCCCTGGTGCAAGGGAAGGGACCAGGCAGGCCCAGGGGTGGGATGGGATGGGGGTGGAGCTAGCTACCATCCCTCCTCACACACTTCCGTTTCCTGCCAGGTTCACCCTGACACTGGCATCTCCTCTAAGGCCATGAGCATCATGAACTCTTTCGTGAACGATGTCTTCGAGCGCATTGCCACAGAGGCCTCCCGCCTAGCACAATACAACAAGCGCTCCACCATCACCAGCCGCGAGGTGCAGACCGCCGTGCGCCTGCTGCTGCCGGGGGAGCTGGCCAAGCACGCCGTGTCTGAGGGCACCAAAGCTGTTACCAAGTACACCAGCAGCAAGTGACTGCGACGGCGGCGTAGGGGGTGGGGCTGAGGAGCCGATTGTTCCTACCCACCGGAATAAAACTTGCAACCTCTACCGGGGAGCAGTGTGTGTCTGTCGGTTTAGTGTGACTCAGCCACTGACCGGGCCGGCCCTGCACCAAGCTGGGCATGCCCTCCCGGCCCGGCTGGCGGGGGCGGCGCAGGCGGGTGGGGGCTGCGGGTGGGGGCTGCAGGTCCATGGAGCCTGTGCTAAGCAGGACAAGGTCCCCTCTGTGACTCCGCGACGGGGGTCCCGTCCACGTGGGTGCGCCCTGCCCAGGCCTGGGCTACAGGGGACTAGAGCAGCAGCAGCCCTGCCGGGAGCGTCCCCCGGGGCTGGGCTGTGTGGGGCCAGGGTGCTGTCTGCAGGAGCCGGGCCTGGGGCTCCCGGGAGTGGGGAATCTCCGCTCCCATGTGGCAGGGCAGCTAGCGAGCGTTCCACCATCTCCATGGGAACAGCCCCGGTCAATGGGGGGGCGGGGCTTGGTCTCCAGGGTGATGGGACAATCCCCCACATGGGGCAGCCCTGGGGGCAGAGCGGAGCAGGGGTGGGCGCCATGTCCAGCCGGTGAGGCCTGGCGTAGGGGGCTGGGGAAAAGCACAGGGGTATTGTGGGGCAGTTGTGGATCTAGGAGGGTCAGTGCAGCCTGTGGGGTGTCTGAGGGGCACTAGGGTATTGTGGGGGGTGTCAGCCTGTGGGGGTCAGTGGGGTGTGGACACTGGGGGGTCTGAGGGGCACAGGGGTATGGTGGGGCAGTTGTGGATCTAGGATGGTCAGTGCAGGGTGTGGACACTGGGACAATGTGGGGTGTGTCAGCCTGTGCGGTGTGGACACTGGGGAACTGAAGGGTATTGTAGGGCAGGTATCAGGTGTGTGGGGGGGGATCAGTACAGCATGAGAGGCATGGGCACTGGGGTGATGGGGTGGAGGTTTGGTGAAGGACAGAAAGAGGATGTCTGACTTTGACTTTGGACTGCTGGAGGGGCAGCGGGTGCTCTGGTTGCCATTGGGGGTGGGGGTCTGGTAATGCCCATCCATACACAGGCATGACCCCAGTCACTGAAGCTGTGAATTACACCTGCTGCAGTTATGTGCAGTCCCTGTGCAAACAGCCCTTGGGCCCCGGTGTTGGGGGTTGGCTGCCAGAGAGCAGGGGGCTCCCCTCCAGCCCCCTGGGCCTGAGGAGATGTACTGCTCTCTCTAGCACCTACACAAGGATGTGGCTTGAGTCCCAGGCTGCCCTAAAGGAGCTGCTGGCCCAGGAGCTGCCGTCTCAGCCCCCGCAGCCTGAGAAGGACCAGAGGCTGTTCTTCCACATGCTGGCCACCCTGTTCCTGCGCTACACACAGATCCTGCGCTGCCTGGAGACCTGCTACGACCAGATGGTGCATCCGCAGAAGCGCCGGGTGCTGCAGCACATGCTCGATGGGGTGATGGGCCGGGTGCTGGAGCTCAAGAATGAGATGGTGGAGACTGAGCTCTCAGAGTATCACTACATGGACGACGTGCTGCAGGACCTCAAGCTCACCCCAGTGAGAGGGGCCTGGGATGAAGGGGGGCAGGGCCCTTGGGATGCAGCATGTTGGTGTAAGATGTGCTGTGAGCTGGCCTTGGGATGGGGGATGCTGTGTCATGGGGTGGGAATGGGGCAGGGTGGAGGTGTGCTGTCTAGGGCGGGGCCCAGTGTTGTTGGGGGGGCACTGTACTGGTGTGGAATGGTAGTGGTAATGTTGGTTGGGTGCAGGATGAGGAGGCAAAGGTGCACTGTTAGAGCACTGAGCTAGCTCTGGGTGAGGGACGGGCAGTGTCATGGGGGTGGACTCTACTGGCCCAGGGTGGGCAGTGTTGGTGGGGTGCTCTGTACTAGTGCTGTGTGGGAGTGGCACACTGCTGTTGTGGGATTGCAGTGTCATTGGGGTGTGGTGTTCAGCTCTGCAACATGCTCCCTCCCCCCACGAAGAAGAAGCCTTATAGGGCAGATACTGACCCCAGTGCAGTGTCTGGCTGGGGACATTGCCACGTCAGCCCGAGCCACCACTGTTGGAAGCAAAGAATGTGACGAGAAGATGTTTCGATTGCTAATACTGTATCCCAGTCCTAGGAGTCTGGATAACATGCAAGAGGAAACGGAATTTCTCACTGATGAGAAGAAATGTTATAATTCATATGTGTGTGAGCTGCATGTGTGATCTCTCCCTGGACACTCTCTTCGCAAGTGACAGGCAATCTGCCAGAATGGAAATCCTGGGGTGACCTCCCTTTTAGCCTAGGTCACCCCCTGTTTCCACCACCCTGTTATGGTTACAGGGTAAGCAGTGTCTTGGACCTCCTCTGGAATATCTGAGTGTGCCGCTCAGGTGACTGGTTCTGCTCCCTCCCTCTGTCTCTGGGAGTGGGGGAGCCTGGAGTTCTACCTCTCAGATTGGATCCTGGTGTGTCAGCCCCCTTCTTTCCAGCCATGTTGTCATGATCAGCCCAGCTGCAGTTGGTATATGCAAGACAGTCCTCTCAGTGCCTGTGATCTGCTGCTGTTTAAAGTGACTCAGCAGCTTCCAGACAGATGCATTTTGTCCATTCGCCCAAAGATGCACAGCAAGCAGAGGAATGGGTAAACCACCTGAGGTCCACACGATCCAGGGTGTAGCATTGATGGAGCAGTCTGGAGAGTGACTCAAGCTCCTGAAATCAGGATGGAATGGTGCTCCGGCACATCACCTGACACATGGGGGTCACAGCACCACTCAAATTTGGCCCATCTGTCCCTCCGTCATGAGGATGGAGGGGTGGCTGAGCCAAATATGAGTGGAGTTGCAACCAGGCGTGGGAGGTTGCAACACTGCTCAGGTTTGGCCCAGTGGCTCCTGTCTGACATTTGGGGGTGGGGACAGGGGTTCAAATGTGAGTGAGTGGCGTTGCAGCCAGGCTTATTGGATTCCAGTGCCACACAGGTTTGGCCCTCCATCATGATGGAGGAGCAGCTACCTGGGCCACACGTGAGTGGTGCTGCACTCCTGTGTCCAGGTCATGACACTACTTTTCTCTTCAATGTGGCCCACATCGTACAGCTACCGATGGGCGATGGGCACGAGCGGAGCTGCTGGTCAGCCAGAGTCAGGAGGAGCCGCTCTGGCTTGGGAGCAGAGCACTCCACCACGGGGGTGGGCAGTGAGTGGCTAGCAATGTCCCATGGGTGGTGGGCGAGGGGCTGGGAGTGAGTTGTGGGGGGCTATAGGGTGAGTGGGGAATGTTAAGGGACTGCAAGGTGGGGGTGCTATAGGGCAAATGGGGGTGTTTTAGGATGCTAGAGTTGGGAGCTGTGGACAGGGGGCTGAAATGTTGGGGGGGCACTGGGGTGTGCATCAGGGCTGATGAGATGGGGGGTGGTGGAGGGTTGCTGAGGTATGTGTGGGGTGAGCGGGGCATTTCGGGGTCTGTGGATGGGCTGGGGTATGTGTGAGAGGGGTTCTTTGCTGAGCAGTCCCTGTTCAGCACAGGAGCAGAGCAGGGATTTGTCCTGGGAACCAATGGGGTCTGTCGTTCTGTGTTGCTAGATGCACTGTTTGAGAGGGACAGTGTCTATGAAACAAAGCAGCTTAAGAGCTCAGACTCGCTCGCCTATTGTCAGATGGCCACAAACCTACTTATTGTAAATTGTAGTTGCTGCTGTATGTTTATCTTAAAGATTTTAAAGTTATCTAGACTGCAGCGCTGGCATTTCTTCTTGCCAGGTGTTAACAGTGGATCTTTCTCCAAGTTACAATATCTTTGCTGCTTTGGGGAAAGCTTAGAAAACAGATTCCTTCGTTTTCTGTGATTAACTTGACAGTAAATCAAATGCAAAGTCTATCACTTAATTATGATGCATGGAAAGGTTGATATTATCAATGCCATCAAGGATATACTGGCATTCGAAAAAGTTCAGAGAAGGGCAACTAAAATGATTAGGGGTCTGGAACGGGTCCCATATGAGGAGAGATTAAAGAGGCTAGGACTTTTTAGCTTGGAAAAGAGGAGACTAAGAGGGGATATGATAGAGGTATATAAAATTGAGTGGTGTGGAGGAAGTGAATAAGTAAAAGCTATTTACTTGTTCTCATAATAGAAGAACAAGGGGCCACCCAATGAAATTAGTGGGCAGCAGGTTTAAAACAAATAAAAGGAAGTTCTTCACACAGTGCACAGTCAACCTGTGGAACTCCTTGCCTGAGGAGGCTGTGAAGGCTAGGACTATAACAGGGTTTAAAAGAGAACTGGATAAATTCATGGAGATGAAGTCCATTAATGGCTATTAACCAGGATGGGTAAGGAATGGTGTCCTTAGCCTCTGTTTGTCAGAGGGGGGTGATGGATGGCAGGAGAGAGATCACTTGATCATTACCTGTTAGGTCCGTCCACTCCAGGTCACCTGGCATTGGCCACTGTCGGTGGACAGGATACTGGGCTGGATGGACCTTTGGTCTGACCCAGTACGGCCTTTCTTATGTTCTTATCTTTTCATCTTTGGCTGTGTCTTGCTACTTTGTTTTAAAGTTCAGCGTGCAGTTTGTTGATACCACATTAGTAATAAATACCCATAGTGTAAATCTTCATAATTACTGTTGTGCAGATTTTCAGTTAGATAAAATTTTCTGTTAAAATATGTTAGCTTTTGAATGAGTGTTTTATCTTATGGTGTTGCCACACACGAGAGTCTCAAATCTGTTGTACACATGACCGAATTACCAACATGAGTCCCATCATTTCTGCAGGCCTCCTGCACTATAAAATTTTGCACTACATGACGGGTCTTACCTACAGCTCAGCACCTTTCTCAAAGATCCGGTGAGCCCAGCTGCTTCAGCCACATCCCTAAAGGCCCTGCCTTCCTTATACAGCCTTCTGACAGCTCTGCCTGTATCTCCTCCCGCAGTTTCTCTCAGAGCTGCTGGGCCCTGCTCACCCCTGAGGCAGGGTTCTTTTCACTTTAGGCTCTAGCCTTGGAAAAATAGACCTGTTACCTACCTTCCTGTCCCCCAGCCAGGTTATTTTCCAGTAACCTGTTCACCTATTTTTCCCTTAAGGACCCTTGGCATTGTCACTGGCGGTACATTATCTCTGTCATTGTTTCGTTTCCAGCTTTTTCCTCTTGACAGCTGCCTTTGATTCAACTCCATGCAATCACCCAGAATAATATCAGGCCTGTAGACTGAGTTACATATAATGTTCATACAAACAATACAGATTTCTCTCTTCTCCATAGCATTACTGAAACCCGGTGGGACATGTCACGACTGGAATCTTAAAATCAGGTGCACAGACCACAGGGACGTGCTGGCTGCTGCTTCCCGCAGCTCCTGTTGGCTGGGAACAGCAAACCATGGCCACTAGGCGCTGCGGGGGCCCATGCCTGCAGATAGTCAATGTAGACAAAATGTCTCGCAGTCCGCCAGCAGATTACCCTGAGGGCTGTTTGCCGACCACTGTTGTAGACCATCAAATGAAAATAGAGAAGAGGATGTGGATAAGCACCTTTCTGTAATGTGTGAAAAGAAAGTGTGGAGTTATGGGGTACTTTCATTTGGTGGTGGTCACATGGCCAGTAGTAAAACAAGTAGAGTTTCTAAAAGTTATAGATTATTTTCTAACCCAAAAGTTATTACAGCCAACCCGAAGTAACTCTAGCCATTATGCTGGCTAGAGATGAATTAATCACTGAACATGAAGCTGTTGGTTGCCTAGGGACCAGTGATTGTTGACCTGATTGCAAACAGAGGACAGTCCTTACCAGTAATGTATATACTTGGTGTTTCAAAAGAGTGAATTTCCAATAAGAAAACGGAGTGAAACTGAGTGCAAGAGACAAATTAAACAGGAAAATGTGAATGAAAATTGGGAGCTCTTTAAGGAGAGTTTATTAGATAACCAAAAGACCATGATTCCACAATCAGGAAAGAGGACAACTTATGGCTAAAAGCCCATCCTCTTTCAGTGGGGAAGTGAAGGCAGCAATTAGAAATAAGAAAGCAATATAAAAACAATATAAAATGAGGAATATGTATAGCAATCAATATAAATTAGAAGTTGTGAAGTGTAAAAATAATTGATAAGGGAAGCTAAAGCCATCAGGGAAAAAATCTGAGTGTGGCAGGTCTAAAGACAATAAGAAGGACTTTTAAAAGTATATTAGGAACACAGGAAATTCTAACAATGGTATAGGTCCATAATTAGATGGTAATGGTAAAATTGTTAATGCAGAAAAAGCAGAAGTGTTCAATAAATATTCTGTATTACATCATCCTGCTTTTTTCCAATCACATGAGGATCATGAAATATTTTCCAGTCTATTAGTAACCAAGGAGAGTGTTAGACAGGATCTACTAGGGATAAACACTTTTAAATCAGCAGGCCTACATAATTTGATCGTAAGTGGATTATACACTGGCTAACTGATAGGTCTCAAAATGTAATTGTAAATATGGAATTGTCATCAAGCAGGTGTATTTTCAGTGGGTTCTACAGGGATCAATCTTGGCCCTATGCTATTTAATATTTGGATCAATTACCTAGATGAAAACAAACTCATCATGGATGAGATGACTCAAAAATTGGGGGAATGGTAAACGAGGAAGATGACAGGTCACTGACAGAGCAAGCGAGATCGCTTGGTAAACTGGGTGCAAACCAAGGATGCGTTTTTAATACTGCTAAATGTATACATTTAGGAACAAAGAATGTAGGAAATACTTTCAGGATGGGGGGCTATCTTGGAGGCAGTGACTCTGAAAAAGATTTTGGGGGAGTGGTGGATAATCAGTTGAACATGAGTTATATTATCTCTGTATGGGTCACTAGTGTGACCACTGCTGGAATACTGTGTTCCATTCTGGTGTCCCCAGTCCAAGAAGGATGTTGATTAAATTGGGAAGGGTTCAGAGAAGAGCCACACGAATGCTTAAAGGATTAGAAAACCTGCCTTAGACTCAAACTGCTCAATCAGCATCTCTATTTAGCTTAACAAAGAGAATGCTAGAACCATAGGGTTAGAAAGGACCGCAAGGGTCATCTAGTCTAATCCTCTGCCAAGATGGAGGATTTGTTGTGCCTGACCCATCCAAGACAGGGCTATTTAGCCTCCTTTGGAAAACCTCCAGTGAAGGAGCTTCTACAACCTCCCTAGGCATCTGTTCTAGTCTTCTACTGTTCTTACAGTTAGGAAGTTTTTTCTGAGATTTCATCTAAATGTGCTGTAGTTTGAACCCATGGTCTCGCATCCTGCTGCTGTGGCAAGAGAACAACTTTTCTCCATCTTTTATTATGGCAGCTTTTCAAATATTTGAAGACCGCTGTCATGTTGCCGCTTAATCTCCTCTTTTCCAAACTAAACATACCCAGTTCCTTCAGCCTTTGCTCATAGGGCTGCGTTCCATCCCTTTAATCATCTTCGTCACTCACCTCTGGATTTTTTCCAGTTTCTCTACATCCTTTCTATATATTGTTGACCAAAATGGGACACAGCACTCCAGCTGAGGCCTAACCCGTGCCAAGTAGAGCAAAACTATCACTTTCCATGACTTGCACGCTCTGCCTCTGTTAATGTAACCTAAAACTGCATTTGCTTTTTCGCAACAGCATCGGAGTGTTGGCTCATGCTGAGGGTGTGATCCACCGTGCTGCTGCTAAGCCAGTCATCCCTCATTCTGGTTTTGTGCATCTGTTTTTTCTTCCCTAGGTGTAGCACCTCACATTTGTCTGCTAATTTCATTTTTGTTGGCTATAGCTCAGTTCTCCAATTTATCAAGATCCCTTTTGATTTTTAGCTCTATCCTCCAGAGGAGCAAGTGGTGGGTGGGGGGAGCCAGAGGGGTCTTGGGGCGCAGGGCAAGCGGAGCAGGCTGGGGCCCCTTCTGAGCATAGGCCCGGCTCCATGGAGGCACTGGAACCATTGTAAACCCCGGACTGCCTCACAGGGGTGCAAGATGGGGATTGTGAGGTGTCAGCTCTGTGGGGCTGACCGCCATTACCCCCCTTTAAATTAAACCCTGCTTTTCATTGATAAGGGGCATCATCGTAGGAGGCTTGCTGTGTGGAAGGGGTCATCAATACAAAAAGTTTGAAAACCAATGAACAAGACTAAACAGACCATTAGCTGCTAAAGAGCACCCCCTTGTGAAGGGTTTCATGTATTAACAGACAAGCCAATGCAGCATAGATACACAACGTTCATCCCAGCGGATAGACAAGGTCGTTCTTAGTCTGTCTCCCACCTCAGTCTAGTGCATACTTCTACCCAGGCTCTTCCCCAGGAGTTCTCTTGGTTCTGCTTTCTGCCCTTAGTGTTAGGCCTCTTGCCTCTGTCAGAGTAAGATCTTTCTCTGCAGCCAGGGTCCAGGGAGGTCCATCCACTGTGACTCTTCTCCAGGGACAGCAGCTGATCCTCACCAGGGCAGGCTTCTGGCCCTGACTGGGAGACCCTGGATTGTGACTAGGCCCTCTTGGATACCTTCTGACTGCAGCCTTGCTGGCTAGGAGGCTCCCCTCTCTAGGATCATCTTTTACAGACTCCCCATTTTGGGGGGGGGGGGGGGGGGGGTTGCTAGAGAGCCCCTCCTCTAGGCCAGTGGTTCTCAACCATTCCAGACTACTGTACCCCTCTCAGGAGTCTGGTTTGTCTTGCATACACCCCAGTTTCACCTCACTTAAACTACTTGCTTACAAAATGAGACGCAAAAACACAAATATGTCACTGCAACCTTTATGTATGCAGTAGCATAAAATCCCTCCTTGGCAACTGTACTGGATTGCCTTACCTGGAAGGGGTTAAGCAGTTCAAATAACCTCGTTGGCACCTGACCAGAAGGACCAATGAGGAAAGAAGATGCTTTCAAATCTGGGGGCGGGGAAGGATTTGTTGTTGTTCCCTCTCCGGACAGAGGGAGAAGCCAAGCAGTATATCCTAAAAATATACCTGGAATAATCCATCTAAAACCACAGAAATTGTAACTAGGGCAAGGAAGTGCATTAGGTTATCTTTTGTTTTGGCTTGTGAATTTTCCTATGCTATAGAGGTAGTTTTATTCCTGTTTTTGTAACTGTGAAGCTGAGCCCAGAGGGGAATCCTCTGTGTTTTGAATCTTATTACCCTGCAAAGTTACTTTCCATCCTGATTTTGCAGGTGTGATTCTTTTGTTTTTTTCTTTATAAATAAAGTTATTCTTTTAAGAATCTGATTTCAGTGTCCTGAAGACAAATGGTCTGGTCTGTGCTCGCATTGCTAAGGCAATTGGTTGGTATATTATTCTCAAGCCTCCCCAGGAAAGGGGGTGAAGGGGTTTGGGGAGATATTTTTGGGGATAGGGATTCCAAGTGACCCTTCCCTGAATTTTTGTGTAAATCACTTGGTGGTGGCAGCAATACCGTCCAAGGACAAGGGAAGGAATTTGTGCCTTGGGGAAGTTTTAACCTAAGCGTGTAGAATATAAGCTTAGGGGGTCTTTCATGCGGGTCCCCATAGAACAAGGAGTAATGGTCTCACGTTGCAGTGGGGGAGGTCTAGGTTAGATATTAGGAAACACTATTTCACTAGGAGGGTGGTGAAGCACTGGAATGGGTTCCCTAGGGAGGTGGTGGAATCTCCTTCCTTAGAGGTTTTTAAGGCCCGGCTTGACAAAGCCTTGGCTGGGATGATTTAGTTGGGGATTGGTCCATTTATTCTTTTGCGTAGAGACTGTCCAGTCATGTCCAGTCATGTACAGTGGCCAAACTGGACAGTCTCTACGCAAAAGAATAAATGGATACAAATCTGACATCAGGGATCATAACAATCAAACGCCAGTAGGAGAACATTTCAACCTCTCTCATCACTCAGTGACAGACTTAAAGGTGGCCATTTTGCAACAGAAAAAATTCAAAAACAGACTCCAACGAGAAGCTGCTGAACTTGAATTAATATAAAAACTAGATACCATTAACTTAGGTTTGAACAGAGACTGGGAATGGCTCGGTCATTACGTTAATTGAATCTATTTCTCCTAGTTTAGTATCCTAGTAAGTACCCTCACACCTTTGTGTCAATGGTCCGTAATGGGCCATCTTGATTATCATTTCAAAAGTTTCTTTCCCCTGCTGATAATAGTTCCTTTCAATTAATTAGCCTTTTACAGTTGGTATGGTTACTTCCACCTTTTCATGTTTCTCTGTATGTATAAATATTTGTTTGCTGTGTGCTCCATTCCATGCATCTGATGAAGTAGGCTGTAGCCCACGAAAGCTTATGCTGAAATCAATTTGTTAGTCTCTAAGGTGCCACAAGTACTCCTGTTCTTTTTGCTGACACAGATGAACATGGCTACTATCTGCAGTAACTCTCAGCCAGACTGGAAAATCAGGAGGGTTTATTAGATGTCTAGAACACAGGGTAGAAAATCCTTAGTTAACCTACAGAACAGAAAGTTATAGCACAGTCAGTCTGGATCAGTCCTAGAGCCCTCTGACCCCTCTTTAGTCCCAGTCCAGGAGCATCTTCCTCCTTCCAGCAGCCCGCACTCAACAACCTTACCTGGCCCCTCCTTTTTCCTTGTTCCTGGCGAACATTGTCACCTGGCCTTCTGTGACGTTGCACCCCATAATGCTTTCTAGAACTATGCCTGGGCTGGAGCACTGGGCGGGCGGAGCGGGGTGAGCCCTTGACCCCACTCCCCGGCTGGAGCACCGGGCGGGCGGAGCAGGGTGAGCCCTTGACCCCACTCCCCGGCTGGAGCACCGGGCGGGCGGAGCGGGGTGAGCCCGTGACCCCACTCCCCGGCTGGAGCACCGGGCGGGCGGAGCGGGGTGAGCCCTTGACCCCACTCCCCGGCTGGAGCACCGGGCGGGCGGAGCGGGGTGAGCCCTTGACCCCACTCCCCCGGCTGGAGCACCGGGCGGGTGGAGCGGGGTGAGCCCTTGACCCCACTCCCCGGCTGGAGCACCGGGCGGGCGGAGTGGGGTGAGCCCTTGACCCCACTCCCCGGCTGGAGCACCGGGCGGGCGGAGTGGGGTGCGCCCTTGACCCCACTCCCCGGCTGGAGCACTGGGCGGGCGGAGCAGGGCAAGTGCTGGGGCTGGAGCAGAGCTGGGGCTGCGGGGGTGGGCCTGGATGTACGGCCCACGTATGGCTACGCCCCAGGTCAAAAGAGGGGGCTCCTAGTGTGGGGCTGGGTGCGAGGGCTGGGCGGAGGAGCCCTGAGGCCAGGGACTGATGGCACTAATGGGGAGGCTCCCGTGCTCTCCCCGCAGGCTGACATGGAGGTGCCCATCCCCAAGTACTTTGTGAACCAGAGAGCCAAGGCCCTGAAGGAGCGTCAGCAGGTGCTGTCTGAGATCCTGGCCCGGGTGGAGCCTAGCATACCGTGTGGGGTGAGTGCCTGCGGCTGCGTGAAACAGGGATGGTAGCCCACCGGCTGCCCCTTTCTCTGACGAGGGGACTCCCACCAGTCACCTCACGAACAGGGGCTGGGGGGGCTGGGCTGTGCTAGGCCCCAGAGGATGGGTGAGGGGTGGGGGGTGGCACTGTAGTGGGAAGGGTGGGGAGAGTTCAGGAGAGGGTGCAGGACAGTACCAGGTGAGGGGTGGGGTCTGCACCAGGATGGGCATGGGTCGCGAGAGAGGGGTGGAGCTGTACCAGCGCCTGTGGGGTGCAGGGCAGAAGGGGGAATGAGGACATTCTAGGGCCTGTGGAGGGAGCAGCGGGAGTGGGGGTGTGAAGTTATTGACAATAACTGGGACCATATAGATCATTGTTGCAACCAAGGTCCTGTAGTGGCACCAAATCTTATCTAAAGGGGGTCAAATTAGGTGTCTAAGTCCAGGTTATGCTTGGCTGGTTATGATTATGCCATTTATATGTATGTATCAGTTTTGTAGTTGAAGTTATGAACATTGGCTTTATACTGTCTGTATTTCAAACTGGAGCTGGGCTTCTGGGACCCAGGACAAGCTATCAGCCCTGCCAGGCCTGCTGGATGGCCCATTAAGAGCCATCAGCGATACAATGGACCCATTGAGGGAAGGCAGACACGCCTGTGACTCAGCAAATTATGCAGGGACTTGCCCATGTGACTCCAGACTCCATTTTGCTGTGATTTTCCACAGTAAGGACAAAGAGGTGTCTTTACACCTGGAAGAAACTATAAAAGGCAGCTGCCTCATCTCCATTTGGTCTTCATTCCTGCTTCTTACCTCTGGAGGAACCTTTCTACAAATGGAAGCTTTGAACAAAGGACTGAAGGACCCATCCCAGCTGTGGATGTATTCCAGAGACTTGATTTGAACCTGCAGTTTATTCCATCTCTGCAAGCCTGAACCATGAACTTTGCCTTTACTGTATGTAATTGATTCCTTTTAACCCAATTCTAGCTCTCACCTAGACCTTTTTCCTTTTATGAATAAACCTTTAGATTTTAGATTCTAAAGGATTGGCAACAGCGTGATTTGTGGGTAAGATCTGATTTGTATATTGACCTGGATCTGGGGGCTTGGTCCATTGGGATCGGGAGGACCTTTTTTCTTTTACTGGGGCATTGGTTTTCATGACCATTTGTCCCCATAACGAGTGGCACTGGTGGTGAGACTGGGAAACTGGAGTGTCTTAGGGGATTGCTTAGGATGACTTGTGGTTAGCCAGTGGGGTAAAACCAAAGTCTCCTCTGTCTGGCTGGTTTGGTTTGCCTTAGAGGTGGAAAAACCCCAGCCTTGGGCTGTAGTTGCCCTGCTTGAAGCAATTTGTCCTGAACTGGCACTCTCAGTTGGGTCCCGCCAGAACCAGCATCATTACAGTGGCATAGTCGTGCTAGGATCCACAGAACCAGGTCAATCAAGCTTTGAGTCAGAACCCCACGCTATCCACATTTGAATTTGGGTATTGAGAGTTGGGTTGGTTAAAGAGCAGTTGCAATGGGTGAGCGAAGAGCATATAAGGGCCTTGACAAAACAGCCCTGAAAGATTTGTGTGCAGAAAAGGGGATCAGCTTTAGAAAGAAAGCTTCAAACCAAGAACTGAGAGATCTGTTAATGGCCAGTGATCAGGAGGCAGGAGCACAGCCCTTACCTGATGCTACAGAGGATGCAGAAAAGATTAGAGTACAAAACACAGCAAATCAACTGCAGCTTGAGCATGAACGGGATCTAGCTGGTCTTCGATTGCTGGAAAAGCAAAAGAATCCTGAGTTTGAAAGAGAAAAGGCTCAGTTCGAAAGAGAAGCTGATGAGAGAGAGAGAAAGCAGCGGCTGAGAGGCGTCTGGACCTGCTGGCTGCTGAGGAGAAAGCTCGACAGAGGCAAGAGGAGACAGCCAAACTTCAGCTCCGAGTTGTGGAAGAGCAGAGACAGGCATCGCCACCAGATACTCCCCTTCCCCACCGCCACGAGAAAAACTGGGAAAAGATGTGTCCCATTTACAATGACACAGAGGATATCGAGGAGTTCTTGTCTACCTTCGAACGCCTCTGCTGTCTGTACCAGATCCCCAATGATCAGCGAATGCCTGTCCTGTTAACCAGACTGACTGGAAAAGCCAGGGAGGTATTTAATGAACTGGGAGAACAAGAAGCCTTGGATTATGAGCGGTTTAAAGATTCTGTGTTAAGGTGATTCAGGGTTACTCCTGAGTCATACAGAGTTAAGTTTAGAAAGTTTAACATGTCTAGTGATTGTACTTTTGTAGAATGTGCTCATAAGCTGATGGGTTTTGTTAAAAAGTGGGTTATGGGGGCAAAGGTACATGGGAGTTTTGACAAACTGCTGGATTTAATAACTTTGGAACAGTTTTTAGACATTGTGCCTGACCATGTGAGAGCAGCTGTGTGTGACAGGGACCCGGAGTCAGTCCTACGAGCTGCAGAGATTGCGGATGCCTATACCCAAAACAGGGCTCGAGAAGTGTGTAAACCCCCGGGGAAACTTAATCGCCAGTCTCCCCAGTTCAAGAGGAGGGAAGGATTTAAAAGTAAACCTGACCCTGACTCCTCTAAAGGAGCTCATGGGGACCCAGAGGGTAGGTACTCTCGCCCCAAGAATAAGCCAGTCCAATGCTATCACTGTGGTGAGCTTGGCCACGTGAGACCAGATTGCCCGATCTTGAAGGGCGGCCCAAAACCAGCAACCCCAAATGCCAGGGCAAATGCTAATCCGGTTGTTATAAACTCACAGGCCAGCCGCACAGAGCCCAGCACTGGTGCCCTGTGTGCAAATGCTGTCTCTGTGGTCTCTGAAGAATTTGACTTTAAAACTCATATTAAAGCTAAATATGGGAGAAATAATGCAGAGTTTATTAGCAGTGCAGAAGTTAATGGAGTAAGGTGTGTGGCATGGAGGGACACTGCAGCAGACATTACTTTGGTTAAAGCAAGTCTTGTCAGGGAGGAAGATTATTGGCTAGGTGAAGATGTAACTGTTGTAGCCCTATCTCAGTATCTTGTCAGAGTGCCTTTGGCTAAAATCCACCTGAAATGGAAGGGATTTGAGGGCATCATGGTTGTGGGAGTGAAGGACACTATCCCTAAGGATCTTATGATCGGAAATGATATTAAAGATATGTTCAGTCCAGGTGGCCAGTCACAGGAAAGGAATGATCTGAAACCTGTGTCTATTATGGACAACGTTTCTCAGGAACTGATTAAAGTGGATGATCAGGTGGAAGCCCTAACTGAGGAAGGAAAGGGTAGAGTTCTGATGGGTGATGGATTGTTGTCTAGTACAGCTCGTAAAAGTGAACCTAGAAAGGGTAACTGTGATTTGCTGGAAGTAGCTCAGTGTAGTGAGAAGAGCAGCAGTTTGTCTGTTGGGAGTGGCAATGTACCTGGTAAGGAAAGTTTGGATGAGTCTAGGCAGCCTTGTGAGCTGATGGCTTTGTTTAGTCAGCAGTTTGGGAAGGCGAGGATAGTGGCAGATGAGTGTCCCTATACCTTACCTGTTACCTGTGTGGAGAATTGTGACAGTGAGGGAAATGTGCCTGTGTCTGTCAGGGGTATTGTCTTGCCTGTGGAGGAAGCTACCTCGGTCTCCAAGCAGTTGTCTGTGAACAGCCCTGTGCTGGGACAAGGGAAATGAGATCTCAAGCTGTGTGTCTGGTAAAGGAGAATGTGTCTCCAGCTCTTCTTTGTCTGTGGAGCAGATAGAAGGTGCCTTTCAGCCTGTGATGGTTGAGAATAGTGCCGTTGTCTCAGAGTTGGTTCTGGATTCAGCTAAAGCCCAGAAAGGGAATGGTCCTAAGTTTGTGTCTGCTAGGGAGAATGGCACTGTAACTAGGTTGCATCCAGTTAGTGTCTATGCAAAATCCCAGAGACCAACCAATTCTAGTGCTTGCATTTTGCCTGTTGCTAATGTGTGGCTGGGAAAGGGTGTAGCTACTCTGTCTAATCAGGATGATACCCTAGCCAGGGCACAAGGAGAGCAGAAAGGTGATTTGGTTGTGTTACCAAAGAGATAACACGAGAGAACACTGGTCCAAGAGATAACTATAACAGGACTGCTTGGAAATAGTGACCATAATATAATAACATTTAACATTCCTGTGGTGCTAAGAAAACATCAACAGCCCAACACAGTGGCATTTAATTTCAGAAAGGGCAACTATGCAAAAATGAGGGGGTTAGTTAAGCAGAAATTAAAAGGTAAAGTGACTAAAGTGAAATCCCTGCAAGCTGCATGGACACTCTTCAAAGACACCATAATAGAGGCCCAACTTAAATGTATACCCCAAATTAAAAAACAAAGTCAAAGAACTAAAAAAGAGCCACTGTGGCTTAACAACCATGTAAAAGAAGCAGTGAAAGATAAAAAGGTGTCTTTTAAAAAGTGGAAGTCAAATCCTAGTAAGGTAACTAGAGAAGAGCATAAATGCTGCCAAATTAAGTGTAAAAATGTAATAAGAAAAGCCAAAATGGAGTTTGAAGAACAGCTAGCCAAAAACTCAAAAGCTAATAACAAAACATTTTTTAAATACATCAGAAGCAGGAAGCCTGCTAAACAACCAGTGGGGCCCCTGGACGATAGAGATACAAAAGGAGCACTTAAAGATGATAAAGTCATTGCAGAGAAACTAAATGAATTCTTTGCTTCGGTCTTCACGGCTGAGGACGTTGGGGAGATTCCCCAACCTGAGCTGACTTTTGTAGGTAACAAATCTGAGGAATTGTCACAGATTGAAGTGTCAGTAGAGGAGGTTTTGGAACTAATTGATAAACTTAACTGTAACATGTCACCGGGACCAGATGGCATTCACCCAAGAGTTCTGAAAGAACTCAAATGTGAAATTGCCGAACTATTAACTAGGGTTTGTAACCTGTCTTTTAAATCGGCTTCTGTACCCAATGACTGGAAGATAGCTAATGTAACACCAATATTTAAAAAGGGCTCTAGAGGTGATCCCAGCAATTACAGACCAGTAAGTCTAACATCCGTACCGGGCAAATTAGTTGAAACAATAGTAAAGAATAAAATTGCCAGGCACGTAGAAGAACATAAATTGTTGGGCAAAAGTCAACATGGTTTCTGTAAAGGGAAATCATGCCTTACTAATCTATTAGAGTTCTTTGAAGGGGTCAACAAACATGTGGACAAGGGCGATCCAGTAGACATAGTGTACTTAGATTTCCAGAAAGCCTTTGACAAAGTCCCTCACCAAAGGCTCTTGCGTAAATTAAGTTGCCATGGGATAAGAGGGAAGATCCTTTCATGGATTGAGACCTGGTTAAAAAACAGGGAACAAAGGGTAGGAATAAATGGTAAATTTTCACAATGGAGAGGGGTAACTAGTGGTGTTCCTCAAGGATCAGTCCTAGGACCAATCCTATTCAACTTATTCATAAATGATTTGGAAGAAGGGGTAAACAGTGAGGTGGCAAAGTTTGCAGATGATACTAAGCTGCTCAAGATAGTTAAGACCAAAGCAGACTGTGAAGAACTACAAAAAGATCTCACAAAACTAAATGATTGGGCAATAAAATGGCAAATGAAATTTAATGTGGATAAATGTAAAGTAATGCACATTGGAAAAAATAATCCCAACTATACATACAATATAATGGGGGCTAATTTAGCTACAACTAATCAGGAAAAAGATCTTGGAGTCATCGTGGATAGTTCTCTAAAGATGTCCACGCAGTGTGCAGCGGCAGTCAAAAAAGCAAACGGGATGTTAGGAATAATTTAAAAAGGGATAGAGAATAAGACGGAGAATATCTTACTGCCCCTATACAAATCCATAGTGCGCCCACATCTTGAATACTGCGTACAGTTGTGGTCTCCTCATCTCAAAAAGGATATACTGGCATTAGAAAAGGTTCAGAGAAGGGCAACTAAAATGATTAGGGGTCTGGAACGGGTCCCATATGAGGAGAGATTAAAGAGGCTAGGACTTTTTAGCTTGGAAAAGAGGAGACTAAGAGGGGATATGACAGAGGTATATAAAATTATGAGTGGTGTGGAGGAAGTGAATAAGGAAAAGTTATTTACTTGTTCTCATAATAAAAGAACTAGGGGCCACCCAATGAAATTAGTGGGCAGCAGGTTTAAAACAAATAAAAGGAAGTTCTTCTTCACACAGTGCACAGTCAACCTGTGGAACTCCTTGCCTGAGGAGGCTGTGAAGGCTAGCACTATAACAGGGTTTAAAAGAGAACCTCCATGAATTTATCCAGTTAAGTCCATTAATGGCTATTAGCCAGAATGGGTAAGAAATGGTGTCCTTAGCCTCTGTTTGTCAGAGGCGGGTGATGGATGGCAGGAGAGAGATCACTTGATCATTACCTGTTAGGTCCACTCACTCCGGGTCACCTGGCATTGGCCACTGTCAGTGGACAGGATACTGGGCTGGATGGACCTTTGGTCTGACCCAGTACAGCCTTTCTTATGTTCTTATGTTCTTACCTACTGACCGTTTGACAACTGGTAGCAAGAAGGAAAAGATTCCTAAACTTATGTGTGGCAAAGGGAAGGAGAATGCTTCTAACCTTTTATCCAATACGTTTGCCTGAAAGGGGATTGTGTAGGAATCCTCCTGATGAGCCAAAGAGGGTCATGAATGTGAGTAAGAGCCAGAAAGAGTCTGTGGTTGCTCAGGAAAATGTTCCTTCAGAGCAAGCCCTAGGTGAAAAGGGTAAGAGCAGAATTTCTGTGAGGGGTGAATTGTTGCTTAGAAAAGTTTCTAGGGACAGGAATCCTCATGGTAATCTGTGCAATCAGTTTGCTGTTGCTGAAGGGTGTGAAAGTGATTTGATCAAGGAAGTTTCAGTTCCTAACAGCCAGAAATTTACTGTTGTAAATGGATCCACTGACTTTCCTTTTGAAAGATCCAGTGTGGATAGCTTTGAAAAGGTCTCAGATGGAGGGAAAGCTGTGAAAGTTGATCAGTCCTATAACCAAGTGGCTGGGTTTGGCCAGCTTGTTGGGGAGACAAGGTTGTTGAGAGAGGAATATCTCTATGCTGATTCTATAAGTGAACAGTCTGTGTCTCAGGTTCAGAGGGAAGACTGGGTAGCTGAGTCTGCAGAGCAGGACAGCTATGTAGTGAATCTCTCGAGAATGCAGGGGATGGCAGGTGTACTCTCATCCCTAGACACTTTGGATGGGACTTGTAGTGAACTTAACTTCTGATTCCATGTGGAAGCACAGGTTGGTAAGGAAAGAACAACAGAACTTTGAGGCTAGCTTGTTAGAGAAAATGGATGGTATCTCTTTAAGACAGAGTCCAGCCTTGGAATTGGTAGCAGTGAAGGAGCTGAAAACTGGTGAACGGGCTCCTGTCTGTGTTGATGCAAATTACCTGACTGACTGGGGGAGGAAAGACTTGCTAAGGTGCTACAGGTATTTTTCTTGTTTTCTTTTTGCCGAAAGCTTATGCTGAAAGAAATTTGTTAGTCTCTAAGGTGCCACAGGTATTTTTCTTGTTTTCTTTTTGCTGACACAGACTAATACGGCTACTACACTGAAACTTGCTAATCGCTGTTTGCACAGGGAGCACTCCCACTCAGTAAGGGAATTCTGTTAAGCTAGAGAGATCAGGGTTTGATCCTTCAGGACAGGAAGAGAAGAGAGACCTTAAGTTTGCAAAGGGAAGCCACAGGCTAACCCTAAAAGGCCCAAACCTCGGTGGTATTGAGCCAAAGGTGTGGCATGACAAAAATGATTGTAAATGGACACTTGCAATGAAGTTGTTGTTATTGCTCATGGTAATTTGTGTAACTATTGTGTTGTTGTTACCAAAAACTGAAAGTGTACAATGTGCCTGATCTTTTGGGAAATCCCTGGAACATGTTAAAAGGAATACATGAGAACACACTGTATGTTAACAGGCCTTGTTATACTGATGTTGCACAGTTAATGCCTGAAAAGAGTATTGGAACTTTTCACAAGGGAAAAGACATTCCAGACCTAATGTGCTGTATGAAAAGGGAAACTGAGGCACGCTACCACATTGCTTTCATGGCTAAATGCCAAGATTTCTGTACTATGGACAACAGTGATATCTACATTGACTTGACGTTAATTGGGTTTCAGACATTGGCCAGAGCTTGTATGAATAAAGTAGCTATGTTCTTTAGCTCTTGGCAATATCACATGAGACACACAGGGACCATGCTGCAAGAGCAGATCCAATCCACTATTGTTCTAACCAAGTTTTACCTTGAGTTAGTTAGGAGATTCAGTCATGTTATGGAACATGACTTTGGTAAACCATTTCTGTTACACACTGGTACGGCTTCTAACCCAATACTAGCTGTAGTAAGACAGACCCAGGGATGGGGAGCTCTTGGGCTGCAGTCAGTGATGTTTGTGTGATCCCTTCCTGCATCAATTTTGCATTGGGGGTGTGACGTTATTGACAATAACTGGGACCGTATAGATCATTGTTACAACCAAGGTCCTGTAGTGGCACCAAATCTTATATAAAGGGGGTCAAATGAGGGGTCTAAGTCCAGGTTATGCTTGGCTGGTTATGATTATGCCATTTATATGTATGTATCAGTTTTGTAGTTGAAGTTATTAGTATTGGCTTTATACTGTCTGTATTTCAAACTGGGGCTGGGCTTCTGGGACCCAGGACAAGCTATCAGCCCTGCCAGGCCTGCTGGATGGCCCATTAAGAGCCATCAGCGATACAATGGACCCATTGAGAGAAGGCAGACACGCCTGTGACTCAACAAATTAGGCAGAGACTTGCCCATGTGACTCCAGACTCCATTTTGCTGTGATTTTCCACAGTAAGGACAAAGAGGTGTCTTTACACCTGGAAGAAACTATAAAAGGCAGCTGCCTCATCTCCATTTGGTCTTCATTCCTGCTTCTTACCTCTGGAGGAACCTTTCTACAAATGGAAGCTTTGAACAAAGGACTGAAGGACCCATCCCAGCTGTGGATGTATTCCAGAGACTTGATTTGAACCTGCAGTTTATTCCATCTCTGCAAGCCTGAACCATGAACTTTGCCATTACTGTATGTAATTGATTCCTTTTAACCAATTCTAGCTCTCACCTAGACCTTTTTCCTTTTATGAATAAACCTTTAGATTTTAGATTCTAAAGGATTGGCAACAGCGTGATTTGTGAGTAAGATCTGATTTGTATATTGACCTGGATCTGGGGGCTTGGTCCATTGGGATCGGGAGGACCTTTTTTCTTTTACTGGGGCATTGGTTTTCATGACCATTTGTCCCCATAACGAGTGGCACTGGTGGTGAGACTGGGAAACTGGAGTGTCTTAGGGGATTGCTTAGGATGACTTGTGGTTAGCCAGTGGGGTAAAACCAAAGTCTCCTCTGTCTGGCTGGTTTGGTTTGCCTTCGAGGTGGAAGAACCCCAGCCTTGGGCTGTAGTTGCCCTGCTTGAAGCAATTTGTCCTGAACTGGCACTCTCAGTTGGGTCCCGCCAGAACCAGTATCGTTACAGGGGGCAGGGCTGGAGCCCATGGGAGAGTACAGGGCAGAAAGGAGGGGTGGGTCTGTATCAGGCCAGAGGGGGGGAATGTTCTGCAAAGTATGGGGGTTGGATGTTTGTGAGGCTGGGGGTACTCCCAGGGAGCAGCAGCGCAGGAAGTGGGGGTTCTACCAGGGCCTGTTAGGGATATGGAACCATACCAGGAACCATGGCCTCCTGTTACTGGTGTTTACCATGTATGAGGTGTCTGAGACTGGACCTGGATGGGTTAGATAGGGAATTGTGGGCAAGCCTGGGGAGAGTGCAGCAGGCCCCTTTTGGCTGTTCTCCCAGGCGCCCTGGCTGGGGCTGGCCATGGGGTGTGCGGGCTCTGTTCTCCCAGGCGCCCTGGCTGGAGCTGGCCATGGGGTGTGCGGGCTCTGTTCTCCCAGGCGCCCTGGCTGGGGCTGGCCATGGGGTGTGCGGGCTCTGTTCTCCCAGGCGCCCTGGCTGGGGCTGGCCATGGGGCGTGCGGGCTCTGTTCTCCATGGTGCCCTGGCGGGCGTTGGCCATGGGGTGTGTGGGCTCTGTTCTCCCTGACACTCTCTCTGGGGCTGGCCATGGGGCGTGCGGGCTCTGTTCTCCCAGGCGCCCTGGCTGGGGCTGGCCATGGGGCGTGCGGGCTCTCTTCTCCCTGGCGCCCTGGCTGGGGCTGGCCATGGGGCGTGCGGGCTCTGTTCTCTCTGGTGCCCTGGCTGGGGCTGGCCATGGGGCGTGCGGGCTCTGTTCTCCCTGGCGCCCTGGCTGGGGCTGGCCATGGGGCGTGCGGGCTCTGTTCTCCCTGGCGCCCTGGCTGGGGCTGGCCATGGGGCGTGCGGGCTCTGTTCTCCCTGGCGCCCTGGCTGGGGCTGGCCATGGGGCGTGCGGGCTCTGTTCTCTCTGGTGCCCTGGCTGGGGCTGGCCATGGGGCGTGCGGGCTCTGTTCTCCCTGGTGCTCTGGCTGGGGCTGGCCATGGGGCGTGCGGGCTCTGTTCTCCCTGGTGCCCTGGCTGGGGCTGGCCATGGGGCGTGCGGGCTCTGTTCTCCCTGGTGCTCTGGCTGGGGCTGGCCATGGGGCGTGCGGGCTCTGTTCTCTCTGGTGCTCTGGCTGGGGCTGGCCATGGGGCGTGCGGGCTCTGTTCTCCCTGGTGCCCTGGCTGGGGCTGGCCATGGGGTGTGCGGGCTCTGTTCTCTCTGGTGCCCTGGCTGGGGCTGGCCATGGGGCGTGCGGGCTCTGTTCTCCCTGGTGCTCTGGCTGGGACTGGCCATGGGGCGTGCGGGCTCTGTTCTCTCTGGTGCTCTGGCTGGGACTGGCCATGGGGCGTGTGGGCTCTGTTCTCTCTGGTGCCCTGGCTGGGGCTGGCCATGGGGCGTGCGGGCTCTGTTCTCCCTGGCTGGTGCTGGACATGGGGCATGCGGGCTCTGTTCTCTCTGGTGCCCTGGCTGGGGCTGGCCATGGGGCGTGCGGGCTCTGTTCTCCCTGGCGCCCTGGCTGGGGCTGGCCATGGGGCGTGCGGGCTCTGTTCTCCCTGGCGCCCTGGCTGGGGCTGGCCATGGGGCGTGCGGGCTCTCTTCTCCCTGGTGCCCTGGCTGGGACTGGCCATGGGGCGTGCGGGCTCTGTTCTCCCTGGTGCCCTGGCTGGGGCTGGCCATGGGGCGTGCGGGCTCTGTTCTCCCTGGTGCTCTGGCTGGGGCTGGCCATGGGGCGTGCGGGCTCTGTTCTCCCTGGCTGGTGCTGGACATGGGGCATGCGGGCTCTGTTCTCTCTGGTGCCCTGGCTGGGGCTGGACATGGGGCATGCGGGCTCTGTTCTCTCTGTTGCCCTAGCTGGCGCTGGCCATGGGGCGTGTGGGGTCTGTTCTCCCTGGCTGGGGCTGGCCATGGGGCGTGCGGGCTCTGTTCTCCCAGGTGCCCTGGGGCTGGCATGGGCTGGATCAGGGCACATATTCCCTAACCCTCATTGTGCCCTGCTCCCGCAGCCATCCCGGCCTGTCATGCTGCAGGACGAGGCCGTGCGGCTGGTGCAGATGGCGGAGCGGATGCGCCAGGGCCGCCTGCGTTCCAAGTTCATGTGGGAGATCCGGCGGGACGAGGAGCGAGAGAGGCGGGCCAGGGATAGTGGGGCCAAGGAGCTTGACCGTGAGCAGGCCGCCATCTGCATCCAGAAGGTAAGGGGGACATGTCCGGCCCAGAGTGTAGGGTTGCCAGGCGTCCGTTTTTTGAGCAGAATGTCTGGTCGTAAAGGGACCCTGGTGGTTCCGGTCGGCCATTAAAGTCCGGTCGGTGGCGCAGCGGGGGTCGGGGCTAAGGTGGGCTCCCTGCCTGCCCTAGCTCTGTGTGGTTCCCGGAAGCGGCTGCTTGGTCCTTGCGTCCCCTAAGCGCATGGGCAGCCAGGGAGGCTCCATGTGCTGCCCCAGCCCGAGAGCTGGCTCCACAGCTCCCATTGGCCGGGAGCCGCAACCAATGGGAGCTGCAGGGGCGGTGCCTGCAGGCACGAGGGCAGCGCACAGAGCCTCCCTGGCCGCCCATGCACCTAGGGGCTGCAGGGACCTGGTGGCCGCTTCCTGGGAGTTGTGGTAAGTGCCGCTGTGACCCTGCACCCCAACCCCCTGCCCCAGCCCAGAGTCCCCTTCCACACCCAAACTTCCTCCTGAAGCCTGAACCCTGCACCCTCCCCACACACCAACCCTGTGCCCCAGCCTGGAGCCCCGTCCTGTGCCCTGAACCCCTCATCCCCAGTCCCACCCGAGAGCCCACACACTCAGCCAGAGCCCTCACCACCTCCCACCTCTCTGCCCCAGCCCGGAGCCCCCTCCTGCACCCCAAACCCCTCATCCCCGGCCCTACCCCAGAGCCTGCACCCCCAACTGGAGCCCTCACCCCCCTGCACCCCAACCCTGTGCCCCAGCCTGGAGCCCCCTCCTGCACCCCAAACCCCTCATCCCCAGTCCCACCCCAGAGCTCACACACTCAGCCAGAGCCCTCACCACCCCCCTGCCCCAGCCCAGAGCCCCCTCCTGCACCCCAAACCCCTCATCCCCAGTCCCACCCCAGAGCCTGCACCCCCAACTGGAGCCCTCACCCCCCTGCACCCCAACCCTGTGCCCCAGCCTGGAGCCCCCTCCTGCACCCCAAACCCCTCATCCCCAGTCCCACCCCAGAGCCTGCACCCCCAACTGGAGCCCTCACCCCCCTGCACCCCAACCCTGTGCCCCAGCCTGGAGCCCCCTCCTGCACCCCAAACCCCTCATCCCCAGTCCCACCCCAGAGTCTGCACCCCCAACTGGAGCTCTCACCCCCCTGCACCCCAACCCTGTGCCCCAGCCCGGAGCCCCCTCCTGCACCCCAAACCCCTCATCCCCGGCCCCACCCCAGAGCCTGCACCCCCAACTGGAGCCCGCACCCCCAACCCTCTGCCTCAGGGAGGGAGGGAGGGGGGAATGGACCGAGTGTGGGCGGGGCCTCGGAGAAGGGGTGTGGTCTCAGGGCAGGGGTGTTCAGTTATGTGCGATTAGAAAGTTGGCACCCTACCAGAGCGTGGGGGCGGAGGGCACAGGATCCCCAGCAAACAGGTGGCTGCTGGGTGCCTGGGGTGGCAGAAGTCAGCTCTGAGCTGTGCTCCCCACTGCCTTGTGATTCCCATTTCTCCCACTCCCTGCTTCCAGTCCCAGGGCTGAGACCATGCCCGGGGGGCCGGGGCTCTCTCCTGGCTGCAGTTCTGCCTCTGCCCTGGAGGTGGCGCTCTTGGACTGCCTGAGAACACGCTGCTGGTCCAGTTCAGTGCACTGTATTGCCCGCTGCCCAAGGCGGAGCAGGCTTGGTTGGGGGCCCACCCTCTCTGCCCTGGCTCTCCCAGCAGTCACCGCTTGGCCCTGGCCCCTGGCTGTGCCCCGCTCTGGCATGCGTCCTGTGCTGAGCGGGGCGGGGTGGTCAGGCTGCACAGCATTCTAGGCCAGTGGTGCCCTGGCCAGGACGCTGGGTGTGGGGTTCACCCTGCAATGTGGGGGGTTAGGGGGCCTTGGTGTCCTGGGAGCAGCAGTGCTCGGGGCTCTGTGTGTTTGAGTCCCAAGTGCCTTGTGCCGGCTGTTCCAGGGGTCAGGAGGCGCGAGCAGGCAGTTCAGGCTGGGTGGGGAGGGGAGCTTGCCACAGTGAACACAGCTGCCAGGTCCAGTGGGACCAGCACACACCGTGGGGGAGCAGGGCTGAGAGCGGGGAGAGGCGTCACATCAGAGGTGCTACTCCTTCCTCTCCTCCCCCCTCACTGCCCAGAGGGCTGGGCAAAGCTGGAGTTACGGGCCAGCTGCCCAGAGTCACCAAGTGGCCAATTCCTCCCAGACAGTCCGAATCAAGTGTAAAACGGCTGTTCGCCTGGTTGCTTCCTCCACTTTCTGAAACAAAAAGTTGTCCCCCCTAGTGTGTTCCAAGAACTTACTGGAAATTCTGCATTTCACTGTATTACTTTTCCAACGGGTAGTTTAAGTCCCCCATTACTATCAGGTCTTTGGTTTGGGATATTTCTGTTATTTGTTCTAGAAACGCCTCATCTACCTCCTCATACAGATTTGCTATTCTACAGTAGACCCCTACCATGACATTGCCCCTGTTTCCCGCCCTCCTCCCCCCCCAGCCTTTTATCTTCACACAGCAACTTTCATCTGGTCTACCTCTCGCCTCCTTCTGGACCTCAGAACAAGTGTATATATATAATGCATATATAATGTATATATAATGCAACACCACTTCCCCGTTTTTTCCCCTGCCTGCCATTCCTGAACAAGCGATACCCCTCTATACCAATATTCCAGTGATGAGATTTATCCCACCAAGTCTCTGTTATGCCAATTAAGTCACAATTTAGCTTGTGTACTAATACTTCCAGTTCTTCCTGTTTATTCCCCATACTCCTTGCATTTGCATATAAACATCTAAAATGATCAGCTGTCTCCCTCACTGATTTCCCTCTTGTTCTTCTATGATCCTATTGTAATTTTCCAAGACCCCCACCAACATCTACCCTCTGTAAAGGTTGCCTTTTTCTCTGTTTACCTATGGGCTTTTGCCACCTGCACCCTTTGAAACTAGTTTAAAGCCCTCCTCACTAGGTTGGCAAAGAAAAGCTTGGAAAAAGACAGAGAGATACAGAGGCAATTCATGGACGTCATCCGAAGCCAGATTGCCCTCCTGCAAAACATGCTTCCACTAGGCGAGCAGGCCCTGCAGACCCATAATTTGGGATCCAATCATGTTCATAGAATATTAGGGTTGGAAGAGACTTCAGGAAGTCATCTAGTCCAATCCCCTCCTCAAAGCAGGACCAACCCCAACTAAATCATCCCAGCCAGGGCTTTGTCAAGCCAGGCCTTAAAAACCTCTAAGGATGGAGATTCCACCACCTCCCTAGGGAACCCATTCCAGTGCTTCACCACCCTCCTAGTGAAATAGTGTTTCCTAATATCCAACCTAGACCTCCCCCACTGCAACTTGAGAATCATTGCTCCTTGTTCTCTCATCTGCCAGCACTGAAAACAGCCAAGCTCCATCCTCTTTGGAACCCCCCTTCGGGTAGTTGAAGGCTGCTATCAAATTCCCCCCTCACTCTTCTCTTCTGCAGACTAAATAACCCCAGTTCCCTCAGCCTCTCCTCATAAGTCATGTGCCCCAGCCCCCTAATCATTTTCATTGCCCTCCACTGGACTCCCTCCAATTTGTCCACATCCCTTCTGTAGTGGGGGGACCAAAACTGGATGCGATACTCCCGGTGTGGCCTCACCAATGCCGAAGAGAGGGGAATAATCACTTCCCTCGATCTGCTGGCAATGCTCCTACTAATACAGCCCAATATGCCGTTGACCTTCTTGGCAACAAGGGCACACTGCTGACTCATATCCAGCTTGTCCATTGTAATCCCCAGGTCCTTTTTGGCAGAACAGCTGCTTAGCCAGTCGGTCCCCAGCCTGTAGCAGTGCCTGGGATTCTTCCTTCCTAAGTGGAGAACTCTGCACTTGTCCTCGTTGAACCTCATCAGATTTCTTTTGGCCCAATCCCCCAATTTGTCTAGGTCACTCTGGACCCTATCCCTACCCCCCCAGCGTATCTACTTCTCCCCCCAGCTTAGTGTCATCTGTGAACTTGCTGAGGGTGCAATTCATCCCATCGTCCAGATCATGGATATGTCACGCATAGCGCTGCACCTGGAAGGAAAGCCTCTCCAAACTCTCTCTGAAACTCCCCAGTTCATTGCCTCTGTTTTTCAGCTCTCAAGCTCGCCTAGCAAGTGAGAGGCAGGAGCCAGAGGCAGGGGACATACTGGCCTGTAACTCCCCACCCCCTCCCATTGTGTTGTGCACGGAAGGTTGTTATTGTTGCACCCATCATGGGTCATCATTTCATGTAACACAGAGAATCCTCTAAATAAAGCTGAAATAAATAATTGGGTTTTACAAAAGCACACACGGAACTCTGAACTTCAGCCACCCCTACAAGATACCTCAGTTCTTGCATTGTCTGTGTCCCTACCCACCCATGGGCTAACGTGTTCAGGCATGGAGTTCAAAATATGAACAATAGGCATCTCTGCCAGCATTCCCACAGGTGTTTGTGTTCTCTGTGTGCTGCCTTGCTGGCAAGTCTCACACCTCACCTCCCACCCATCAGCAAGGCTTCCCCCCTTGCTCTCTCAAATATTATGCAACCGAGTCCATAAAGAGCGCCATCTCCGGCCAAATGCACACTTGGGTACCATTCTGCAACCACTCGGGCGATAGTGAAATTGTACCTTCCTTCTGTTTAAACGCCTTGTGTATGACTTCATTAACCAGGGCATTAGGGAATAAGCTAGGTCTCCCAGAATACCCAACCCAACATCCACACCATTAATACCCATGGTGCTCCTGGGGGCAAACAGTTCTTTCTCCCCTAATTTAACTAGCGCGGCCGTCCAAAAGATCCTAGCATTGTGGACCCTCCTGCATTTAGGTCTGTAAACCTGCCACAGTGGGTCCACTAGTCCTCAGCGCACAGTGGAGAAATAACTGCTTTTGTTTTTAAATTCTCTGCCCTGGTGGGGGTGATAGTCATAGGGGTTCCATCTGTAACACTTCTGCCAGGCGGAGGCGGCTGCAACAAGGGCAAGGTTCAATATCTAGGGGTTCCTCTTAACAATACAAAGCATAACCAGCTTGAGCCTGCACCCAATAATCTGGGAAAACTTAGCACCACCCATGGGTGCCTCTAACGGCAATAGTGTCACCCTTGTGAGTACTGAGGCTGTGTCTAACAGAAGAACATTTCTATTAACAGGGAAAAGGGGACACTGCATTCATTTGGGGAAACACCACAACCATGATTCAAAACCATGTGACCGTACGTGAACACCCACCCCACAGTACGTTGGGCAGTGCCCTTTGCCTCAGTTTCCCAATTCGCAGTGTGAACGTTCACACGATGCAAACTGAAAACGGAGCAGGCTTTTTGAGTGCATGCTATCAGTGCAGCTCGTGTACTGAGAGTTACCTGATGCGCATCAAACTCTTCAGATTAAATCCCCTGTGTAGACACACCCTGAGACGGATTCACGGAATCTCAGGAAAGCAGGCCAGAAGGTTCCACAGAAATGGGCTCTGATGCAAACCTTGCTTTACCATTCTAACCGGGTCTCTCAAGTACTGTATTGCAGCAATAAATGCTACTTTGTTGAGGAAAGACTCGTACTACATCACTGCAAATATTTACTGAAGATGTAAACGTTTATCAAAAGCAGTTTGAACTCAGTGGGACTTGCTGTTGAGAGCACAGGAAGAGAACCAGGACAGCTGAAGCCAACAGGCCCCGTCTCAGAGTTGAGGGGGCTCCAGGGCTCACCCTGGTAAAAAGCTACACCAGAGGGGTACCCCAAGACAGGCTTTTAAAAGCGAGGTATAGCACACACCAGTAAAGCCGTGACAGGGTGTCTCAGAGTTGCACCCACCGAGCGTGTCACTTCCAAGACGAGGCCTTTGCAGGGAGGTGCCTTGCCCCATGGTGATTGCGGGGGACGGCTCTGTGCCCTGGTTCTCACATCCCTGTGTTCCTTCTCCCCACAGGTCTGGAAAGGCTGCCTGCAACGCAGATGCACCAAGCTGGAGAGACAGAGGGAGATGGCCTTTATCGGGATGGTTAGTCCCTCCCCAGCTCTCAGTGCGTGCCCTCCCCCCACCCCCCGGCCCAGTCCTGACACACGGCCCTGGTTGTATTGCCCATGTGTCCCCTGCCCCTCCCCCCAACCTCAATGCGTGTCCCCGGGCTCCACCCGCTTTGCCCATATGCCTCCCATTCCCAGCCTTGGCACATGGCCCTGGATGCATTGCCTATGTGTCCCTCCTCACTCAACCCCAGTCTCAACATGTGCTCTCCCCCACCCAGTGGCATTGCCCCGAGTAGTCTCTCCCCAGCCTCAATATAAGCCCCACCCCTCATATTAATTAGGTCATTTATTTATTGTACCCACTGTGACAAAGTTCCTCCTCTACCTCGGTGGGTCCTGCGCTTATTGGCAGATTCTGCTTGCCTCAGAGATCTTCCCCTCTAGTAGAACCCACAGTCCAGGTTAACGCCTCCTGTGTCTGATCAGGAGTTGGGAGTTTTGGGGGGAACCCGGGCCCGCCCTCTACTCCAGGTTCCAGCCCAGGGCCCTGTGGATTGCAGCTGTTTAGAGTGCCTCCTGGAACAACCGCACGACAGCTACAACTCCCTGGGCTACTTCCCCATGGACTCCTCCCAACACCTTCTTTATCCTCACCACAGGATCTTCCAGCAGTACGCCCTCTGACTCTCAGCTCCTAGTGCCTCTTGCTCCCAGCTCCTCACACGCACACCACAAACTGAAGTGAACTCCTTTTTAAACCCAGGTGCCCTGATTAGCCTGCCTTAATTGATTCTAGCAGCTTCTTGATTGGCAGCAGGTGTTCTAATCAGCCTGTCTGCCTTAATTGTTTCCAGAAAGTTCCTGAGTGTTCTGGAACCTTCCCTGTTACCTTACCCAGGGAAAAGGGACCTAATTAACCTAGGGCTAATATAGCTGCCTTCAACCACTCTCTTGTAGCCATCTGGCCTGACCCTGTCACACCACAAACAATACACATTACTCTGGCCCAGGATGCAGCTGACTCTAGGTGGGAGCAGGCTCGGTATTAGGGACATCTCTGAAGTCGGTGTCGTGGCTCTGGATATGTTGAGGCGGGGGCAGACACAGGGTGCTGCAGCAGCTGCTCCTGATCTATTGCTTCATCGATTCCAAGGCCATTGTGGGATCATTGTGACCATCTAGTCTGACCTGCGCCAGAGACCTGCCCCACAATAATTCCTAGCATAGAGCTCAGGGGTAGGCAACCTATGGCATGGGTGCCAAAGGCGGCACACGAGCTGATTTTTCAGTGGCACTCAGACTGCTCAGGTCCTGGCCACAGGTCTGGGGGGTTCTGCATTTTAATTTAATTTTAAATGAAGCTTCTTAAACATCTTAAAAACCTTATTTACTTTACATACAACAATAGTTTAGTTCTATATTAAAGACTTATAGACGGAGACCTTCTAAAAACGTAAAAAATGTATCACTGGCACGTGAAACCTTAAATTAGAGTGACTAAATGAAGACTCGGCACACCCCTTCTGAAAGGTTGCCGACCCCGGTATAGCTGCTAGAAACACGTCCCGTCGGGATTTAAAACTGGTCAGTGACAGGGAAGCCGCCATGTCCCTCGGGAAATGGATCCAATTTGCCAGCTCCTCACTGTCAAAAATTGACCCCTTATTCCCAGTCGGACTTTGTCTAACTTCAGCTTCGGGTCCCACTGCAGCCTCCCTTTGTGGGAATGCTGAGGGAGGGGGTTGGGACAGTCGTGGCTGGTCTCCCCCTGGGTGTGTGTCGGGGGCAGGCTGCAGGTCTCTCTCTCTGGGTACACTGGTGGTGGGGACAGACCAGAGCTGCCGTCAGCGTGGCCCGCTCTGTGTCCCTCTCGCTGTCCTGGGTCCCAAGGAGGCGGTGCTGCCAGGGCCGCGCGCTAGCGCATCATTGGAAACCGTTCCACATGGTGCAGGCAGAGCAGTAACACACTCGCAGGGAAATGAGCTGGTGATGGATGGCTTCGGCGCAGAGAAAGCCATTAGGGTGAAATATGAACCCCCTAATGAAGTGCAGCCGCGGCTCCACTGCCTGCGGTGAGAGAGACGGAGTGACTTCCACACACTCCTACAGCTCAGCACCAGGGTCAGGTGGGGGGGGGGGGGGGGGGTGCTGTCAGGGGGTGACCTGAACCCTGCCTGGGACAGGCTGCTGCCCCCAAACACCAGGGCCCCTACCTCCACGACCTCCCGGCTCCTGGGATGTCTGCAGGGGGCAGCTTCATGTCAGACAAACAAATATCATTCCAGGCCTAACGGACGCTGGCCCTAGTGTCTGCAAGGATCTGGGGTCCCCCGCCCCCACCCCATCATGATGGCACTGGGATGGACCCCCGTGTGTGAGGGGTTATGGGATCTCTTCTCCCCTCCTCCATTCAGGGCAGGTCCATCAGGAATGGGACAGACCCCAGGGTCTGAGGGCTTATGGGATCTCTTCTCCCCTCCCCCATTCAGGGCAGGTCCATCAGGACTGGGACGGACCCCTGTGTGCGAGGGGTTATGGGATCTCTTCTCTCTTCCCCCATTCAGGGCAGGTCCATCAGGAATGGGACAGACCCCAGGGTCTGAGGGCTTATGGGATCTCTTCTCCCCTCCCCCATTCAGGGCAGGTCCATCAGGACTGGGACGGGCCCCCGTGTGTGAGGGCTTATGGGATCTCTTCTCCCCTCCCCCCATTCAGGGCAGGTCCATCAGGATTGGGACGACCCCCAAGGTCTGAGGGCTTATGGGATCTCTTCTCCCCTCCCCCCATTCAGGGCAGGTCCATCAGGACTGGGACGACCCCCAGGGTCTGAGGGCTTATGGGATCTCTTCTCCCCTCCCCCCATTCAGGGCAGGTCCATCAGGACTGGGACGACCCCCAGGGTCTGAGGGCTTATGGGATCTCTTTATCCCCCCCGTGTGGCACCGAGATGCACCCTGGTGTCTAAGTGAATATGGGAAACCCGTCCGCCCTGCCCCAGCTGTCAATACCAGGATGGACCTGAGTGTTTGAGGAGATGTGGGATCCATAGTCCCTCTGTGTCTGGGTGCCGCCCCAGGCAGGCATGCCCATGAATACTGCATACGCTCCGTGCCCCCATTCCTCCCCTCTCCGCACGTCTTGCCCTGGGGGAGGTTGGGGAGCAGCCTCATGGTGTAAGAATTGTCCCCCCCACATTCGCACTGCAGGATTGTTACTGTCTCAAGGCTCCGACACAGCAGAGTAATGGCCTAGTGCCCTCTGCTCCAAACAATCTTCAGAAGCGCTCCCTGATAAGGTCTCATTGGCAGCCTACCCTTTCTCCACTGGGCCGGGTTCTGCTCTCCCTGAGGCTGCTTTTACATTGGTGTAACTCCAGTGGGTCGGTGCTGTGTCTCCTGACAGGCACAGCTCAGGGGGAGCAGGAGCAAAGGCGGGTTTATGCCACATCGAGCCTGTGCAGACTCTGCTGCTGCAGTGGCTGAATCAGATCCCATATGAGGGAGAGAGCAGCCCCAGGCTCTGCTCCGCTTTATGGCAGCCTCCCCATAGATGCCTAGGGATGGCTGTGCAGCCCCGAAGCCCCACAGCACTGAACGCTCTGACCAGGCCTCTCCCTGGCCTGCCCCTACAGTGGGGCCTGCAGGAGTGGGGACAGAATAAGACCATGCTTGCTCTGGCCCTGGGAAATTCTCATCTGACCTAACTACAGCCCCTTCGTGCCCTGATACACTGCCAGAGTGGCATGTGAGTCAGAGTAGGGGCCTGAGGCTGTCCCATTGACCTCGGCTGGATCACTCCTGCTTAGCACGGGAGAAAAGAACCAGGCCCAATAGCCTGGTTTACGTGATTTCGTTTTAAGGATAGTGGTTCCCTAAATCCACTGATCATCTCCTCTGACATCCTGCGTAGCCCAGGGCAAAGAATCTCACTTTCTATGGGCCGGATAGAAGAGTGCTCCACGCCATGCAAAGCAAGAAGCAGCTAAAGCCAGATGGCAAAAACGATTGTTCCCTACCTCCTTTCTGAACCAACACATACATATTGGGGTGGTTCTGTGGCACTGCAGGCGTTCGTGTCACTGGGTGGAGGAGAGATGGGTTGAGACGAAGCCATGAGTTTACGTAGAGGTGTGCTGCCACTAGGCATTGCTCCACCACACAGCCCATCCCAAGGCAGGAAGGGAGACCCTGTCCTGGGGCTGGGGCTATCCCGAGACACCAAGGAGTGTGGCTTCTGGTGACAGCACTCACTTAGTTTGCCCTGCCAACAGTGTGTCATTGTATTGAATGAATTGATCACTGGTCAGAACAAGCAAAGTGCCCTTGTTTCACCTGCTGCCACACCCTCTCTTCCCCCTTCCCAGCCCCACACGCAGGCCAGGCCCTGGCACTGTGCCCAAGCCCCATATAAATGCCGCTGCCCTCCCACCCCTTTCGTGTTCTCCCCCAGCCCCCTTTTCTGTGCTGAGCTCTGCCTGGCAAGAAGACGCCGCTCTGGGGAAGGGGGCAAAGGTGACCTGACCCCCCCACGTTGACGTTCTGCCAGTGCTAGGCTCAGCATGGCCCAGGTGTCAGTGGAACTACTCCAGGCTGTCTTCCCACCACACCCCAGAGCCCAAGATGGCCATGGTGCTCTGTGCTGGGGAGGCTTCCCCATAAGAACGGCTGTACTGGGTCAGGCCAAAGCTCCATCCAGCCCAGTATCCTGTCTTCTGATGGTGGCCAGCTCCAGGTGCTTCAGAGGGAATGACCAGGAAAAGGCAATTATCAAGTGATCCGTCCCTTGTTGTCCAGTCCCAGCATCTGGCAGTCAAGAAGCTTAGGGACACCCAGAGCATGGGGTTGCGTTCCTGACCATCTTGGTTAATAACCATTCATGGACCTATCTGCCATGAGTTTATCTAATTCTTTGCTGAATCCAGTTATACTTTTGGCCTTCACAACATCCCCTGGCAATGAGTTCCACAGGTTAACTGTGTGTTGTGTGAAGAAATACTTCCTTTAATTTGTTTTAAACCTGCCGCCTATTAATTTCATCAGGTGACCCCTCGTTCTTGTGTTTTGTCAAGGAGTTAATAACACTTCCTTATTCACTTTCTTCATACCAGTCATGATTTTATAGACCTCTATCATATCCCCCCTTAGTCGTCTCTTTTCTAAACTGAACAGCCCCCGTCTTTTTAATCTCTCCTCATCTTTAATCTCTCCTCTCTTTCAGCTTCTCCTCAAATGGAAGCTGTTCAATACCCCTAATCATTTTTGTTGCCCTTCTCTACATAAGAACATAAGAATGGCCATTATGGGTCAGACCAAAGGTCCATTCACCCCAGTGTCCTGTCTTCTGACAGTGGCCAATGCCAGGTGCCCCAGAGGGAATGAACAGAACAGGGAATCATCCAGTGATCCATCCCCTGTCGCCCATTCCCAGCTTCTGGCAAACAGAGGCTACAGACACCATCCCTGCCCATCCTGGCTAATGGCCATTGATGGACCTATCCTCCATGAACTTATCTAGTTCTTTTTTGAATCCTGTTATAAGTTGGCCTTCACAACATCCTCTGGCAAGGAGTTCCACAAGTTGACTGTGCATTGTGTGAAGAAATACTTCCTTTTATTTGTTTTAAACCTGCTGCCTATTAATTTCATTTGGTGACCCCTAGTTCTTGTGTTATGAGAAGGAGTAAATAACAATTCCTTATTTACTTTCTCCACAGCAGTCATGATTATATAGACCTCAATCATATCTCCCCTTAGCCGTCTCTTTTCCAAACTGAAAAGTCCCAATTTTATTAATCTCTCCTCATATGGCAGCTGTTCTATGCCCCTAATCATTTTTGTTGCCCTTTTCTGAACCTTTTCCAATTCCAATATATCTTTTTTTGAGATGGGGCAACCACATCCGCATGCAGGATTCAAGATGTGGACATACCATGGATTTATATAGAGGCAACATGATATTTTCTGTCTTATTATCTGTCCCTTTCTTAATGATTCCCAACATTGTGTTCGCTTTTTTGACTGCCATTGCGCATTGAGTGGATGTTTTCAGAGAACTATCCACAATGACTCCAAGACATAAGCGCCGACTCCTACATGGGGAAAAATTGGTGGGTGCTCAGCACCCACCGGCAGCTCCCCACTGGCCCCACGCCCGTTACCAGAGAACTTACCTTTGCCCCCGACGCTGGCCGACGTTGCGGGGCCCCGCCCCCGACGCACCCAGCGGAGCCGACGGAAGTCGGCTCCTATGCTCCAAGATCTCTTTCTTGAGTGGTAACAGCTAATTTAGACCTCATCATTTTATATGTATAGTTGGGATTATGTTTGCCAGTGTGCATTACTTTACATTTATCAGTATTGACTTTCATCTGCCATTTTGTTGCCCAGTCACCCGGGTTTGTGAGAGCCCATTGAAATTCTTCACAATCAGCTTTTAACTTAACTATCTTGAGTAATTTTGTAGCATCTGCAAATTTTGCCACCTCACTGTTCACCCTATTTTCCAGATAATTTATGAATATGTTGAAAAGTACTAGTCCCAGTACAGACCCCGTGGGGGTCCCTGCTATTTACCTCTCTCCATTCTGAAAACTGACCACTTAGTCCTATCCTTTGTTTCTTGTCTTTTAACCAATTACTTATCTATGAGCAGATCTTCCCTCATATCCCATGACTTCTTACCTTGCTTAAGAGCCTTTGATGAGGGACCTTATCAAAGAATTTCTGAAAGTCCAAGTACACTATATCCACTGGATCACCCAAGTCCACATGTTTCTTGACCCCTTCAAAGGATTCCGATAGATTGGTGAGGCTTGATTTCCCTTTACAAAAGCCAGGTTGACTCTTCCCCAACAAATTGTGTTAATCTATGTGTCTGATAATTCTATACTTTCCTATAGTTTTAACCTGTTTGCCTGGTACTGAAGTTACAAGCCTGTAATTGCCGGGATCACCTCTGGAGCCTTTTTAAAAATTGGCATCACATCAGCTACCCTCCAGTCATTTGGTACAGAAGCTGATTTAAATGATAGGTTACATACCACAGCTAGTAGTTCTGCAATTTCACATTTTATTTCCTTCAGAACTCTAGGGTGAATCCCATTGGTCCTGGTGACTTATTACTGCTGAGTTTATCGATTTGTTCCAAAACCTCCTCTACTGACACCTCAGTCTGGGACAGCTCCTCAGATTTGTCACCTAAAAGGAGTGGCTTAGGTGTTGGAATCTCCCTCACATCCTCTGCAGTGAAGACTGATGCAAAGAATTAATTTAGCTTCTCTGCAATGGCCTTATCTTTCTTGAGTGCTCCTTTAGCACCTCGATCATCCATTGCAGGCTTCCTGCTTCTGTTGTACTTACAGATCTTTTTGCTGTTAGTTTTTGTGTCTTTTGCTAGTTACTCTTCAAATTCTTTTTTTGCCTGCCTAATTCTACTTTCACACGTGACTTGCTGTAGTTTATGCTCCTATTTTCCTCACTCGGGTTTGATTTCCAATTTTTAAAGGATGCCTTTTTGCCTCTAGACCCAGGGTGTTGGTGACCCTGGTAGATGGTGCTGTAGGACATAGAACCAGAGCAGAGTAAAGAGGCCAAGGTGGGGACAGAACCGATCCTGGGTCCCCACCTCTTCCCCCAGCAGATAAGTGAGCATCCAAGTTTGACTGAGATTGGGGAGTCCAAATTGCGAGCTGCAGCTGGGGCCCATGGGTGCCTGGACCCTTCCTGAGCCCAGGCCCCAGGCAGTCAGGCTCTCCTCCTTCAGCCCTTCCTTCAGGCTCCCTGGCCTCAGCGCTGGCCCTGGCCCTGCCTCTGGGTGATAGTGCTCACACAGAGAGCGCAGGCACAGTGGGTGCTCTTGGGTCATAGGCTCACGCTGCCTCTGGTGACATTCACACTCAGCTCTCTGGTGCTTGGCACCGCTCTGTGTGTGCAAACAGGAGTGGGGCCTCTGGGCAGGGGCTGGTGGGAGAGCAGGAGGGGGTGATGATGGGGGAGTGGGGTCTTGGCTGGCGGTAGATGTGGGGCTTAGACAGATGTGGGGCTTGTATTAATTTAGATGGAGTAAGGGGGCACCAAGAGGTAAAGTGTTAACACAGCCCAGTCACTGTCCAGCATCAGTGTTAACAAGGTTCAGGTTTTGGCATACAGACTGGCCTGCTTAGTACCACTGCAAATCCTTGTAACCCTTTATTCAAGAGACAGAAGAAGGAAGTTCAGTTTAAGTATGAAATGTAAGGCAGTAAGTAAGGCTTTCATTTCAGCAATAGCCCTTTGCCTTTAGCTGGAGGAAACCTCCCCTTGTCTGACAGTCTCTTCAGTGGTGTTAAAGATGGTAACTTCTGTCCTTTGGGGGAAAGAGGAGTTAGTGGGAACGGGCTAGAGCGGTCACTGTTATCGTTAAGGTCCGAGCTTGTTTCCTAGAGGGCAAAACAAGCCAAACACACACAAAAGGGGAGAGGAAAGAACAGCAAAGAGAGAAAAGGCAGCTTCTGTCTCTGGTGTTGATTCTCACTTCCACCCTCACTGCTGGAAAATCACAGGCTCGGCCCATGGTGTGATCAGCCACTCTGAGACGGGACAGACTTGTGCCAGCAACAGGCTGTTCAGGCCATTGGTTTTAGCTGCCTTTCTGGTCACAGGCTTACTGCCGTGTTGCGAAATGTAGAGTCTTGGCTGGCCAAGCCAGACTCTTATGAGACAGAAGGAATTCAGCAAGAGAGAGGATTGAGGAAATAAGGTGGGGAAGGAAAAGGGCACTCTGGGGGTGGGGAGTGACAAAGGCTCACATCCCAGGTGGTGTTTGGGATTTAGCCAAAGCTAGGGGAGGTGGTGACGTCATCTGGGTCCCTACTCTGTGGCCCACAACGTCTCTCAGGATCAGGAGTATGAGTGTACGGTGGCGTCATGCTGAATCCCAGGGTCCCAGGAGCAGCGGGTTGGCAGCCATGTTGGCAAAATTTGTTCCTTCCTGTCTGTCATCTTTCAGCTGGCCAGCAGTGTGGTAGCCCACTCTCGCCCCAAACGTTTTCTCTGTTCTAAGTCCCCGAGGGGAGGGATGGGTGGAATAGCCCATCCTCTCATTATTTTGTTCACCAATTAGGCATAAATTCCAATACACCCATTTTGGTGCGTTGATTTCCAGTCTTACTGTTCTTGTTTACCAGGCATGATTTTAACACAGCCTTTGAATTATATCAGGAGGCCTATTTGTCAGGATTAATTCCGTTTTTCTGGCTCGTCCTGTCCCATCAGTATTTGTTGTTCTAAATTATTGGGACATTTTATGAACTTCCACTCACTTTTCACAGTTGAGCTCTCACTTCGACTACATTTGTAGGCCCAGTTCATAGAATCATAGAATCATAGAATCTCAGGGTTGGAAGGGACCTCAGGAGGTCATCTAGTCCAACCCCCTGCTCAAAGCAGGACCAAACCCAATTAGATCATCCCAGCCAGGGCTTTGTCAAGCCTGACCTTAAAAACCTCTAAGGAAGGAGATTCCACCACCTCCCTAGGTAGCCCATTCCAGTGCTTCACCACCCTACTAGTGAAAAAGTTTTTCCTAATATCCAACCTAAACCTCCCCCTCTGCAACTTGAGACCATTACTCCTTGTTCTGTCATCTTCTACCACTGAGAACAGTCTAGATCCATCCTCTTTGGAACCCCCTTTCAGGTAGTTGAAAGTAGCTATCAAATCCCCCCTCATTCTTCTCTTCTGCAGGCTAAACAATCCCAGTTATTGCAACAGGCCCTAGTGTGGTCGGCACACTTCACACCTCCCACCCAGGAATGTCAGATCCTTTTCTGAACCTGACTGTGAGTTCCACAGGCTCCTCCCATCCCATCGATTGGATAGCGATTCCCATTGCCTCTCTGCAGCCCTGCACCATCCCCCTGGCTCTTGGAGTACACAGCCGCCTCCTCTGCCCCATCAGAGTAACTGCACCATGGAGCAACTTTGGTTAAGGCTGCCTAAGCCAGAGGTTCCCTCATTGTTCCACTAAAGCTGGTGAGTCACATAGTACCAGCTCCCTGCCTTGGCTCCGGCTGCTCAGTTCCCTCTGGTAATGAGACAGCCTGGCTCTTCCAACATTCCTCGCTCTCAGCTATGTCTGTTGCTAACACAGGCACCTGGTGCGGGGCAGGCAGGGAGAAGAGTGGGGTGCATAAGTGCTGGAACTAGAGGTGCTGGAGGGGCTGCCACACCCCCTGGCTGGAACATAAGAATGGCCTTACTGGGTCAGACCAAAGGGCCATCTAGCCCAGTGTCCTGTTTCTGACAGTGGCCAATGCCAGGTGCCCCAGAGGGAATGAACAGAACAGGGAATCATCAAGTGATCCATCCTCTGTCGCCCATTCCCAGCTTCTGGCAAACAGAGGCTAGGGACATCATTCCTGCCCATCCTGGCTAATAGCCATTGATGGACCTATCCTCCATGAACTTATCTAGCTCTTTTTGAACCCTGTTATGGTCTTGGCCTTCACAATATCCTCTGGCAAGGAGTTCCACAGGTTGACTGTGTGTTGTGTGAAAAAATACTTCCTTTTATTTGTTTTAAACCTGCTGCCTATTAATTTCATTTGGTGACCCCTAGTTCTTGTGTTATGAGAAGTAGTAAACAACACTTCCTTATCTACTTTCTCCACACCAGTCATGATTTTATAGACCTCAATCATATCTCCCCTTAGCCGTCTCTTTTCCAAACTGAAAAGTCCCAATTTTATTAATCTCTCCTCATATGGCAGCTGTTCTATACCCCATATAATTTTTTTTCCCTTTTCTGAACCTCGTCCAATTCCAATATATCTTTTTTGAGATGGGGCGACCACAACTGCACACAGTATTCAAGATGTGGGCATACGATGGATTTATATAGAGGCAACATGATATTTTCTGTCCTATTATCTATCCCTTTCTTAATGATTCCCAGCATTCTGTTCGCTCTTTTGACTGCCGCTGCACCTTGAGTGGATGTTTTCAGAGAACTATCCACAATGACTCCAAGATCTCTTTCTTGAGTGGTAACAGCTAATTTAGACCCCATCATTTTATATGTATAGTTGGGATTATGCTTTCCAGTGTGCATTGCTTTCCATTTATTAACATAAAATTTAATCTGCCATTTTGTTGCCCAGTCGCCCAGTTTTGAGAGATCCTTTTGTAGCTCTTCGCAGTCTGCCTGGGTCTTAACTATCCTTAGTAATATTGTATCATCTGCAAATTTTGCCACCTTACTGTTTACCCTTTTTCCAGATCATTTATGAATATGTTGAATAGGACTGGTCCCAGAATAGACCCCTGAGGGACACCACTGTTTACCTCTCTCCATTCTGAAAACTGACCATTTATACCTACCCTTTGTTTCCTGTCTTTTAACCAGTTACCAATCCATGAGAGCACCTTCCCTCTTATCCCGTGGCAACTTACTTTGCGTAAGAGCCTTCGGTGAGGGACCTTGTCAAAGGTTTTCTGAAAATCTAAGTACACTATATCCACTGGATCCCCTTGGTCCACATGCTTGTTGACCCCTTCAACAAATTCTTGAAGTGGTTTCCATCATAGAATCATAGAATCTCAGGGTTGGAAGAGACCTCAGGAAGTCATCTAGTCCAATCCCCTGCTCAAAGCAGGACCAATCCTCAACTAAATCATCCCAGCCAGGGCTTTGTCAAGCCTGACCTTAAATACCTCTAAGGGTGGAGATTCCACCACCTCTCTAGGTAACCCATTCCAGTGCTTCACCACACTACTAGTGAAATAGTGTTTCCTAATATCCAACCTAGACCTCCACCACTGCAACTTGAGACCATTGCTCCTTGTTCTCTCATCTGCCACCACTGAGAACAGCCTAGCTCCATCCTCTTTGGAACCCCCCTTTGGGTAGTTGAAGGCTGCTATCAAATCCCCCCTCACTCTTCTCTTCTGCAGACTAAATAATCCCAGTTTCCTCAGCCTTGCCTCGTAAGTCATGTGCCCCAGCCAGTAGCGTAGCCAGGGGAGGAGCAGGGGGAGCGGCTGCTCCCCCTGTGAGCAGAAGCGGTGGAAGCGGTGCCTTTCTTTAGCAGCAATAAAAAAAGGCGCCGCTTCTTTTTAAGCGCCGCTTCTTGCACTCACCGGGCGGCGCTCCAGGTCTTCGGCGGCATTTCAGCGGCGGGTACCACCAAAGACCCAGAGTGAGTGAGGACCCACCACCAAAGTGCTGCCGAAGACCCGGAGCACTGCTGGGTGAGTACAGGGGAAGGCGCCTTTTTATAGCGCCGCTCCCCCTGCGCTCCGGACCTGGCTGCGCTACTGGCCCCAGCCCCCTAATACTTTTCCTTTCCCTCCACTGGACTCTCTCCAATTTGTCCACATCCTTTCTGTAGTGGGGGGGACCAAAACTGGATGCAATACTCCAGGTGTGGCCTCACCAGTGCTGAATAGAGGGGAATGATCACTTCCCTCGATCTGCTGGCAATGCTCCTACTCATGCAGCCCAATATGCCGTTAGCCTTCTTAGCAACAAGGGCACACTGCTGACTCATATCCAGCTTTTTGTCCACTGTAACCCCCAGGTCCTTTTCTGCAGAACGGCTGCTTAGCCAGTCGATCCCCAGCCTGTAGCGGTGCATGGGATTCTTCTGTCCTATGTGCAGGACTCTGCACTCGTCCTTGTTGAACCTCATCAGATTTCTTTGGCCCAATCCTCCAATTTGTGTCTAGGTTACTCTGGATTCTATCCCTACCCTCCAGCGTATCTACCTTTCCCCCCAGCTTAATGTCATCCGCGAACTTGCTGAGGGTGCAATCCATCCCATCATCCAGATCATTAATGAATATGTTGAACAAAACCAGCCCCAGGACCGACTTCTGGGGCACTCTGCTTGATGCCGGCTGCCAACTAGACATGGAGCCATTGATCACTACCTGTTGAGCCAGACTATCATATACAGGGTTTACAGTTTGGTTCAATGGCTCTTGAGCACCCCTGCTATACAAGTTGTTCCAGCAGCCCTGGTAGAGTGGAGAGGATCAGGCGGCAGGGTGGAGAGGTTGGAGTGTGCAATGGGGAGGTTGGAGGGTGGGGAGTTGGCTGCAGGGCGAGGAGGGGGCTGCAGGATGGCAGGAGTTTTCTCTGCTTCCTTGAGGATTTTCCTGCCTAGATTTGTGCTGTTTGCGAGGGAAGCAGAGAGCTCCTGGGTTTGCTGAGTGGCCATGGGGTGGGGCGGGGTAGGGCCAGGCCGTTGGAGAGCAGCCCCTGTGAGGAATGGTTGGTGTGGGCCGCACGCCGCTTTCCCATTAGCGAGTGTTTAGTTCAGCGTTTTAAATAATTGTGTCCTCAGAATGATATTTAAAATCCATTTGGGAGGCAATGAGGCAGGAAAGTGGCTGTGCCATTGTGATGACGCCGTGCGGGAAGCACCACACATGCATATTACAAACTCATTACGGGGTAATTTACACACGCACTGCTCGCCTTCGCACACAATTTCTCCCTGATGCTGCTAATGTCCCTTCCAGGTCGCACACTCTCCAGCTCGTTGTCACCCAGCGCTGCCGCCTGCACCCAGAGGAGCAGTGACTGGGGCAGGGGAAACAAGGGAGCAAGGCCAGAGCAGGGTTAGGGGCCCGCTGCCATGGCAGGAAATGAAGGCGCTAATGGCTCTGACATCCCCCTCGTCAGTCCCCTCAACCTGACCCCTCCCCCCGGTCACTACAGGGCCCCGTCCTGCTCGTGCTCTCCCCTGCCTTGGTCAGTTCAGGGGTGTTCCCATGTTCCTGCCCTCCATCTTTCTGGTCCTCCCCCTGCAGACCCCAGACCCCAAGGCCTTGGGCCTGTCGGGCGCCATGCTGCGGGCCCAGCTCGGGGAGGAGTTCCGGCGCCTGCGGCAGGCTGACTATGAGGCCGAGTACCAGCAGGCCCTGGTGAGCATCCAGGAAGGGCTCTACGAGGTGGAGGGACCTGACATGAGGGAGGAGATGAAGGAGCAGCTCCGGCAGTGGTTCATTGAGTGCCAGTGAGTGTGCAGTGCTGCATGGGCCCTTCCCATGCCCCTCCATGTTCCCATCCCTTTCCTGGGCTCCCTGCTGCCCCGCAGTCACCCCACTCCTCCTACGCCCCCCCAGTGCTCTGCAGCCCACCCCTGTGTCTCCTTCCAGCCAAACCTGCAGCGCTGACCCATCTGCTCACTGCCTCCCCCAGTCTGAGCACACTTCCCAGCCTGCCCTCTCTCTCCTGGCTCCCTCACTGCCCAGGCCTCCCATGAGCCCTGGGGCCCACCTGGCAGTGGCTGCAGCTAACGAACCAGCACAGGGCTTTGCACCTGGGACATGCTCACTGGGTCACGGCGGAGTGCTGACATTCCTGTTTTGCTTCCACAGTGACCTGACTGGCCACTTCCCCGAATTCCCTGACGAGGAGATTGGAGGCTCCAGCATCCTTTTTGCAGACAAGACTCCAGAGCAGGTAGCAGGGCAGGACCCAGGCTGGGGGGCAGAGGCTAATGGGCCAAGAGCAGGAGAGTGGGGCCTTTCCTCTTTAGGGGGCACCGGCGCCAATGCAACCCAGGGTGTGGGGAATGGAATACGGGTCACTGGCTCTGAGCCAGAGAGTGGCTGGCTCAGGTGGACAGAGACTGGGAATGGGGCCTTTCCCCGCTAAGAGGGGCCAGCTCTGATCCAGCCCCAGGGCAGAAAGGGCTCTCAGCGATCCTCGCCTCCACAGCTGCCTGCCTCAGGGAGCTCTGACCCCTGCCCCCCAGTCACATCCTGCTGTGGCCTGGGGACTCTGGCACTGAGGGGTGGGTCCAGTTGGCTGGGATTCCCACAGGTCAAAGATGAGCTGGACCTTCTGGAAGATGAGGGACAGAAGAAGGATAAGAAGAAGGATAAAGAGAAGACCAAGGAAGGGGAGCAGAAGAAGGGCAAGGGCAAGAAGAAGGTGAGAGGCTGGCTGGTAGTGGAGAGCACCCCAAATGTGGGGAGCAAGGGATTGAATCATAGAATATCAGGGTTGGAAGGGACCTTAGGAGGTCATCTAGTCCAACCCCCTGCTCAAAGCAGGACCAATCCCCAATTTTTGCCCCAGATCCCCAAATGGCCCCCTCAAGGATTGAACTCACAACCCTGGGTTTAGCAGGCCAATGCTCAAACCACTGAGCTATGGGGCAGAGTGATGGTGGCACATGGAGGGTAGTTCTGGGGCAGGGCCAGGCACTGCTTGTTCCTTGTGTCCTTGGGCTCCCCACAGGGCTCCCCCCAATGGTGGTTCAGTTCATTTGAGTAACTTGCTGGGTTTGGGGTTTTTTTTCCAGGAAGAAGATGGAAGTTTGAAACTGGCTCTGTCCAAATTCCTGCCAGTGATCAGCGAGGGCTTCACACAGTATCAGAGTGAGGGGGACCTGAGCCTGGGCAGTGGGGGGGCCTGAGAGCACCGTGCTGACCTGCACAGACCCAGGAGCGGGGTGGTGGGGTCGTGAGCAGGTTAGGGCAGAGACCCGGCCCTGGACCCTGCTGCCTGGCTTGGGTGGTACCGTTGTGACTTCCTGGCCTGGGATGAGAACGTCCGGCCTGGCCCAGTCACTGGAGTCTAGTCACATTTGCCTGGGTCTTGCTGTGTTAGACCAAGACGACTCATCCCCTGTACTGCCCCCCCTGTGCCCCCCCCCCCGAACCCTCCACCCTGTGGGCAGGGGAGGCCCGCACCTGCCCTGCCGAGCTCAGGGCTCAGGGTCTGGCTGAGCTGGGAAACAGCCAGCACAGAGCTCGTGTTACGCCAGGGAGATCTGCCGTCGCTGAGCTGCTGAAGCCATGGTACAGAGGCAGCTGTGCGGTCTCCGGTAATGCCACTCCCTACTCAGCTAGGTTGTTATCCTGGATCACTCACATGTTCACAGAGGGCAACTGGTTTTGTAAAATCTGGCATATTCTTGCCTTGGGCATTAGTCACTGTGCTACTGTGTCGTTTCCTGCTGACGGGGAGAGCTGGGAGCCTATCCCCAGGCTGCACTGAGCTCCTTGGGCCTCATTGATCTGAGCCAGGCTGTCACGCATGTGTTTGAGACCGTTTCCTTTTGCGAGTCCGTAGGTACCTGCAGGGCATGGCTAGCTCTGCTCATGGGGTCACTGCTGCATGGCATTAAAATGCAGAGAACTTTACTGGGCTTAAATCCTTTCCTAATGTTATTTTCCCATGTAAGTGGTTGCTATAGATACCCCGGGGTTGTTGCGTGATTGTGAAATTGCAGGGAGGGAGGTGGATGGGAAGAGGGAAGTTGCGCTGAGATATTCTCCCTATTAAAATGTGGTCCACACTGTGAAAAGGTGGCGACCCCAAGGGAAAGCTCCCAGTGCCCCAGGAGGAGGGGCAGGGAAGGCAGAGCTGGGAGGGGCAAAAGCAGCATCTGACCTGCCCCCCTACCCTGCAGACATCTGGGGGAATCGGGATGAGTCCGATAACTTCGAGCAGCGCTACGAGCCAGAGCTGATCAAAGCCCAGAAGAGGAAGGAGGTGGAGAAGGAGCTGCGCCTGCAAGTGAGGGGCAGAGACAGGGCTGTGTCATGGGGGTACAAGGGGGCCCTGCTGAGTAGTCACTGCCCCAGGGACCGCATCCTGAGTGTGGGGTGGCTCTGAGGTCCCCTGAGGTTGGGTTTGGGGGAGGGGAGCTGGGGCTCTGGGTGCCCCTGGTTCAGGGGTTCTGGGGGGTGAGTGGGGCTCCCAGGCCCCCTGGCATGGGGTGGGTAAATGGGGGGGTCTCTACTTTAGAGGAGCTGGGGCTCTGGGTGCCCCTGGTTCAGGGGTTCTGGGGGGTGAGTGGGGCTCCCAGGCCCCCTGGCATGGGGTGGGTAAGTGGGGGGTCTCTACTTTAGAGGAGCTGGGGCTCTGGGTGCCCCTGGTTGAGGGGTGCTGGGGGGGAATGGGGTTCCCAGGCCCCCTGGTGTGAGCTGGGCCCTGGCTCAAGATGTTAAAATTGTAGCTGGACTGAAGCCCCAGGCTGCTGTCACCCAAGATGGCTGCCATGCCCCTGTAGCCCTTGTGGGGGGCTGCGAGGCTGCCCCTAGTGAAGATGGCTGCCATGCCCCTTGTGTGCAGTGGGATGGAAGCCAGGCTGCCGTCAGGGAAGATGGCCGGCTGCTGTTCTCAGGGCATCCCAAGCAGAATACAGTGAGGGGTAGCAGGGAACCTGGGGGGAGGGAACGTGTAGGGCAGAAGACTGACAGTGGGGAGTTCCTGGGCTTGTGGGGAGGCCCCATTTGCTGTCTCAAGGGCTCTCTCCCTACAGGTAGATGAGCTGATGCGGGAGGAATTGCAGCGACTGAAACTGGCTGTGGATCGAGATGAGGGGAAATCTTGGAGGGCAAAGCAGAGCAGCAAGGTCAGAGGGCATGTCCCGTACCCCAGGGCCCCCAAAAGGTGAAGGGGTGCACTCATTGGGGGACAGCCCTGGGGAAATACACCCGCGAGTGGGGACAGAGTGATATTACTGGGCCCACTGATGGGGGGGACTCTCACAAAGGGTGGGGGGGCTGGCACTGGAGATGGGGAGGGGGCCCTTACGAGGGAGTGGGGGGGCTCTCAGCCTGCTTAGTGGTTGTTGTTCTTTTCCCAGCAGAAGAAGGGGAAGAAAGGTGGGAAAAAAGAGAAAGATTTAACCCCAGACAGGTATCAGCTCTGACCGCCTTTACTTGGGGGAGACCCCCTGTCATGGACTCACAGGTCGTGCCCACTCTTGGCCCCATAAGATCCCTGGGGAGAACCCCCTTCAGAGCAACAGCCCTTCTTGGGGGTTCACTCTCTCTCGGGGTTCAGCCCCTCCACCTCCTGGAACCGCCCCTCTCAGAGCCTTAGCACACCTGTCTCTGCCGTGGGTCCCCTCAGGGAGTCCCCTCGCTCTGGGCCCCCAGGGCCTCCACCCCCGAAGGGGATGATGCCCCCTGTCCTCTAGCCCGGAGCGACTCTCAGCCAGTGTAACACAGGAGGGTTTAGTGAGCGTCTGAACCCAGCACAGGAAACTCTCCGGCCTCAGGCCTGGCCCCCCTCAGCACAGCACATCCCAGTCTCCCCTGCATCCAGGTGGGCTCTGCCTGCTCCCCCTCTCCAGCCTAGAGCCCCCCCTGCTTCCCAGCTGGGCATCTGATATCACCCGCAAGCCCGCCTCTGTCCATTGTCTTCTCTCCAGGTAAACACGGTCACCTGGGCCCCCTCTCCTCTCTTCTGTCCTCTGGCTGGAACCGGCTGGTCTGGTCACCGGGGTCCTCTCTTCACAGCCCATTGTCCTTCCACTGGCCAGAACCGGCTGGGACTCCTGAGCTGGGCCTCCCCGTCACCGGGTCTCCATTCTCCAGGCCATTGGCCGGGGTCCCCAGTCCCCTCGCTGGTCCTCTGTAACCACAAACTCCCTCTCCCCTCACCTCGTTAAACCCGTAACACCCAGGGAAACTGAGTCCCACCCCCTGCATGCCAGCCAGTGGAAAAACAAGGAAAAAACAAGAAAACCCCCACTTGGTCACACACACACACGCCGAGCTCCCCTGTGTGCCCTGACCCCTCCTGCACTCCAGTGGGCCGGACATACCCAGCTCCTGCTCCCCACAGCTCCCCTTTCCTGGGTGACCCCCCAGCTCCCCTGACATGCTTCTGTCCCACAGTGTGCCCTGCTAGGTCCCTGCTAGTCTGTCCCTTGCGGAACAGTCCTGTCCGGGGCTAGATGGGATGGGCCCTGGTCGGGCTTCCCCAGCCTCTGCGCCTTGCTGCAGCTCTCCCTGGCTCTGGTGGCAATACTGACCCAATGTGCCCCCCAGACTGTGGGTGGAGCTGGGCACAGCCAGGCGCCGGGCTCCCCTAATCCCCGCTCCCCCTCCAGGACCCTGGATTCTCTGTACGAGGAGCTGGTGCTGCAGGGAATTCTCAAGCAGGTGCAGCGCGTCCAGCTGGCTGACTACACGGGTGAGTCCGCCAGGGCCCTGAGGGTGGGATGGGCCCTGTGGGGGGGCGGGGACCAGCTCACTGCCCCGGCTCTATGGCGGGGGTGCAGGCCGGCTCCCCACCCTGGGGGTAGGGGGTGGGGGTGCAAAGGGGACAGGAGCTGCTTGCTGCTTCAGGGGAGGGGGTGGGGACAGGAGTCCTCTCCCCGCCCTGCACAGGAGGGGGAAGAGCCAGCTGCTGGGTGTGGGTGTGGGTGGATGGGTCTGACCCAGCCTGTGTCTCTCACCACCGGCAAGGTGGAGGGTGGGGAACTGTCTCTGTCCCCTTCCTCCCTGCCGCTCACGCCTGCCTCCCCCGACAGGCGATTTCTGTTACCTGGGCACCACCCTGCGCATGGCGGGCATTGAACCTACGCCCTCGGTGATGGACATCAGGCAGAATATTGCCCTGTATGCCATCCTTCGCCTGGGTAAGGGACCAGCCACCCCATCCTGGTGCACGTCGGTGGGCTGGTGAGGGGGGGCAGGTGGGTGATGGAGGTACCCTGCCCTGCAACAGATGTCGGGGTGCACGCTGCACACGGGTGCCGTATCCCCTGGCAGGAACCAAATCACTGTGTGGGAAAGCCCTGCATCACCCTAGTCACTGCCAGGGCCTGGCCGCATGGCCTGGTACTCCCATGGGGGGAGGAGGGTCTGGCCAGGCCTGGCATTTCTGTGGGGTGGAGGGAGGTTGGGCAGGTCTGGCACTCCCGTGGCAGGAGGCGGGGAGAAGGCATGGCCTGGCATTCCCATGTGAAGGGGGGAGGGTTGGGCATGGCCTGGCATTCCCATGTGAGGGGGGGAGGGTCGGGCATGGCCTGGCGTTCCCGTGGGGTGGGGGGAGGTCGGACAGGGCCTGGGGTTCCCGTGGGGTGGGGGGAGGTCGGACAGGGCCTGGCATTCCCATGTGAGGGGGGGAGGGTCGGGCATGGCCTGGCGTTCCCGTGGGGTGGGGGGAGGGTGGGGCATGGCCTGGCGTTCCCGTGGGGTGTGGGGAGGTCGGGCATGGCCTGGAGTTCCCGTGGGGTGGGGGGAGGTCGGACAGGGCCTGGCATTCCCGTGGGGTGGGGGAAGGTCGGACAGGGCCTGGCGTTCCCGTGGGGTGAGGGTAGGGTCGGACAGGGCCTGGCGTTCCCATGGGGTGCGGGGAGGTCGGACAGGGCCTGGCATTCCCATGTGAGGGGGGGAGGGTCGGGCATGGCCTGGCGTTCCCGTGGGATGGGGGAAGGTCGGATAGGGCCTGGCATTCCCGTGGGGTGGGGGGAGGTCGGGCATGGCCTGGCGTTCCTGTGGGGTGGGGGGAGGGTCGGGCATGGCCTGGCTTTCCCGTGGGGTGGGGGGAGGGTCGGGCATGGCCTGGCGTTCCCGTGGGGTGGGGGGAGGTCGGACAGGGCCTGGCGTTCCCGTGGGGGTGGGCCTGGCATTTGTGTGTGTGTGTGTGTGTGTGTGTGTGTGTGTGTGTGTGTAGGATCGGGCATGGCCCGGTATTCCATGTGTGTGTGTGGGGGGTCAGGCATGGCACAGCATTGCTATGGGGGTTTGGGGGTCAGGCGTGGCCTGGAATTGCCATGGGGGGTGGAGGGTGGTTGGGCATGGCCCAGTTTTTCTGTAGGGGAGGTGATGGGCATTCCCATGGCAGGGTCGGGAGGAGAGCATGGCCTGGCATTCCCATGAGGGGGTTGGGCATGACTCGCTTTCTCCATGGTGGGGAGGGCGGTCGGGCATGGCCTGGTATTCCTGTACAGGGGGCGGGTATGACTCATTTTTTCTCTGGGGTAGGGGCTGGTCATTCCCGTGGGGGGAGGGCGGTCGGGCATGGCCTGCCATTCCCCTACAGGGGGCGGGTATGACTCGGTTTTTTGGGGGGGTAGGGGATGGGAATTCCCGTGGTGGGGAGGGCGGTCGGGCATGGCCTGCCATTCCCCTACAGGGGGCAGGTATGACTCGGTTTTTTGTGGGGTAGGGGCTGGTCATTCCCGTGGGGGGAGGGCGGTCGGGCATGGCCTGCCATTCCCCTACAGGGGGCGGGTATGACTCGGTTTTTTGGGGGGGTAGGGGATGGGAATTCCCGTGGTGGGGAGGGCGGTCGGGCATGGCCTGCCATTCCCCTACAGGGGGCAGGTATGACTCGGTTTTTTGTGGGGTAGGGGCTGGTCATTCCCGTGGGGGGAGGGCGGTCGGGCATGGCCTGCCATTCCCCTACAGGGGGCGGGTATGACTCGGTTTTTTGGGGGGGTAGGGGATGGGAATTCCCGTGGTGGGGAGGGCGGTCGGGCATGGCCTGCCATTCCCCTACAGGGGGCAGGTATGACTCGGTTTTTTGTGGGGTAGGGGCTGGTCATTCCCGTGGGGGGAGGGCGGTCGGGCATGGCCTGCCATTCCCCTACAGGGGGCAGGTATGACTCGGGTTTTTCTGTGGGGTAGGGGCTGGTCATTCCCGTGGGGGGAGGGCGGTCGGGCATGGCCTGCCATTCCCCTACAGGGGGCGGGTATGACTCGGTTTTTTGGGGGGGTAGGGGATGGGAATTCCCGTGGTGGGGAGGGCGGTCGGGCATGGCCTGCCATTCCCCTACAGGGGGCAGGTATGACTCGGGTTTTTCTGTGGGGTAGGGGCTGGTCATTCCCGTGGGGGGAGGGCGGTCGGGCATGGCCTGCCATTCCCCTACAGGGGGCGGGTATGACTCGGTTTTTTGGGGGGGTAGGGGCTGGGCATTCCCGTGGGGGGATGTCTCCATAGGTTGCTCTGACGGCTGTGTTGGGATGAAGCAGAAACCTTCTCCCCGCTCTGCCCCTGTTGTCCCCCAGGGTCCCCCACACTGCATGAGCTGGCACCGCTGGTGAAGTCCGTCCTGCTTGCTGGGCCTGCTGGAACTGGGAAGAAGATGCTGGTCCACGCTGTGTGCACTGAGACGGGCGCCAACCTCTTCGACCTGTCCCCAGACAACCTGGTGGGCAAGTACCCGGGGAAGGCTGGCCTCAGCATGCTGATGCACATGGTGTTCAAGGTACCGGCACAGTGCGGGGCAGGACCTGGGCCATGCCCCACCTGAGCAGGGCAGAGCTCAGCCCGCAGAGGAGGGACAGGGGCAGAGTCTCACCTGGGCCTAGTGCAGTCTGGTGTTGCGGGGGGTGGGGGGGGGCTAGCGGGTCAGGGGGCTACCCTCTCCTTCCCTGTGGCTGGGAGCTCCAGCTAAACCTCCTCTCTGGGCGTTCTAGGTGGCCAGGTTGATGCAGCCATCGGTGGTCTGGATCGGGAATGCAGAGAAGACCTTTTACAAGAAGGTGCCGAAAGAGGAGAAGCAGGTGAGAGTCGGGGCTGGGGGCTGCTGGGGAGGGGGACGGGGTTACCAGGAGTGGGGAGGGTGTCATAGAGCCTAGCTAGCACCCACTCCTGACCACACACTGAACTGCTGGCAGGGGAGTCCCAGCCTCTGCTGCTCTGGGTCCTGGAGCCTGTATGGTCCAGCCACTGCCCCAATCCTTGGGGCTCTAGGCACAGTCTCAGGGCACAGGCCCTCTGCAGTGCTGGAAGCCACTGTCCAGCTATCTAGCACAGCTGAGCGCAGCGCTGACCCTTCGGCCGCCCCTGTACTCACACACCCTTTCCCAGAGCTCGGCCCGAGGTGCGACGCTCCTGGTTACTGTTCAACGGTCATGGGGCACGCAGCAGCTGCGACGCAGTGAACACACTCACGCTTTATGCATAGAGGGTAACACGTTAATACTCTGACATAACCATGTAAAGCCCAGGAGAGTACAAAACACACACTACCCCCATGTCCCTGCCTCAGTTTCCTCACCATTCCAGGGCAGTCTTTGGATGGGTGCCAGCATGCCATGGGCTGTGCAGTCTTTGGGACCACGTGGGCTCAGGAAAGTGGGCACGGGTCCCCTGCCCTATAAGGCTGCTCCATGGTGGGTGACCTGGTCTCTCCTGCTTCGTCTTATCTGGCCCCCCTCTGTTCGTGTGCCTCGCTACTTAAACCCCCTGGCATCCTTTGTTCTGTCTTCGGGGTGAGTTCCCACGGCTCCTGCCTTTCCCTCTCTGGTCCCAAGAGTCAGCGAAACTGGTTTCTAGGGATTTCTCTCCCCTATTGTTCCCGGGTGTTTGCCCCTGAGTAGGGCTGTTAAATCTAAAGAGCCCCATGGTATCTTTCATGTGTGTCCCCACGATGAGACCCATCAGCAGTGCTAGCCCCACAGCCATAGAGGCACTCAATACACCTCACGGCATTAGCCAGAATTCATGAATTGTACAGACGTTGCCCCAGGTCATGCCAGAGGGGCAGCAGCACCTGAGAATGTGCATCGAGACAGCTGTACCCAAACCTGGGGCAGGCCCCATGCTCTGGTCCCAGTGACCCCACCCCGACCTGTGGGCTCGACCTGACCCCAGTAACTCTGCCCTGCCCTGCCCATGGGCTCAACCTGACCCAGAGACCCTGCCCACCCCAGCCTTCAGGCTCGACTTGACCCCCGTAACTCTGACTCCCCGCCCACGGGCTCGACCTGACCCACTGACCCTGCCCCACCCCCACCTGTGGGCTCGACCTGACCCCTGTGACCCTGGCCCCAGTGACCCTGGCCCCAGTGACTGTGCACCCCACCCGTGGGCTCGACCTGACCCCAGTGACCCTGGCCCCAGTGACCCTGGCCCCAGTGACTGTGCACCCCACCCGTGGGCTCGACCTGACTCCCATAACTCTGCTCCCTCGCCTGTGGGCTCGACCTGACCCCAGTGACCCTGGCCCCAGTGACAGTGCACCCCACCCGTGGGCTCGACCTGCCCCCAGGGACTGTGCACCCCACCCATGGGCTCGACCTGACCCCAGTGACCCTGTCCTGCCCCGACCCATGGCCTCTACCTGCCCCCAGGGACCCTGCCCCCCCAGCCCGCGGGCTCAACCTGACTCCAGTGACCCTGGCCCCAGTGACTGTGCACCCCACTCATGGGCTTGACCTGACCCCAGTGTCTGTGCACCCCACCCGTGGGCTCGACCTGACCTCAGTGACCCTGGCCCCAGTGACAGTGCACCCCACCCATGGGCTCGACCTGACCTCAGTGACCCTGGCCCCAGTGACTGTGCACCCCACTCATGGGCTCGACCTGACTCCCATAACTCTGCTCCCTCGCCTGTGGGCTCGACCTGACCCCAGTGACCGTGCCCTGCCCGGGGCTCGACCTGAGCCCAGTTACTCTGCGCCCCTGTCCGCAGGCTTGACCTGACCCCCATGACTCTGCCCTTTGCTGCCTCACAGGCTGACCCCAAGCGACTGAAGAGGGATTTACCCAAAGCCCTGAAGCTGCTGAAGCCAGAGGACCGGGTGCTGCTGATTGGCACGTCGGATAAGCCCTATGCAGCTGACGTGAAGACGCTGTGCAAAGCCTATGAGCGGATCCTCCTCCTCCCTCGGCCTGACTATGCATCCCGCTACGGTGAGGGAACAGCCTGGCCCTGGCAGAGGTGGTTGTGGGGGTCAGCCAGCTGGTGCCAGTGACTGGCTGGTTCCTTCCCCTTTCACCAGTGCTTTGGGGGACTAATGGGGTGCAGGCCCTGCCCTGTCGGATTTGGTCCCTCGACTCAGGGACACTCCAAGCTGGTGCAACACCCGTGCTCTTTATTTAGTGTCCGTTTCCTACCACCAGTTTCCCACTATTGACAGGCTATTTACATAGCTTGGCCTGACCAGCAACAGACTAGTAGGCTCTTTCCTCCCTCTGAGCCTGACCTTCCCCTCCTGGTCTCCGTTCCCCTGTAACGATGAGGCCTCTGGCGGGACACTACTGAGAGTATCAATTCAGGACACATTACTTAGAGCAGGGCAGTCACAGCCCAAAGCTGGGGGTCCTTCACTACTAAGGCACCAAACCAGCCAAACGGAGAGGACTTTGGTTTCACCCCACTGGCTAACCAAGTCACACAAGCAATTCCCTTAGACACTCCAGTTTCCCAGTATCACCACCAGAGCCACTCCTTATGGGGACAAATGGTTATGAAAACCAATGCCCCAGTAAAAGAAAAAAGGTTCTCCCGATCGCAAAGGACCAAGCCCCAGACCCAGGTCAGTGGAAGGAATTTTCCTCCAGGGTAGATTGGCAGAGGCCCTGGAGGTTTTTTGCCTTCCTCTACAGCATGGGCACGGGTCACTTACTGGAGGATTCTCTGCATCTTGAAGTCTTTAAACCATGATTTGAGGACTTCAATAGCTGAGACATAGGTGAGAGGATTATTTCAGGAGTGGGTGGGTGAGATTCTGTGGCCTGCATTGTGCAGGAGGTCAGACTAGATGATCATAATGGTCCCTTCTGACCTTAAAGTCTATGAGTCTATGAGTAATATACAAGTCAGATCTTACCCACAAATCACGCTGTTGCCAATCCTTTAGAATCTAACATCTAAAGGTTTATTCAGGAAAAAAAAAAAAAAAGAAATATAGATGAGAGCTAAAATTGGTTAAATGGAATCAATTACATACAGTAATGGCAAAGTTCTTGGTTCAGGCTTGTAGCAGTGATAGAATAAACTGCAGGCTCAAATCAAGTCTCTGGAGTACATCCACGGCTGGGATGGGTCATTCAGTCCTTTGTTCAGAGCTTCAGTATAGCAAAGTTCCTCCAGAGGTAAGAAGCAGGACTGAAGACCAGATGGGGATGAGGCAGCTGTATTTTATAGTTTCTTCCAGGTGGAAGGACACCTCTTTCTTCTTACTGTGGAAAATTACAGCAGCAAGATGGAGCTCGGAGTCACATGGGCAAGTCACATGTCCATGCATGACTCAGTTTGCAGGCCGATGCCATGAATTATATGTTAGTTTGAACGTTCCCAGGAAAGCTCAGATGTGGATTGGCGTCTCCCAAAATCCATGGTCAGTTAAGTGCCACTATGTGACCTTGGTTGCAACAATGATCTATTCAGTCAGAGTTCATATTAATAACATCACACACCTTCACTTCCTTCCAGCCTGTTAGCTCCTGCTAATGAGGCTGGCAGGTGCGGGCAGTTCCCAGGCAAACACTGGCTATTTACCCAGCCCCAATCCATTCCCCCTGACTGGGGCTGGGGTGGCAGGAGCTGATTAAGGGCTTTCCTAGCAGCGCCCTGCCACAGGGACAGAGGCAGCCCCAAAACATCCTAGGGGCTTAGATTATAGAATCTCCTTCTGTAGGACATCCGTGGGCCTGACATCCATGGAGAGCAAGTGGAGTATCCTCCAGCGTGGCTAGTCATGGGCTGCCAGGCGCTGAGCCATCAGAGATGGGTGTTGATGCTAGAGAGGTTGTGGAGAATTGTTCCCAGGCAGTCTAACTTCAATACCTGGAAAGATACTGGAACACTATCGGCGGATAGTAAAAAGAACAGGAGTACTTATGGCACCTTAGGGCTGGTCCACACTAGGGGAGGGGGAGTCGATCTAAGATACGCAACTTCAGCTACGTGAATAACGTAGCTGAAGTCGAATATCTTAGATCAATTTCAAAAGTACTTACTGCTGGTCCACACCGCAGCAGGCAGGCTCCCACGTCGACTCCGCTTACTCCTCGCGCGGAGCTGGAGTTCTGGAGTCGACGGGGAGTGGCTCTGGGATCGATTTATCGCATCTAGACGAGACACGATAAATCGATCCCAGAACATCGATCGCTACCTGTCGAATCGGGCAGGTAGTGTGGATGTACCCTTAGAGACTAACAAATTTATTTGAGCATAAGCTTTTGTGGGCTACAGTCCACTTCATCGGATGCATAGAATGGAACATACAGTAAGAAGATATATATACATACAGAGGATCATGAAAAGGTGGAATTTGCCATGCCAACTCTAAGAGGCTAATTAATTAAGAGGGACTATTATCAGCAGGGAAAAAAAACTTTTGAAGTGATAATTGAGATGGCTCATTTCGGACAGCTGACACAAAGGTGTGAGGATACTTAACTAGGGGAAATAGATTCAATTAGTATAATGACCGAGCCATTCCCAGTCTCTGTTCAAACCTAAGTTAATGGTATCTAGTTTGCATATTAATTCAAGTTCAGCAGCTTCTCATTGGAGTCTGTTTTTGAAGCTTTTCTGTTGCAAAATTGCCACCTTTACATCTGTCACTGAGTGATTAGGGAGGTTGAAGTGTTCTCCTCCTGGTTTTTGAATGTGATGATTCCTGATGTCAGATTTGTGTCGGTTTATTCTTTTGCGTAGAGACTGTCCGGTTTGGCCAATGTACATGGCAGAGGGGCATTGCTGGCACATGATGGCATATACCAGGGGTTGGCAACCTTTTAGAAGTGGTGTGCCGATTCTTAATTTATTCACTATAATTCACGTTCACAAGGCTTCGCGTGCCAGTGGTACATTTTAACCTCTGGGGTTCCTGCTGCCGGCTCCTGCCAGCCGGGGTCTCAGCCCCCTGCCAGCCTGGGTTCCTTCACCCAGGCTGGCAGCAGGCTCTTGGTGGGGCCAGTGGCAGGACAGCGGCAGAAGCCAGTGGCAGGAACCTGCAGTGGGGCGGGGGAGGGGGGCTGAGCTGCCACCGCGTGCCGTCAACAACCGGCTCGCGTGCCACCTTTGGCATGCGTGCCGGAGGTTGCCGACCCCTGGCATATACCAATGTGATATATACCATTATGCGTGTGGTCTACATGAAATTCCTATAAGGAGGGTGCACAACTGGTTGGAAGTCAGTAATCACAGAGTTGTTATCAATGGTTGCTGTCGAACTGGGGGGATGTATCTAGGGGTCCCGCAGGGGTCATTCCTGGATCTGGCACTAGTTAACGTTTTCATTAATGGGCTGGTTCTCAGCTGTGGTCCACCACTTCTTCAGGAAAAGCCCCTGGTGCTCCCCTGAAGAAGCAGTGGACCACAGTTGAGAACCATCGCATTAATGGCTTGGATAACAAAGACGAGAGATGCTTATAAAGTCTGGAGGTGACTCTAAGCTGCGGGGGTTGCAAGCACTTTGGAGGACAAAATAAGAACTGAGAACAACCTTGGCAAATGAGAGAATTGGTCTGAAATCAACATGATGCAAGTCAGCTAAGACAAGTGCGAAGTAAAAGGGAGTTAAAATCAAACACACATGCCATGGTGTAACGATGCTGGTTCTGGCGGGACCCAACTGAGAGTGCCAGTTCAGGACAAATTGCTTCAAGCAGGGCAATTACAGCCCAAGGCTGGGGTTTTTCCACCTCGAAGGCAAACCAAACCAGCCAGACAGAGGAGACTTTGGTTTTACCCCACTGGCTAACCACAAGTCATCCCAAGCAACCCCCATAGACACTCCAGTTTCCCAGTCTCACCACCAGTGCCACTTGCTATGGGGACAAATGGTCATGAAAACCAATGCCCTAGTAAGAGAAAAAGGTCCTCCCAATCCCAATGGACCAAGCCCCCAGATCCAGGTCAATATACAAATCAGATCTTACCCACAAATCACGCTGTTGCCAATCCTTTAGAATCTAAAATCTAAAGGTTTATTCATAAAAGGAAAAAGGTCTAGGTGAGAGCTAGAATTGGTTAAAAGGAATCAATTACATACAGTAATGGCAAAGTTCATGGTTCAGGCTTGCAGAGATGGAATAAACTGCAGGTTCAAATTCAAATTAAGTTTCTGGAGAACATCCACAGCTGGGATGGGTCCTTCAGTCCTTTGTTCAAAGCTTCCATTTGTAGAAAGGTTCTTTCAGAGGTAAGAAGCAGGAATGAAGACCAAATGGAGATGAGGCAGCTGCCTTTTATAGTTTCCTCCAGGTGTAAAGACACCTCTTTGTCCTTACTGTGGAAAATCACAGCAAAATGGAGTCTGGAGTCACATGGGCAAGTCCCTGCATAATTTGTTGAGTCACAGGTGTGTCTGCCTTCCCTCAATGGATCCATTGTATCGCTGATGGCTCTTAATGGGCCATCCAGCAGGCCTGGCAGGGCTGATACTTTGTCCTGGGTCCCAGAAGCCCAGCCCCAGTTTGAAATACAGACAGTATAAAGCCAATATTCATAACTTCAACTACAAAACTGATACATACATAGAAATGACATAATCATAACCAGCCAAGCATAACCTGGTCTTAGACCCCTCATTTGACCCCCTTTAGATAAGATTTGGTGCCACTACAGGACCCTTGTTGCAACAATGATCTATACGGTCCCAGTTATTGTCAATAACGTCACACATGGGCAGCAGCAAGCCAGCTGCGAGTAGGGTGACCAGACAGCAAGTGTGAAAAATCGGGACAGGGGGTGGGGAGTAATAGGAGCCTATATAAGAAAAAGCCCCCAAAATCAGGACTGTCCCTATAAAATCGGGACATCTGGTCACCCTAGCTGCGAGCAGCGAGAACCATTTGCTAGCCAGGGAAGGAGCCTACGCTAGTGCAGGGGGGAGTGGCCTGGATTGTGCGGGATGATCACGTTCAAGTCCAGGGCCCTAGGGGACGCACTGCAGGATGGGGCTTGGACTGAGGGGGAGACTGGGGGATTTACCGTCTTTTATTGCTTAGCTTGGCTTCACCTCGGGACATTGTTGCCAGGCCTCCCCGAGCCCCCGCCCCCCAAAGCTGCCTGGGGACATCGCTGCTGCCGGGTGTCCCTGAGGGCCCCCGCCCCCCACAAGCTCTCTGGGGATGACGCTCTGTGACTTCCCATTCTCCTTGCCCCCCCCGCCCCGAATTGCAGCCCCTGGGTTAACACCGGAGTGTGGGGGAAGGTGACTGCAGGCTTCAGACCCCAGTCCAGCCATGGAGCTGGCAGTGCCCAGCTCCAGGACCCCCAAGCAGCAGCAGCCAGAGCAGCGGGCTGGGCGCTGCCGAGGGCTGAGCTGGGAAGGTGTGACGTTATCAGTGTAAATATAATATCTCGTTGAAAGGTGACACAGGGCCAGAAAGAGCTGATTAACTCACAGACTGACCTGACCCATGGCCGAACTTTAAAGACTTGTTAGGAAGAGATGTAAATGAACAGAGCTTTGAAATGCAGCCGGCATTGATAGAGCTAGAAGGGTAGATAGATGTTTGCTCGGGTCTTGTGACGTAAGCAAACACGTCTTGTCTATGGCTATAGCTTTGATTCAAAGATCAAAAAAGGAATATTAACTTTTATGAAGTATCAGAGGGGTAGCCATGTTAGTCTGGATCTGTAGAAGTGACAAAGAGTTCTGTGGCACCGTATAGACTAACAGATGTATTGGAGCATAAGCTTTCATGGGTGAATACCCCCTAGATGCATCTGAAGAAGTGGGTATTCACCCATGAAAGCTTATGCTCCAATACGTCTGTTAGTCTATAAGGTGCCACAGAACTCTTTAACATTTATGAAGACACTTGAGTGAAATAGTATTATTGTCTATATGGCTCTTTGAAGGTTGTGGTAACCTGTATCTGAACAGTTTAATGGATAAATTACCTTGTGCTAATTGCCAGGATGTTTGGGAGAAGGAAAGTTAAGCCTATTGTTTTCTCGGGTCAAAAGGCTGCTGGAAATGTATAAAAACCCTGGGACACGATCCTTGTTCCTCTCGGATCTGCTTTGGGTTTCAAGAAGGGGAAATCCTGAGCCATAAGGATTGAGATCCCCAGTCATTGACTAGAGTCACCCTGAATATGGACATTGGACTATAACCTGTGGACTATTTCTAAAAACTTTTGGCAACTACAAACTCACCATCTCTGCTAGGTATCTGAACCTCAAGAAATTGAACTCAAGACTGTATGTATATTGATCTTTTAACCAACACTCTCTCTCTTTTTTCTTTTTTAATAAATTGTAGTTTAGTTAATAAGAATTGACTATCAGTGTGTATTTTGGGTAAGATCTAAGTTATCATTTGACCTGGGTGTGTGTCCGATGCTTTGGGATTGGAAGAACCTTTTCTTTTATATGATGAAATAAGATTTTCACAATTTATCATCATATGCTTGACATGTGTGTCTGGATGGAGGCCTGAGGCTGGATCACTTTAAGGGAATTGCGTGGTTTGGACTTCTGAGTCACCAGTGAGGTGCTATAGAAGCTGTTTTGGGCTGGCTGGTAAATCTAAGTATTGGAATATTCACCAGCGTTTGGGGTTTGTCTGCCCCGTTCTGTTTGCAGTTCACCCTGACTGAGTGACCAGAAGGCTCTGGAGAAAACCTACTTTACACCTCCCTCACCCAGCCTGTTCTGCATCAGAGGGGCAGGCTGTGCCCATCCCCACAGCGGCTGCACAGATGGGCTTGCCTTGCTCCATGGTGGTGTGGGGGGGAGTTTGTACATTATGTCTTTCCCCTGCAGCCCTCCCTCCCTCTGTCTGAGTCCCCACAGTTCCTCCCCCCCGTGCCCTGCCTCTCCTCCTATCCCCTCCCTCCCCGGCACAGGTGGGTCCCTACCAGAGCTCGCCCACCATTGTCCCCTTTGCCTCCGCAGTGACCTGGCAGCGCCTGATCAAGAAGCATGGCGGCACCATCACCGCTGCCCTGGACGTCAGTGCCCTGGCCAAGCTCTCGGACGGCTACAGCCAGGGGCACCTGGCGTGGGCCGTGCAGACGGTGCTGAGCGAGCGGCGCCTCCTGCAGATGCCCAAGAAACCACTGGGGGCAAGCGAGTTCCTGCAGCTGCTGGCCAAGGCCGACCCCATTTACCGTGAGGAGGAGAAGACACTGCAGGTGCCTGGCTGAGCCCCAGAGATCCCTGCCCCCCACGTTACTGTCACGCCTTGGGGCAGGCACGGGGGCCCTTCCCCCAGTCCCGCCCTAGCCTGGTCCCTGCCCCCCACGTTACTGTCACGCCTTGGGGCAGGCACGGGGGCCCTTCCCCCAGTCCCGCCCTAGCCTGGTCCCTGCCCCCCACGTTACTGTCACGCCTTGGGGCAGGCACTGGGGCCCTTCCCCCAGTCCCGCCCTAGCCTGGTCCCTGCCCCCCACGTTACTGTCACCCCTTGGGGCAGGCACGGGGGCCCTTCCCCCAGTCCCGCCCTAGCCTGGTCCGAGCCCCCCTACGTTACTGTCACGCCTTGGGGCAGGCACGGGGGCCCTTCCCCCAGTCCCGCCCTAGCCTGGTCCCAGCCCCCCCACGTTACTGTCACGCCTTGGGGCAGGCACGGGGGCCCTTCCCCCAGTCCCGCCCTAGCCTGGTCCCTGCCCCCCACGTTACTGTCACGCCTTGGGGCAGGCACGGGGGCCCTTCCCCCAGTCCCGCCCTAGCCTGGTCCCTGCCCCCCACGTTACTGTCACCCCTTGGGGCAGGCACGGGGGCCCTTCCCCCAGTCCCGCCCTAGCCTGGTCCCTGCCCCCCACATTACTGTCACGCCTTGGGGCAGGCACGGGGGCCCCTCCCTCCAGCCCCCTAACCTGCCCAGGTCCCTGCCCCTCATGTTACTGTCACCACTAGGGGCTGACTCAGGCCCACCCTTGCCATCCCCCCGACCCGGGGTGTCCTCTGCGATGCAGCATCAGGTCTGCGCTGAGCTCACCTGCTCCTTTGCCCCTCTTGGCAGGAGTGGTACATGAAGACCCCACTGGGTAAGAAGCGACTCAAGGCAGCGGAGGAAAGAGCAGACAGGAAGGAGGGAAAGGGGAAGGACAAGAAAGGGAAGAAATAGTGCTGGCCGAGGGGCCCTGCATCTCCCTCCCCGGGCTTTATGCTCTGGGGCCCCTGGGGCAAGGCAGCCCCATAAAGCCAAGGTATTCTTCATCCCGCCGGTCTGTGCAGGAAGAAGTCTGTGTGCATGGACGGGAGTGAGCCGGGGGAGGGCAAGTGCGCATGTGGGGCAAACCTGGGGGGGCGGGGTACTTGAGCTTGTGTGTGTGTGCACGCGTGCGCATGTGGGGTGAGCCTGGAGTGTTGTGAATGCATGTGGTGTGTGTAAACATGTGTGCATGTACCAGGTGCACTTGGGGGCTGTGTGTGCGTGTGGAGGCATGTGGGGGGTTGCGTGTGCATGGGGTGTGTGTGTGTGCATGTGGGGGTTGTGTGTGCATGTGGTGTGTGTGCATGTGGGGCAAACCTGAGGGGCCGGGGTACTTGAGCTTGTGTGTGTGTGTGTGTGTGTGTGTGTGTGCGCGCGCGCACGCATGTGGGGTGAGCCTGGAGTGTTGTGAATGCATGTGGTGTGCGTGAACATGTGTGCATGTACCGGGTGCACCTGGGGGCTGTGTGTGCGTGTGGAGGCATGTGGGGGTTGTGTGTGCATGTGGTGTGTGTGCATGTGGGGGTTGCATGTGCATGTGGTGTGTGTGCGTGTGCATGTGGTGGTTGCGTGTGCATGTGGGGGTTGTGTGTGCATGTGGGGGTTGCGTGTGCATGTGGTGTGTGTCTGTGTGTGCATGTGGGGGTTGCGTGTGCATGTGGGGTGTGTGTGTGTGTGTGCATGTGGGGGTTGCGTGTGCATGTGGTGTGTGTGTGCATGTGGGGGTTGCGTGTGCATGTGGTGTGTGTGCATGTGGGGGGGTGTGCATGTGGTGTGTGTGCATGTGAGGGCATGTGGGGGTTGCGTGTGCATGTGGTGTGTGTGTGTGTGTGCATGTGGGGGTTGTGTGTGCATGTGGTGTGTGTGTGCATGTGGTGTGTGTGTGTGTGTGGTGTGGTGTGTGTGAACATGTGGGGGCATGTATGCATGGACCGGGTGCACCTGGGGGGTTCTGCAGGCATACACAGGATGAGCAAGGGTGGTGTATGTGGGGTGAGAGAGAGCCCAGACGCACACTCCCAACTACGCCTGCAATGGCAACCGGGAGTACGTCGGGGGTCTGCCCAGACCCTGGCCGCAGGGGTAGCCCTGCCCAGCTCCAGTCTGAGGGGGCCCGGCCCACGGTCTGGGTCACTGCCCTCATGCAGCCTGAGAGGGAACGAGCCCCCTGCCCCTGAGCCCAGGCAGCTCTGAGCTGTGCACACCGATGCCTCTACTCCAGAGAATGGGGGGCAGCCCCTGCCTCTAGGGTTCTGGGCAGAGACACTTCTGGGACTCCCATCCCCTGATCCCTGCATGCAGCTCTGGGGATCCAGTCCCTGAGCAGGCAGTGGTTCCGAATTTCCACAGGCCAATTCCCCTTGCGCTGGGATTCTCCAGCCAGGAGAGTGGCCCCGAAGTGCATTTTTTTCATTATTATGATTTTAAAGTTTGGGCAAAATCAGTTCATCCTATTTAGCGTTAAGTGGGGGCAGAAAAGATTCTTCCGCACGCTCCAGTCAGAACCGGGCTCGGGAACTCTCCGGTGTCTGGCTGGAGGAGCTCGGACTCAGATGGGCTGGTAGAACTCATTGAACCATTGAAGACAAGCCAGCTTTGAGAGTCAGCTCGGGATTTGCCAGGTTCCTACTTGCCTTAGCAGAGCTTTCTTGTTTGATTTCTGAAAGACAAGGTGGGGGAGGGAATCTCTTTTATTGGGCCAAATTCTGTTGGTGAGAGAGACGAGCGTTCCGGCTACCCCGAGCTCTTCATCAGGTCCAGGGAGGGTTAAAACGCTGCGTCAGCACAGCTGCACGGACACAGCTTAAGGGCATGTCCACACATGCAGCGATACAGCTGCATCGCTTCAGCGCGTCTGCTGAAGACGCTCTATGCCGACGGGAGAGACTGCTGCTGTCAGTATCCATAGGCGTGCGCAGCACATTTAATTAGGGTGCACCCAGGGAGCCCCGCCCTAGCCCCGCCCCCGCCCACTCCCTCCCACTTCCCGCCCCCTGACTGCCCCCCTCAGAATCCCCAAGCCCCCCTGCTCCTTGTCCCCTGACTGCCCCCCAGGACCCCACTCCCTACCTAAGCCTCCCTGCTCCTTGTCCCCTGACTGCCCCCTCCTTAGACCCTCCCGCTGTAACTGCCTCCCTAGGACCCTACCTCCTACCTGTCCCCTGACTGCCCCGACCCTTATCCACACCCCCGCCCCCAGACAGACCACCAGGACTCCCATGCCTATCCAACCATGCCCCGCCCCCTGACAGGACCCCCAGAACTCCCGATCCATCCGGAATACTCAGTCGTAAAGGACATTTTTATTCATCAAACAAACTAAAGAAACTAAAACTTAACTAAACTTAATTTTTTTTAAATTAACAACTAAACTTTACTTAAAAAATACAAATTTAACAACGAACCGATCCATACTTTAAAACTAAAAGAGCATATCATGCGATTAAATTAAAACGCAAAGCCACTTCTTTTTTGGAGACATTAGGGCAGGGGCAAGCAAGCTTTTTGGCCTCAGGGCCGCATCGTGTTTCGGAAATTGTATGGAGGGCTGGTTAGGGGAGGGGGTCATGGCCCACCCCCGCCCCCCGGGACTCCTGCCCCATCCAACCCCCCACGTTCCTTGACATCCCCCCGGGACCCCTGCCCCATCTACCCCCCCTCCCTGTCCCCTGACGGCCCCTGGAACCCCTGCCCCTGACTGCCTCCCACCGCCCCATCCAACCCCTGCTCCTTCCTGACTGTCCCCCCTGGGACCCTTGCCCCCATTCAATCCCCCTGTTCCCCGCCCTCTGACCACCCTGACCCCTACCCACCCCCCCGAATCCCCCTACCCTCTATCCAACACCCCCTCCCTGCTCCCTGCCCCCTTACCATGCTGCCTGGAGCACGGGTGGCTGGTGGCGCTACAGCCGGACCGCCCGGCTGGAGCCGGGCCACGCCGCCACCACTGCACAGCACAGGGCACCGGGTGAAGCCGGGCTCTGCAGCTGCCCCAGGAGCTCCCAGCCCCACCGCTCAGAGCATGCACCCGCAGCAGGGCGAGCTGAAGCTGCGGGGGAGGGAGGAACAGCGGGGGAGGGGCTGAGGTAAGACTGGGCAGGAGGGTCTCATGGGCCACCGTAGATTGCCCATCTCTGCATTAGGGTGTGCCTGGGAACACCCGGCACACCCTGTGTGCACGCCTATGTCAGTATCATACAGCCAGCCCTGTGAGCAGCGGTAGCTATGGGAGACGCTGTCCCGCCGACAGAGCGCTGTGCACACCATGCTGCTTGGGGGATGGTTTATTCACACCCTGAGCAGCGTAAGTGGCAGTGTAGACACAGCCCAAGTGAAGATGCTCCTATGCGGACGGGAGAGCTGCTCCCATCGGTGCACTTAATCCATCTCCCTCAGAGGCGGTGGCTGTGTCCGCAGGAGAAGGTCTCCAGACTTTTCACACCCCTGAGGACATAGTTACACTGACCTAGGTCTGCAGCGCAGACCCGGCCTCAGAGCCTCACGGCTCAATGCAAGCTGGAACAGACTGCTTAGCATAAGTAGTTAACAGCTTTCAAGGGAGCATTCAAGGAGAAGGTGCTTTGAACCAAAATCTTTTCTGTTGCTTTATCTAGAACAGGGGTGGGCAAACTTTCTGGCCCGAGGGCCACATCGGGGTTGCAAAATTGTATGGAGGGCCAGGTAGGGAAGCCTATGCCCCCACAAACAGCCTGGTGTGACAGAGTGGGGAGTAGGGTGGATTGACCGGGGAATGTCCTCTAGTTTTACTGGGGCTGTTTGCAGTGGGGATGGGAGACAAATACCTGAGGCTGTAACATGAGCCAGGAGGGGGGTTGGGAGGTGACACCTTTGGCTGGCAGAATGGACAAAGCCTAGAGGAGGAGCCGGGGGGAGGGGAAGAGAACCTGCTGGAGGTTTTGTCTGGTTGGTTTCAGTTTGGAGCTGTGGGGTGAAACGCAGGGAGCCCCAAGGCTGGGGTCTAAGCTCCCTGCCCCCCAGAAGGGCCCGACTGAGGGGTCCTGTTTGTACTGACAAGCTTTGGTTGGACTGTGTTCCTGGCAACCCTAATAAACCTTCTGTTCTGCTGGCTGGCTGAGCGTCACATTGAATCCCGGGAAGAGGGGTGCAGGGCCTGACTCCCCCACACTCCGTGACAACTGGCCCCGACCCGCACCCACTTCCCGCCCCCTAACTGCCCCCTCAGAACCCCCAACCCATCCAACGCCCCCTGCTCCTTGTCCCCTGACCACCCCCTCCAAAGAGCCCCCACCCTAACCACCCCCGCAGGACCCCACCCCCATCTAAGCCTCCCTGCTCCTTGTCCCCTGACTGCCTCCTCCCGAGCCCCAACACCCTACCTGCCCCCCCAGGACCCCACCCCCTACCCAACCACCCCTGTCCTCTGACTGCCCTGACCCCTATCCACACCCCCACCCCTGCCAGACCCCCGGGTCTCCCCTGTCCTCTGACTGCCCTGACCCCTATCCACACCCCCACCCCTGCCAGACCCCCGGGTCTCCTAAGCCTATCTAACCCCACCCCACATTCCCCATCCCCTGACCGCCTCCCCCACCAGAACCTCCGCCCCATCCAACCACCCCCTGCTCCCTGCCCCTTATCTAGCCCCCTGGCCCTGGCTCCCTTACCATGCTGCTCAGAACAGCGTGTCTGGCAGCCGTGCATCCCGCCAAAGCTAGACAGACTGCCTCCCAGGAGCTCACAGCCCCGCCGCTGCAGTGCCGCCCAGAAGCAGCGGGCCAGAGCGCTGGCGGCGCGGCACGCTGAGGCTGCGGGGGAGGAGGGAGCGGCCTCCCCGCCCGGGAGCTCAAGAGCTGGGCAGGACGGTCCTGTGGGCCGGATGTGGCCCACGGGCCATAGTTTGCCCACCGCTGGCCTAGAGTGATTCCCAGTGGCTGCTGTTCCCCTCTCGCGATGGCTGGAGCCGCTTGAACAGCATATTCAGCTTGTGGTGTCCCAGCTAAAGGTGCCATGAGCCCAGGAGAGGCTGACCGCTCAGCTGGGTGTGTGAGCTGCCAAGCAGCAGAGCAGAGAGCCCAGGCCAGCTCCCATTCCAATCCCACCTTTTTACTTTGGAACAAACTCACAAGAAAAATAAATGCAAAAAATAGTTTGCTGCCTCGTGAGGCTGCAGAGTCAGCCCAGCCCGGCCAGGCCAGGGAGCCACCCCAGCCAAACGGCCCACCTGGGGTGCCCTCCTTGGGAGCACGTCTCTGACTGGGGGGAGCGTTGGCAGTTGCATCTCTCTCACCCTGAACCGGGTCGTGTCCGAGATGGCTGCTGTGTTCTGGTGTGACTTAACCAAACGGAAAAGCTCTTTAGAGCCCTGGTGGTTTCCATAGGAACCTCTCCCCTCTGAAGCAGCTGGGGTGAACTGGTTCCCTCCCTTTTCTGGGGGCTGGATTTGGATACCCCATAGAAATGGGCTGGCCCCTCCCTGCCCCTTGGCTTGGAGTTGAGTGCAGGGTTCCGAGAGGGGTCTCCTGGGAGCCCCATAGAGAGAGAGGGTGTCTCTTCCCTGCCTTTGGCCAGAGGCTGCCATGCACAGTCCCCAAGTCCCCTGCTCCCCACTCCTGCCCAGCCCCACGCCCCTAGGTGAGGTCTATTCACTTCACTGCCCCAGCCAAGTCGTACCCTAGTATTTCTCCCCTCCCTCCCCCCCCCCCCCCCCCCGCCCCCGGTTCTCTCTGGGCTCCTCCAGGGTTGTCACTACTCTGCTGCTCTGTATCCCAGGTGCCATATGCAGAGGGTAAAGGAGAGCAGGCTGAACCCGGCCCCGGCATCGCCCCCAACTCCTGTCCCAGATCCCTCCCCGCCTCCCCCACCGCTTGCTGCTCCTGCATTGCACATCTCCAGTGAGATCTGGGCCAGGCTGGCTCTGCTCTGTTGTGCACATTTCCGGGTGCTGTGGGCATGACTCCTCCGTCCCTGCACCCACTGCCCAGGGGCACAGGGAGAGTATGCACTGCCCTGTGCTAGCCAGGGAGAGTGAGCAGTCAGTGGCCTGCCCCCGCCCAAAGTCACCCTGGAGATCAGTGCCAGCAGTGGAGGATAAACAAACTCTGGTGGTGGGTGCTGCCAAGGGCGCTATTTATAAAGGCTGAGTCAGGCCTATGCCTGACCCAACCAGCCAGCCCTGAGCAGTCTGCATCCGGGAGCAGCCCACCAAGGACTCTGGGGCTGCAGCAGCAGCAGCCAATCGCCCCTTTATAAAGCCAAGGCTCAGCCCGTGCGTCCCCCCATGACGGGCTACAGCTGCCCCTTCAGCTCTGCACTGCAGCCGGACGAGGCTCTGCTGGGCAGGCGGCCGCACGCCAGGCACATGGACCAAGGCCTGACGGCCCCAACGCCCGGGGGCCGGGGATTCCGCAGCCGCCGCATGGAGCCGATCGAGTGCCGAGACGTGCTGGTGCAGAATGCGCTCTTCACCGGGGACCTGGAGGCGGTGCGGAAGCATTTCACCGAGAGCGCTGCCGTCAACCTCATCATTGAATCCAAGGGTGACGAGCTGCGGTGGACCAGCCGGAAATTTGGTGAGCGTGAGCGCCTGGGGGACAGAGTGCTGGGGGGTGGAGGCTGGGGGGTGAGAGAGAGTGCTGGGGGGGATACGGGGCGGGAGGAAGTGCTGGGGGGGAGGCGGTCCAGGAGGATGTGTGTTGGGGGCAAAGGGAGCGCAAGAGGGTGATGAGGGAGTGCTGAGGGGTGGAGGCTGGGGGGTGAGAGGGTGTCAAGGGGAAGGGAGTCCAGGTGGATGTGTGTTGGGGGTGCAACTTCCTTTTGGGTCAGGACCCCCAATTTGAGAAACGCTGGTCTCCCCCGTGAAATCTGTATAGTACAGGGTAAAAGCGCACAAACAATCATATTTCACAGGGCAGACCAGATTTCACGGGTCGTGATGTGTTTTTCATGGCCGGGAATTTGGTAGGGCCCTAAACGTACGTGTTCCTGGGCACTATTCAGATCCCCCTGCTGGGATGGAGGCAGGAAACTCTTGGGGGTTTAGCAGTGCCTCTGCCGGGTGACACAGAGGGAGTGCTCGCGAGTTGTGACTCAGCATAAAGCTGTGATGACGTCAGCTGTCCTGGATTCACAGCATCTGTGCTCGGCCCCAGCCTTGAAACAGTTCCCAGTGGTACCTGCATGCTAGGGCCCCCCACCTTTACCTTCATGGGCTTAAGCTGTAACCGGGCTAATGTAGGCACCCCCCACCCTTACCCCTCTGCGGGTGTGTGGGGCCTTTCACTAGTGAAAGAGCCTTACACGGTAATACCCTTAACCCCCAAACGGTGGGGCGCCCCCGAGGGGTGCATGGAGGGATGTCCGGGGGGCATGGCACAGCAATGCCCGGGTCAGCCCTCACGGGGGGTGGGGGTGGGGAGGGAGCACGACTCAGACCCTCCCAGCTCTGCTCCAGTCCCTCCCGCCCCCAGCTGTGTCCCTGACCCCGGCTTCAGAGTGGCTCTGCTCCTGCCCCCAACCTGGGCCCTGGCTGCAGCCCCACTCTCAGCCCCAGCCTCTCCCCTAGCTGTGGCCCCAGCCCCTTACCCCTGTCCGCCCCACCAGCTGCGGCACCATCCTGGCCCTGGCTCCGGGAGGGGCTGCCGACAGCGGTAAGGAGGGACATGACCCTCAAAAGTTTGGGGACCTCTGCCTTAAGCGCTGTTGATTAACAATCACTAGAACAGAGGGCACACACTGAGCATACAGTGCTCACCACTCCCAATAAGGCAGACAAACATCCTGCCGGCCAGTCAGGGTCAGGTCATCTGGGGGACTCCAGCTTCTGCACCGTGTGGTTGGCAGGGTGTTGAGGTCTGGCAGCTCTGATCCTGGGGCTGGGTCCTGGAGGTGGTTCCCATGAACTTCCCTTTGGACCCCAGTTTATATAGTGCAACTGGAGTCCTGCTTAGCTGTACCTAGTCAGTCACTCACTGTCACTGATCGGTCCATCGGCCCTTACAGAGAGCGCCAATCACAACACATCAGATGCGTTGTTCTAGCCAGTCCTCCAACTACCCGCTGGCCAGGCTGTCAGTAGCACCGGACACCCGATTGACATAGCGCACAGCAGCCTAGAACTGAGAGATCTGCCAACTGCAGCCTCCCAAGCAGCACGCGCCACCACACCAGGCCGCTGTACCTAGTACTACAACTTCTTTGACCAATCCTAACATATTGCGAAACAATTCTTTAACCAATCAGAGAGTCCCCCACTTTAGTTGATTTACATCTTGCAAAATTAGTTATGCAACAGACAGAAACAATCAAAGGCCCCGACAGAAACCATATAGATAAACAATAGAGCAGTAGGGACCATAAAGGCCAAACAACAGAGAAGTAGGGATTTCACAGCCACGACTATTGATAAGTGGTTTCTTGCAGGACAGATGCCATCAAACAAAGTTTTCTTGAACCATCTTAAGCTCTGTTTCTGTGTCTGGTGATGGTGGGGGCTATTAGGACAGGAGCCTTCTGCACAGCCTGATATGACCTTGTTTTAATGTAGTTTAGATGGAATGTGGGGATGTGACTTTCTGCTCTTTAGCTCATGGCTACTGCTGTCCTAATATGGCTTCAGACCAAGGTCTCAGATCTTACATCAGTGGTTCTCAAACTTTTGTACTGGTGACCCCTTTCTCACAGCAACCCTCTCAGTGCGACCCCCCCTGCCCCCACTCCACCCCTTCCCCCTAGGCCCCACCCCTACCCCGCCTCTTCCCGCCCCTGCTACCCCTCCCAATTCCGTCCTCTCCCCTCCCTGCCCTGTTCCCCGAGTGCATCGCATCCTCACTCCTCCCCCTCCTTCCCAGCCTCCTGCATGCCACAAAACAGCTCTTTGCGGCGTGCGGGAGGCACGGGGAGGGAGGGAGAGGCAGGGGGAGGCTCTGATCCACGGGGCCTGCCGGTGGGCGGGAGGCACTGGGGGAGGTGCAGGGGAGCTCAGTGGGGCAGCACGCATCATTTCCACCCCATGGGCTGGGGCAGGGGCGCAGTGCGGTGGGGGGCCAAGAGAAGGGGGGGCTGATCTCCCGTGGGAGAGGGTTTGGTGGGGAGAGGCGGGGGGGGGGCATTTGTCCCCCTCACAGCCCTTCTCCCGCTGCAGGGCTGTGGTCGCTGACCTACGAGCAGGAGCTCACCACGCCGCTGCACATCACGGCTGGGCGCGGCTACTTGGACTGCCTCCGGCACCTGCTGCTGAGGGGCGCTGCCGTGGACTTGGCACCTGGCGGCAAGACCGCTCTGCACGAGGCCTGCGCGGCGGCCAGGACGGACTGTGCGCGCCTGCTGCTCTCCTTCGGGGCTGACCCCGCCTCCGTCTCGGAGACTGGCCACCAGCCCCTGCACCTCTGCAAGAGCCCAGCCTCCATCCAGTGAGTTCCCTCCGGGGGGGCCGCACACCCCAACCCACCTGTGCCCGCGCACGCAGGGCCTGTCGGCCGCCCCGCCCCGCCCCAGGGCCTGTCGGCCGCCCCGCCCCGCCCCGCCGCAGGGCCTGTCGGCCGCCCCGCCCCAGAGCCTGTGGGCCGCCCCGCCCCGCCCCAGGGCCTGTCGGCTGCCCCACCCCGCCCCAGGGCCTGTCGGCAGCCCCACCCCAGGGCCTGTCGGCTGCCCCGCCCCGCCCCAGGGCCTGTCGGCCGCCCCGCCCCAGGGCCTGTCGGCCGCCCCACCCCGCCCCAGGGCCTGTCGGCCGCCCCAGGGCCTGTCAGCCGCCCCGTCCCGCCCCAGGGCCTGTCGGCAGCCCCGCCCCGCCCCAGGGCCTGTCGGCCGCCCCGCCCCACCGCAGGGCCTGTCGGCCGCCCCGCCCCAGAGCCTGTGGGCCGCCCCGCCCCGCCCCAGGGCCTGTCGGCCGCCCCGCCCCGCCCCGCCGCAGGGCCTGTCGGCCGCCCCGCCCCAGAGCCTGTGGGCCGCCCCGCCCCAGGGCCTGTCGGCCGCCCCGCCCCGCCCCGCCGCAGGGCCTGTCGGCCGCCCCGCCCCAGAGCCTGTGGGCCGCCCCGCCCCAGGGCCTGTCGGCCGCCCCGCCCCAGAGCCTGTCGGCCGCCCTGCCCCGCCCCAGGGCCTGTCGGCCGCCCCGCCCCGCCCCAGGGCCTGTCGGCCGCCCCGCCCCGCCCCGCCGCAGGGCCTGTCGGCCGCCCCGCCCCGCCCCAGGGCCTGTCGGCCGCCCCGCCCCAGGGCCTGTCGGCCGCCCCGCCCCGCCCCAGGGCCTGCCGGCCACCCCGCCCCAGGGCCTGCCGGCCGCCCCGCCCCAGGGCCTGTCGGCCGCCCCGGCCCAGGGCCTGTCGGCCCCCCCACCCCGCCCCAGGGCCTGTCGGCCGCCCCACCCCGCCCCAGGGCCTGTCGGCCGCCCCGCCCCGCCCCGCCGCAGGGCCTGTCGGCCGCCCCGCCCCAGAGCCTGTGGGCCGCCCCGCCCCAGGGCCTGTCGGCCGCCCCGCCCCGCCCCGCCGCAGGGCCTGTCGGCCGCCCCGCCCCAGAGCCTGTGGGCCGCCCCGCCCCAGGGCCTGTCGGCCGCCCCGCCCCAGAGCCTGTCGGCCGCCCTGCCCCGCCCCAGGGCCTGTCGGCCGCCCCGCCCCGCCCCAGGGCCTGTCGGCCGCCCCGCCCCGCCCCGCCGCAGGGCCTGTCGGCCGCCCCGCCCCGCCCCAGGGCCTGTCGGCCGCCCCGCCCCAGGGCCTGTCGGCCGCCCCGCCCCGCCCCAGGGCCTGCCGGCCACCCCGCCCCAGGGCCTGCCGGCCGCCCCGCCCCAGGGCCTGTCGGCCGCCCCGGCCCAGGGCCTGTCGGCCCCCCCACCCCGCCCCAGGGCCTGTCGGCCGCCCCGCCCCGCCGCAGGGCCTGTCGGCCGCCCCGCCCCAGAGCCTGTGGGCCGCCCCGCCCCAGGGCCTGTCGGCCGCCCCGCCCCAGAGCCTGTCGGCCGCCCTGCCCCGCCCCAGGGCCTGTCGGCCGCCCCGCCCCGCCCCAGGGCCTGTCGGCAGCCCCGCCCCGCCCCACCGCAGGGCCTGTCGGCCGCCCCGCCCCAGAGCCTGTGGGCCGCCCCGCCCCGCCCCAGGGCCTGTCGGCCGCCCCGCCCCAGGGCCTGTCGGCCGCCCCACCCCGCCCCAGGGCCTGCCGGCCGCCCCGCCCCAGGGCCTGTCGGCCGCCCCGGCCCAGGGCCTGTCGGCCCCCCCGCCCCGCCCCAGGGCCTGTCGGCCGCCCCGCCCCGCCGCAGGGCCTGTCGGCCGCCCCGCCCCGCCCCAGGGCCTGTCGGCCGCCCCGCCCCGCCCCAGGGCCTGTCGGCCACCCCGCCCCGCCCCAGGGCCTGTCGGCCGCCCCGCCCCGCCCCAGGGCCTGTCGGCCACCCCGCCCCAGGGCCTGTCGGCAGCCCCGCCCCAGAGCCTGTCGGCCGCCCCGCCCCAGGGCTGAGTGTCTGGGTGCCACAGCCCCTGGGGAGAGGCCTGCCTTCGCCCCGGTGTGTCTGCACTGCACTGCCCAGCGGGGTCAGACGCTGGGAGCTGACTGCAGGCGCCAGTCCCAAAGCCAGAGCTGCTTGCTGCTGAGCATGGGGCCGGCTCCGAGGGGTGGGTCACTGCCTCCCCCGCCGGCAGGGCTCATGTGCCCACAACCCTAGCAGGAGGCTAGTGGGGCCCCGCCAGCCTGCATTGCACTGGCAAATCCCAGACCACGTCACCGGGGGTCATGTAGGAGCAGACCGTCCACAGGCAGGGGCAGACCTAGCACAGAGTGATGGACCTGCCCTAGGCCACACAGCAAGTCCGGGGCAGAGCTGGGAGAGAACCCAGGAGTCCTGCTGCCCAGACCCTTGTCCTGTTTGTTGGAACCCACTGGTCTGGATCCAGTGCTGCACGGGGCCCCTGGAGCCTGGGATGCCAGGGCCTAGCCACTGGGATTGTGGACGAGGTGTGGGCCCCACAGGGTGTCGTCATAGGGTGGGTGAATGGCAGGACTGAGTGATGGTCAGTTGGGTGACTGAGGGGCTGGTAGCCAGGTAGGTAGGTGGGGGCAGGTCAGGCGGCAGGTGGATCTGGAGCTGAGGGTTGGGGGGGGGGAATGGTGGGTGGTGAGGGGATAGTGAGTAGGTGGGTGGGGGACAGCAGGTGTGGGGGGGTTACAGGTGTGGGATGGGCAGTGGATGTATAGGGGACTAGCAAGTAGGGGGTGGATGGATGGGGGGACAGAGGGTGGAGGGAGGGGATGGAGGGAGGGGGGCTAGCAGGCACGCGGTGGGTGGATGGGGGGACAGAGGGTGGAGGGAGGGGGGCTAGCCGGCAGGCAGTAGGTGGATGGGGGTCGGCGGGTGGGGCGTGGGGGGCTATCGGGCAGGCAGTGGGTGAATGGGGGGACAGAAGGTGGAGGGAGGGGGGCTAGCAGGCAGGCGGTGGGTGGATGGGACAGCAGATGGGAGCTAGCGGGCAGTGGGTAGTTGGGGCTGTGACGAACTAGGACTGTTGTTAAGGTTTCCCTGAGTACTGTGTGGGTGCCTTGGTTTCCCCTATGCAGTGCTTGATTATCTAGGTGATGGGACAACGGTGCATGATTGTTACAAAGCCCTAGAAGGCAGGGGTGGGCAGAGGCCTGGACACAGAGAATGGCCCTGTCTCCTGGTGGCTCCCTCCCTGCAGTGGAATCACTTCCCGGCCGCACCTCTGGACCAGGCCAGCCTGGTTGGCAGCCGTCCTGCCCTGCCTGTGTGTCCCCCGACTCAACTGGGGTCTCCGCTCCCCCCGTGCTCAGCGCTGCCCTGGCTGTCCCTGTGGGGCCAGGCAGCGAGCTCGCTGCTTTGCTCTCTGCATCAGAGACTGCCTGAGCCACCTCTCCATTGTGCAGGGGGGTGGGGAGCATCTCTCTGTCCCACCCCGCCCTAGGGGTCTGGTTACAGGCAGGCAGGTAACCGGGGCCTGGCAGCTCCTCCCCCCTGCCAGCCAGGTCATTTGCATTTTCACTGACCATTTCCCTCTTCGCCAATTGGTTCCCTGAGTTCAAATTCAAATCCTCGGCCGTTACAGGGCCAGGGCCTGGATCCTGTCCCAAAGATACACAGTCACCCCCCAACAGCACCTCCCCGCTGATATCCTGGAGAACCCCAACCACCAGCCAGCCCGACCCCTCCTGGGTCTGCACAGGGATCTGGGCCATAGGCAGGGCGAATGGGTCCGTCCCTGGGACCCTCACCCAGGTCACACAGCCCCTCAGCATCTGGTGGGGGTGCACCACCCGGGGCCTGACCACAGTTCTCTCTGTCCCGGGATCTCGCCACCCCAAGAATGTCTCTCCATTGACCATCACCTTCCGCTCCCACTGGGGGTCCATAGGGCTTGAGTCCAGGGCCAGGAGTGGAAATCCATCCGCCATCCCACCCATCTGGCTGGCGGAGTTTATGGCCTTAGGACCCAGCAAGGGGGTTAGATCCCGGGGCTTTTCCGCAGGGTCTCCCTGGTTCCAATCACCAGCCTGCTCAAAGGCAGTGAGGTGGGCCTCCACATCCCCACCCTCCTTAACCAGGGGCAGCAATTTAGGATCGAGGTTCCCTGCGGAGCTGGCACCCCGGGATCTATCCCCACTTACCCCTGGCCACTCCCCTATGCCTCTCCGTTCCACCACCGCCAGTTCATGCTGCTGCTTCTCCGGTAGCCCTTTCTCGGGCTCTCGCTGTCTCTCACAGTCCTCTTGTTCTCTCGGACTCAGCTCCAGTCCCATTCGTCTCCGATCCCCTGCTGGGGAACCCGATCGTGAAGACCCCTGTCTGGTTGGGGACCAGACTCTTGGGGATGCCAGGCTACCGCTCCAGCTGCTCCCAGATCCTGCTGTAGCCCCATCGGGGTCAGGAATCTGCTCCTTAGAATGGTCATCCTCCTCCAGCTGCACAATTAGCTGGGCTTTAGTGAATTTCCCAATGCGTATCCCTCTCTTTTTGCACAGGGTTACAATACTTCTTTTAAGGAGAAAGCGATACGCCATCACTTCACTGCTCCCAAGTTGCTGTGGATTCGCAGGCCTGTGTGAGCTTAGCTCGCGCTGCTGACCATCTTCAGCAGAATGGGGGTCCCCAGCAAGGTCTTTACAGACCAGGGATCCGAGGCCATCTCAGCCCGGCTCCGGGGCGTGTGGGAGAAAGGTGGGGTTTGGCCCACCTGGGCCTCTGCATATCACCCTCAGTCCAACGGGCTGGTGGAGAGAGTTCAAGGGACCGTGAGGCTCATGCTGAGGACTTGTATAAATCAGCATCCACGGGACTGGGACAAGTACCTGCCCCACCGATGGCACAGGGAAGTGCCCCAGGAATCACCAGGGGGCTTCCCTTTCAAGCTGTGGTATGGGAGGAGAGTAAGGGGACCCCTAGAACCGGTAAGGGACGATTGGGAGGAGAAGGGGGAAGACCCCCTGGTGGATCTCTCCCCTGAGATGGGAGCCCATCCTCCCATCAGGTGTCCCCCATTCAGAGTAACTGGGAAAAGAGCCCAGAACCTGGAGAGAGGGGCCAAGGAGAGGCTGGCTTTAGAGGTGAACCAGTCATTCAACAGCCCAGGGCTGGCCAAGGTGGAGGCGATCAGAGATTGGCCTGTTCCCCAGACCAAGGAACAGGTCCAGGCCTTTAGCGGGATGGCGGGGTACTACCAGAGGTTTGTACCCCCCTTTAGCTCCCTAGCTGCCCCCATCACAGAGCTAGGTAAGAAGGGGAAGCCAGACGAGGCAGTCTGGACCGAGCAGGGCCAGAGGGCTCTCTGTGCGCTGAAGGAGGCTCTAATCCAGGGCCCAATAGATCGAGTAAACCCAGACAGGGCAGTGTTCACCGAAGCCTCAGACACAGGGCTGGGCGTGGTGCTGATGCAGGCCTATGCGAAGCGGGGGAGACACCCCATCGGGTATCTGAGCAAGGAGCTGCTGCCCTGGAGGCAGAACCATAGAGAGGGAATGCCTGGCCATGGTGCAGGCCCTTAAGAAGCAGCAGCCGGATCTATTTGGGTGGCGCTTTATGGTCTATAGTCACCACCTCGCCCCGACGTGGCTGCATCCAGGAAAAGGGGCCGATGCCGAGCGGCTGGTGACACAGACACGTGGTCAGAGAGGGGACCAGATCAAGAGGGAGGCTCTTAACCAAGAGAGCCCGAATTACAGCCCTCCAGACTGGAGCGCTGGGAAAAGACCTGATCTCAGCTTGAACCCCAGGGGTTTTGGGATGGAAAAAGGGCACGGGCCGCATAAACCTTCCCACATGCGGCCTGCGGGTGCCATCAAGCACACCCGACCTAAGGGAGCACGTGGAACTGGAACGGCCTGGTGTGACCAGGTTCGAACTTCCCCAGGTCACTGGCTAAAGTGACCCCACTCAGTTCGGTCTCGAAGGGGGGAGAGATGTGACGAACTAGGACTGTTGTTAAGGTTTCCCTGAGTACTGCGTGGGTGCCTCGGTTTCCCCTATGCAGTGCTTGAGTATCTAGGTGGTGGGACAACGGTGCATGATTGTTACAAAGCCCTAGAAGGCAGGGGTGGGCAGAGGCCTGGACACAGAGAATGGCCCTGTCTCCTGGCAACAGATGGCCCCGGCCCCTCCCCTGCAAAGGTGAGAGCTGAAGGTGTTGGAACAAAGGGATCAGGTGACCTCCTGGCCCGGGAAGGAGACAAAGGGGGAGGAGGGGCTGGAGAGTTTCAGTTTGGAACTGGCTGGAGAGGAGGGGAGAGAGGCAGACAGGGTCTGGCCTCCCTGCCTCCGTTTGGAGCCGTGGGGTGAAATGCAGGGAGCCCCGAGCTGGGGTCTAAGCTCCCTGCCCCCCGGAAGGGCCCGGCTGAGGGGTCCTGGATGTACTGACAAGCTCTGTTTGGACTGTGTTCCTGGCATCTCTAATAAACCTTCTGTTCTACTGGCTGGCTGAGACTCCCAGTGAATCCGGGGAAGAGGGGTGCAGGGCCGGACTCCCCCACACTCCGTGACAGGGGCACAGTGGGCAGGTGTTGGGCAGAGGAGGGGGGAGGGAGGGGAGCTAGCGGGCAGGCGGTGGATGGATGGGACAGCCGATGGGGGCTGGGGGCAGTGGGTAGTTGGGGGGACAGTGGGTGGAGGGAGGGGGGCTCGCAGGCAGGCAGGTGGTGGATGGGACAGCCGATGGGGGCTAGGGGCAGTGAGTAGTTGGGGGCACAGTGGGTGGAGGGAGGGGGGCTCGCAGGCAGGCAGATGGTGGATGGGACAGCCGATGGGGGCTAGGGGCAGTGAGTAGTTGGGGGCACAGTGGGTGGAGGGAAGGGGGCTCGCAGGCAGGCTGTGGGTGGATGGGACAGCCGATGGGGGCTGGGGGCAGTGGGTAGTTGGGGGCACAGTGGGTGGAGGGAGGGGGGCTCGCAGGCAGGCAGTAGGTGGATGGGACATCCGATGGGGTCTCGGGGGCAGTGAGTAGTTGGGGGCACAGTGGGTGGAGGGAGGGGGGCTATCAGGTAGTCAGTAGGTGGATGGGACAGCCGATGGGGTCTAGGGGCAGTGAGTAGTTGGGGGGACAGTGGGTGGAGGGAGCGGGGCTCGCAGGCAGGCGGTGGGTGGATGGGACAGCTGATGGGGGCTAGGGGCAGTGAGTAGTTGGGGGCACAGTGGGTAGAGGGAGTGGGGCTCGCAGGCAGGCGGTGGGTGGATGGGACAGCTGATGGGGGCTAGGGGCAGTGGGTAGTGGGCACAGTGGGTGGAGGGAGGGGGGCTCACAGGCAGGTAGTAGGTGGATGGGAGAGCCGATGGGGGCTAGGGGCAGTGAGTAGTTGGGGGCACAATGGGTAGAGGGAGTGGGGCTCGCAGGCAGGCTGTAGGTGGATGGGACAGCTGATGGGGGCTAGGGGCAGTGGGTAGTTGGGGGCACAGAGGGTGGAGGGAGGGAGGCTATCAGGCAGGCTGTGGGTGGATGGGACAGCCGATGGGGGCTGGGGGCAGTGAGTAGTTGGGGGCACAGTGGGTGGAGGGAGGGGGGCTCTCAGGCAGGCAGTAGGCGGATGGGACAGCAGATGGGGGCTGGGGGCAGTGGGTAGTTGGGGGCACAGTGGGTAGAGGGAGGGGGGCTATCAGGCAGGCAGTAGGTGAATGGGACAGCCGATGGGGGCTAGGGGCAGTGGGTAGTTGGGGGCACAGCGGGTGGAGGGAGGGGGGCTCGCAGGCAGGCAGTAGGTGGATGGGACAGCAGATGGGGGCCAGGGGCAGTGGGTAGTTGGGGGCACAGTGGGTGGAGGGAGGGGGGCTATCAGGCAGGCAGTAGGTGGATGGGACAGCCGATGGGGGCTGGGGGGAGTGAGTAGTTGGGGGCACCGTGGGTAGAGGGAGTGAGGCTCGCAGGCAGGAGGTGGGTGGATGGGACAGCCGATGGGGGCTGGGGGCAGTGAGTAATTGGGGGCACAGTGGGTGGAGGGAGGGGGGCTCACAGGCAGGTGGTGGGTGGATGGGACAGCCGATGGGGGCTAGGGGCAGTGAGTAGTTGGGGGTACAGTGGGTGGAGGGAGTGGGGCTCGCAGGCAGGCGGTGGGTGGATGGGACAGCCGATGGGGGCTGGGGGCAGTGAGTAATTGGGGGCACAGTGGGTGGAGGGAGGGGGGCTCGCAGGCAGGCGGTGGGTGGATGGGACAGCCGATGGGGACTAGGGGCAGTGAGTAGTTGGGGGCACAGTGGGTAGAGGGAGGGGGGCTATCAGGCAGGCAGTAGGTGGAATGGAGAGCCGATGGGGGCTGGGGGCAGTGAGTAGTTGGGGGCTATTACAGAGTGTGGTGGAGTCAGGTCCTGCACCCCTCTTCCCGGGATTCAATGTGACTTTTAGCCAGCCAGTAGAACAGAAGGTTTATTAGGGTTGCCAGGAAAGAGTCCAAACAGAGCTTGTAAGTATGACCAGGACCCCTCAGCTGGGCCCTTCTGGGGGGCAGGGAGCTTAGACCCCAGCCTTGGGGCTCCCTGCGTTTTACCCTCCAGCTTCAAACTGAAAACCAACCAGACAAAACCTTCAGCAGGCTCTTCCCCTCCCCCGGGGCTCCTCCTCTTGCCTGTGTTCATTTTTCCAGCCAAAGGTGTCACCTCCCCACCCCCGTCCTGGCTTATGTTACAGCCCCAGGTAAAGTCTTACACTCCCAATGCAGCAGGTCCCAGTGAACCTCCCCCACAAGCCTCTCAGGTCAGATCCATCTCACTCTTTACTTCGTCACATCTCTCCCCCCCTCGAGACTGAACTGAGCGGGGTCACTCTGACCAGTGGCCTGGGGAAGTTCAGGGCCCCCTTTTTGGGGCAACGCATTTGCTATTAGGTTGGCACTTTTCTTCACATGGACCACGTCCATGTCGTAATCCTGCAGGAGCAGGCTCCACCTCAGGAGCTTGGCGTTGGCCCCTTTTATCTGGTGTAGCCAGGTTAGGGGCGAGTGGTTGGTGTACCCGGTGAAGTGTTGCCCAAATAGATACGGCTTTAGTTTTTTGAGGGCCCACACCATGGCCAGGCATTTTTTTTTGATGGCCGCATAATTTTGCTTTTGGGGTAGCAGCTTTTTGCTTAAATACACGATGGGGTGTTTTTGCTCCGTTTTATTCTTTTGCATTAACACCGCCCGCAGTTCCATGTTTGAAGCGTTGGTGAACACCAGAAAGGGCTTGTTAAAGTTTGGGTTTGCCAGAACCGGGCCCCTGATTAAAGCCTTCTTTAGTGCACAGAGAGCCCTCTGGCACTTTTTGGTCGAGACCACCTTGTTTGGCTTTTCCTTTTTACATAGCTTAGTGATGGGGGTGGCTATGGCGCTAAAGTGGGGCACAAATCTTTGATAGTACCCCGCCATTTTAATAAAGGCCTGGACCTGCTTTTTAGTTTGGGGAGCGGGCCAGTCCCGGATTACCTTCACCTTGGCTGGTTTTGGCTTTAGGCGGCCGCTCCCCACCCAGTGGCCCAGGTAGGACACTTTAGCCATTCCCACCTTGCACTTTTTTGCTTTTATGGTTAGCCCAGCCTTTTGGAGTTGATTCAGCACTTGTTTAACTTGGTACACATGGTCCTCCCAGGTTTGGCTAAAGACACAGATATTATTGATATACGCCACAGCGAAACTTTTCATTCCCTTTAGTAGCTGATTTACCAGGCGCTGGAAGGTGGCTGGCGCTTCCTTGAGGCCGAAAGGCAGGGTTAGGAACTTGTAGAGCCCCAGAGGGGTAATGAAGGCAGATTTTAGCCGGGCATCTGCATTTAGTGGCACTTGCCAGTAGCCCTTTGAAAGATACATGGTGGTGAGGTACCGAGCCCCTCCCAGCTTGTCTAGGAGCTTGTCCGGCCGGGGCATGGGGTAGGCATCTGATACAGTGATGGCACTGAGCTTTTGATAGTTTACACAGAACCGGATTGACCCATTTTTGGGGGGGACCAGCACCACTGGTGAGGCCCAAGGTGTGACGAACTAGGACTGTTGTTAAGGTTTCCCTGAGTACTGTGTGGGTGCCTTGGTTTTTCCTATGCAGTGCTTGAGTATTTAGGTAGTGGGACAATGGTGCATAATTGTTACAAAGCCCTAGAAGGCAGGGGTGGGCAAAGGCCTGAACACAGAGAATGGCCCTGTCTTCTGGCAACAGCTGGCCCCGGCCCCTCCCCTGCAGAGGTGAGAGATAAAGGTGTTGGAACAAAGGGATCAGGTAACCTCCTGGCCCAGGAAGGAAACAAAGGGGGAGGAGGGGCTGAAGAGTTGCAGTTTGGAACTGGCCGAAGAGGAGGGAAGAAAGGCAAACAGGGTCTGGCCTCCCTGCCTCCGTTTGGAGCTGTGGGGTAAAATGCAGGGAGCCCCAAGCTGGGGTCTAAGCTCCCTGCCCCCCGGAAGGGCCCGGCTGAGGGGTCCTGGATATACTGACAAGCTCTGGTTGGACTGTGTTCCTGGCATCTCTAATAAACCTTCTGTTCTACTGGCTGGCTAAGACTCCCAGTAAATCCGGAAAAGAGGGGTGCAGGGCCGAACTCCCCCACACTCCGTGACAACTGGTGGCAGCGGTGGGATGGTCTGCACCCCATGAACGACGCTTCCTGCAGTAAGTAACTGGGGAGCAGTAGAACGAAGGGGGGCTAACGAGGTCCAGGCGTGCTGAAGGCTCACAGAGGAGCGGTTTCGGGGAGCGGAGGAGCTACGCTTAACCCCTGGGAGTGTGTAACCAGCGAGAAGGACTGTGCAATGATGGGGTCCCCCTGGGGGCTGCAGTGAGCAGTCCCAGGGGCGGAGGAGCCTGCGGCTTGGCCCTGGGAGACAGAAGGATTTTTGCAGTGACAGGGTTCCCCTGGGGGTGCCGTGAGTGGACCCAGGGGCGAAGGAGCTGTGGCTCGACCCTGGCAAAGAGGCGGTGACCTGAAAAAGGGCTGGCACACTTGGGGTTCTTCCTGGAAACCGTGGGGAGCTAAAAGCACACAGGCCTGCGAATCTACAGCAACTTGGGAGCAGTGAAGTAATGGCATATCGCTTTCTCCTTAAAAAAAGCATTGTAACCCTGTGCAAAAAAAAAGGGATACGCATTGGGAAGCTCACGAAAGCCCAGCTAATTGTGCAGCTGGAAAAGAATGACCATTCTAAGGAGCAGATTCCTGACCCCGATGGGGCTACAGCAGGATCTGGGAGCAGCTGGAGCGGTAGCCTGGCATCCCCAAGAGTCTGGTCCCCAACCAGACGGGGGTCTTCACGATCGGGTTCCCCAGCAGGGGATCGGAGACGGATGGGACTGGAGCTAAGTCCGAGAGAGCAAAAGGACTGTAAGAGACAGCGAGAAACCGAGAAAGGGCTACCGAAAAAGCGGCAGCAGCATGAACTGGCGGTGGTGAAACGAAAAGGCATAGCGGACTGGCCAGGGGTAAGTGTGGATAGATCCCAGGGTGCCAGCTCCGCAGGGAACCTCGATCCTAAATTGCTGCCCCTGGTTAAGGAGGGTGGGGATGTGGAGGCCCACCTCACTGCCTTTGAGCAGGCTGGTGATTGGAACCAGGATGACCCTGCGGAAAAGCCCCGGGATCTAACCCCCTTGCTGGGTCCCAAGGCCATAAACTCCACCAGCCAGATGGGTGGGATGGTGGACGAATTTCCACTCCTGGCCCTAAACTCAAGCCCTATGGATCCCCAGTGGGAGCGGAAGGTGATGGTCAATGGAAAAACATTCTTGGGGTGGGGAGATCCCGGAACAGAAAGAACTGTGGTCAGGCCCCGGGTGGTGCACCCCCACCAGATGCTGAGGGGCTGTGTGACCTGGGTAAGGGTCCCAGGGACGGACCCATTCGCCCTGCCTATGGCCCAGTTCCCTTTGCAGACCCAGGAGGGGTCGGGCTGGCTGGTTGTTGGGGTTCTCCAGGATATCAGCGGTGAGGTGCTGTTGGGGGGTGACTGTGTATCTTTGGAACAGAATCCAGGCCCTGGCCCTGTAACGGCCAAGAATTTAAATTTAAACTCAGGAAACCAATTGGCTAAAAGGAAAATGGTCAGTAAAAATGCAAATGACCTGGCTGGCAGGGGGGAGAAGCTGCCAGGCCCCGGTTCCCTGCCTGCCTGTAACCAGACCCCTAGGGCTGGGTGGGACAGAGAAATGCTCCCCACCCCCCTGCACAATGAAGAGGTGGCTCAGGCAATCTCTAATGCAGAGAGCAAAGCAGCGAGCTCGCTGCCTGGCCCCACAGGAACAGCCAGGGCAGCGCTGAGCACGGGGGAAGCGGAAACCCCAGCTGAGTGGGGGGACACACAGGCAGGGCAGGACGGCTGCCAACCAGGCTTGCCTGGTCCAGAGGTGCGGCCGGGAAGTGATTCCACGGCAGGGAGGGAGCCACCAGGAACAGGGCTCAGTGGGGCGGTGACCCCAGGCCTGGCCAGTAAGCTGCAGAGGAATCCCGCCTTAAAGAAGCTAAGGGAACTTGCTGGCCACAGCGCTGCAAACCCCCTTGGGGAAGACTGCAGAGACAAATCCCTGTGGGAGAAGAAATCCCTGTGCCGGGAATGGGCTCCCCAAGGGGAAGTAAAACTGTGGGAAATCAAAAGGCAGCCGGTGGGGCCCCAGAAGTATCATCACCGGCTATTGTACCTGGCCCGGGGTAAGGGAGAAGATCCCTGGAGGTCCCTGCCCATCAGAAAGAAACCTTTCCAGAAGGTGGCTATAAATAGGGTGGGCCCCCTGAGCAGGGCAACCTGGTCAGGGAAGAAATGCATCCTGGTGGTGATGGATTTCGCCACCCGCTACCCAGAGGTGGTGGCTCTGTCCTCCACCGGGGCAGACGCGCTGCTGACCATCTTCAGCAGAATGGGGGTCCCCAGCGAGGTCTTTACAGACCAGGGATCCGAGGCCATCTCAGCCCGGCTCCGGGGCGTGTGGAAGAAAGGTGGGGTCTGGCCCACCTGGGCCTCTGCATATCACCCTCAGTCCTACGGGCTGGTAAAGACAGTTCAAGGGACCGTGAGGCTGATGCTGAGGACTTGTATAAATCAGCATCCACAAAACTGGAACAAGTACCTGCCCCACCGATGGCACAGAAAAGTGCCCCAGGAATCACCAGGGGGCTTCCCTTTCAAGCTGTGGTATGAAAAAAGAGTAAGAAAACCCCTAAAACCGGTAAGGAATGATTGGAAGAAAAAGGGGGAAGACCCCCTGGTGGATCTCTCCCCTAAGATGGGAGCCCATCCTCCCATCAGGTGTCCCCCATTCAAAGTAACTGAAAAAAGAGCCCAGAACCTAAAAAAAAAGGCCAAGGACAGGCTGGCTTTAAAGGTAAACCAGTCATTCAACAGCCCAGGGCTGGCCAAGGTAAAGGCAATCAAAGATTGGCCTGTTCCCCAAACCAAGGAACAGGTCCAGGCCTTTAGCAGGATGGCGGGGTACTACCAGAGGTTTGTACCCCCCTTTAGCTCCCTAGCTGCCCCCATCACAAAGCTAGGTAAGAAGGGAAAGCCAGACAAGGCAGTCTGGACCAAGCAGGGCCAGAAAGCTCTCTGTGCGCTAAAAAAGGCTCTAATCCAGGGCCCAATAAATCGAGTAAACCCAGACCGGGCCAAGCCCTGTACAGTGTTCACCGAAGCCTCAAACACAGGCCTGGGCGTGGTGCTAATGCAGGCCTATGCAAAGTGGAAAAGACACCCCATCGGGTATCTAAGCAAGAAGCTGCTGCCCTGGAGGCAAAACGGTCCGGCCATAGAGAGGAAATGCCTGGCCATGGGGCAGGCCCTTAAAAAGCAGCAGCCAAATCTATTTGGGTGGCGCTTTACGGTCTATAGTCACCACTTCGCCCCGATGTGGCTGCATCCAGGAAAAGGGGCCAATGCCGAGCAGCTGGTAACACAGACACGTGGTCAAAAAAAAAACCAAATCAAAAGGAAGGCTCTTAACCAAAAGAGCCCGAATTACAGCCCTCCAAACTGGAGCGCTGAAAAAAAACCTAATCTCAGCTTAAACCCCAGGGGTTTTAAAATAAAAAAAGGGCACGGGCCACATAAACCTTCCCACATGCGGCCTGCGGGTGCCATCAAGCCCACCCAACCTAAAAAAGCACGTAAAACTGAAACGGCCTGGTGTAACCAGGTTCGAACTTCCCCAGGTCACTGGCTAAAGTGACCCCGCTCAGTTCGGTCTTGAAGGGGGAAGAGATGTGACGAACTAGGACTGTTGTTAAGGTTTCCCTGAGTACTGTGTGGGTGCCTCGGTTTCCCCTATGCAGTGCTTGAGTATCTAGGTAGTGGGACAATGGTGCATAATTGTTACAAAGCCCTAGAAGGCAGGGGTGGGCAAAGGCCTGAACACAGAGAATGGCCCTGTCTCCTGGCAACAGCTGGCCCCGGCCCCTCCCCTGCAGAGGTGAGAGATAAAGGTGTTGGAACAAAGGGATCAGGTAACCTCCTGGCCCAGGAAGGAAACAAAGGGGGAGGAGGGGCTGAAGAGTTGCAGTTTGGAACTGGCCGAAGAGGAGGGAAGAAAGGCAAACAGGGTCTGGCCTCCCTGCCTCCGTTTGGAGCTGTGGGGTAAAATGCAGGGAGCCCCAAGCTGGGGTCTAAGCTCCCTGCCCCCCGGAAGGGCCCGGCTGAGGGGTCCTGGATATACTGACAAGCTCTGGTTGGACTGTGTTCCTGGCATCTCTAATAAACCTTCTGTTCTACTGGCTGGCTAAGACTCCCAGTAAATCCGGAAAAGAGGGGTGCAGGGCCGAACTCCCCCACACTCCGTAACACAAGGGCTGGACGACGGCTGGATTACCCCCAAAGCCAGCATGTTCTTGACATTTTTTTTCAGGTTTCAAGCTGTTTTTTCTGTGACTTGGAAGGGGGAGCATCTTATAGGTTGGTGCAATCCTGTTTGCACCCGGTGGACAGGTGGACAGTCAGATTAGTGCGACCAGGCTGGTTGGAAAACAGCTGTTGGTACAGTTGCAGCACCTCTCTGATCTCGGCTTGCTGGGCAGGGCTTAGCTGATCAGAGAGAGGGATAGTTTGTTGGGAGGAGCCAGCTTTTGTTTTAGGGAATAGATTTACTAGAGGGTTACCTCCCTGCTCCTCCCATTGTTCACACACGGCCAGCACCACATTTTCCCTGTTATAATATGGCTTTATTATATTGACATGGTACACCCGGCAGTGGTGTGCCCGGTTAGACAGCTTTACCACATAATTTACCTTATTTAGCTGCTTGACAACCTTGAAAGGGCCTTTCCAAGCGGCCTGCAGCTTGTTTTTTTTTACGGGGATGAGAACCATTACCTGATCCCCAGTGGCGTAGGCGCGGGCCCGCGCCGTGCAGTCGTACCAGACCTTTTGCTTTTTTTGGGCTCTGGCCAGATTTTTCTTGGCCAGGCCCATGAGCTCAGTAAGTTTCTTTTGGAAGGTTAGGACATACTTTACCACTGACTTTTCCTTGGGGGCGGCCTCCCCCTCCCATTTGTTTTTTATTAGGTTCAGGGGCCCCCTTACCCTTCTGCCATACAACAGTTTGAAGGGTGAGAATCTGGTAGACTTCTGGGGCACTTCCCTGTAGGCGAACAGCAGGTGCGGTAGGTACTTGTTTTAGTTCTGCGGGTGCTGGTTTATAAAGGTTTTTAGCATCATTTTTAGCATTTCATTGAACCTCTTTACCAGCCCATTGGACTGGGGATGATATGCTGAGGCCCAGCTGTGCCGGACCCCACATTTTTCCCACAAGCACCGGAGTAGGGCCGACATGAAGTTGGACCCTTGGTTTGTTAGGACTTTTTTGGGGAACCCCACTCGGCTGAAAATGGTCAGCAGCGCATTCGCCATGGTGTCTGCTTTAATGGAGGATAAGGGCACCGCCTCGGGGTAGCGGGTGGCGAAATTTACCACCACCAGGATGTATTTCTTTCCCGACCGGGTTGTTTTGCTGAGAGGCCCCACTATGTCCATGGCCACCTTTTGGAAGGGCTTCTTTATGATGGGCAAAGGCCTTAAAGCCGCTTTTTGCTTGTCCCGGGCCTTCCCCACCCGCTGACAGGGGTCACAGGACCGGCAGTATTGATGGACAGTGGTAAAGACCCCAGGCCAGTAAAAGTTCTGTAGCAGCCTCTGCCTGGTGCGCCGGATCCCCTGGTGCCCTGAGAGAGGGATGTCATGGGCCAGGTACAGTAGCTTGCGGCGATACTTCTGGGGGACAACCAGCTGCCTTTTGATCCCCCACGTTTTCATTTTACCGGGGGGAGCCCATTTCCGGTACAGGAACCCCTTCTCCCACAGGAACCTCTCTTGGCAACCTCTCCACATGGTCTGTACCTTCCTGCGGTTGGCCAGGTCCCTGAGCTTCCGCAAGGAGGGATTTTTCTGTAACTTGGCCTGGAACTCAGCCGCTGGGGAAGGAATGGGAGCCTGTTCCCTTGTGCTGTTTGTGTTTGAGGCCGCAGCCTCTTTGCGCCTGGTTCTGGGGTACTCCCTCCCCACTGGGGCAGGGTTCTGCGCCCTGTGCAAGGCACCCTCTCCGAGGCCCGGGCGTAGCGCCCCTTGCCGGCTCTGGCTACGGGTTACGACCAGGGTGTCCCGGGATTCATTGGGCCAGTCTTCTAGGTCCCCCCCCATCAGTACCTCAGTGGGCAAATGCTGGTGCACCCCTATGTCCTTGGGGCCCTTCTTGGCCCCCCATTTCAGGTGTACCCTCTGTGACGGAGTAGAGAGTGAGGTGGATTCAACCTGGGAGGTTTGTGGGGGAGGTTCCCTGGGACCTGCGGCATTGCATTAGGAAAGGGAGACTTTACCTGGGGCTGTAACATGAGCCAGGACGGGGGTTGGGAGGTGACACCTTTGGCTGGGAGAACGGACAAAAGGCGAGAGGAGGGGCCCCGGGGGGAGGGAAAGAGCCTCCTGGAGTTTTTGTCTGTGTGTTTTCAGTTTGGAGCTGGCCCGAGAAGAGGGGAGAGAGGCAGACAGGGTCTGGCCTCCCTGCCCCGTTTGGAGCTGTGGGGTGAAATGCAGGGAGCCCCCAGGCTGGGGTCTAAGCTCCCTGCCCCCCGGAAGGACCCGACTGAGGGGTCCTGGATGTACTGACAAGCTCTGGTTGGACTGTGTTCCTGGCATCTCTAATAAACCTTCTGTTCTACTGGCTGGCTGAGACTCCCAGTGAATCCGGGGAAGAGGGGTGCAGGGCCGGACTACCCTATACTCCGTGACAACTGGTGGCAGCGGTGGGATGTTCTGCACCCCGTGAACGGTGCTTCCTGCAGTAAGTGACTGGGGAGCAGTAGAACGAAGGGGGGCTAACGAGGACCAGGCGTGCTGAAGGCCCACAGAGGAGCGGTTTCGGGGAGCGGAGGAGCTACGCTTAACCCCTGGGAGTGTGTGACCAGCGAGAAGGACTGTGCAATGATGGGGTCCCCCTGCGGGCTGCAGTGAGCAGTCCCAGGGGCGGAGGAGCCTGCGGCTTGGCCCTGGGAGACAGAAGGATTTTTGCGGTGACAGGGTTCCCCTGGGGGTGCCGTGAGTGGACCCAGGGGCAGAGGAGCTGCAGCTCGACCCTGGCAAAGAGGCGGTGACCTGGAGAAGGGCTGGCACACTTGGGGTTCTTCCTGGAAACCGTGGGGAGCTAAGAGCACACAGGCCTGCAGATCCACAGCAAGCTTGGGAGCAGTGACGTGATGGCCTATCGCTTTCTCCTTAAGAAGAGCATTGTAACCCTGTGCAAAAAGAGAGGGATACACATTGGAAAGCTCACTAAAGCCCAGTTAATCACGCGGCTGGAGGAGGATGACCATTCCAGGGAGCAGATTCCTGACCCCAATGGGGCTACAGCAGGATCTGGGAGCAGCTGGAGTGATAGCCTGGCATCCCCAAGAGTCTGGTCCCCAACCAGACGGGGGTCTTCACGATCGGGTTCCCCAGCAGGGGATCGGAGACGGATGGGACTGGAGCTGAGTCCGAGAGAGCAAGAGGACGGTGAGAGACAGCAAGAGCCCGAGAAAGACCTACCGAAGAAACAGCAGCAGCAGCGTGAACTTGCGGTGGTGGAACGGAGAGGCATAGGGGACTGGCCAGGGGTAAGTGGGGACAGATCCCGGGGTGCCAGCTCCGCAGGGGACCTCGATCCTAAATTGCTGCCCCTGGTTAAGGAGGGTGGGGATGTGGAGGCCCACCTCACTGCCTTGGAGCAGGCTGGTGATTGGAACCAGGGAAACCCTGCGGAAAAGCCCCGGGATCTAACCCCCTTGCTGGGTCCCAAGGCCATAAACTCCGCAAGCCAGATGGGTGGGATGGTGGACAGATTTCCACTCCTGGCCCTGGACTCAAACCCTATGGACCCCCAGTGGGAGCGGAAGGTGATGGTCAATGGAGAGACATTCGGGGGGTGGCAAGACCCCGGGACAGAGAGAACTGTGGTCAGGCCCCGGGTGGTGCACCCCCACCAGATGCTGAGGGGCTGTGTGACCTGGGTGAGGGTCCCAGGGACGGACCCATTCGCCCTGCCTATGGCCCAGATCCCTGTGCAGACCCAGGAGGGGTCGGGCTGGCTGGTGGTTGGGGTTCTCCAGGATATCAGCGGTGAGGTGCTGTTGGGGGGTGACTGTGTATCTTTGGGACAGGATCCAGGCCCTGGCCCTGTAACGGCCGAGGATTTGAATTTGAACTCAGGAAACCAATTGGCGAAGAGGGAAATGGTCAGTGAAAATGCAAATGACCTGGCTGGCAGGGGGGAGGAGCTGCCAGGCCCCGGTTACCTGCCTGCCTGTAACCAGACCCCTAGGGCGGGGTGGGACAGAGAGATGCTCCCCACCCCCCTGCACAATGGAGAGGTGGCTCAGGTAGTCTCTGATGCAGAGAGCAAAGCAGCGAGCTCGCTGCCTGGCCCCACAGGGACAGCCAGGGCAGCGCTGAGCACCGGGGGAGCAGAGACCCCAGCTGAGTGGGGGAACACACAGGCAGGGCAGGACAGCTGCCAGCCAGGCTTGCCTGGTCCAGAGGTGCTGCCGGGAAGTGATTCCACAGCAGGGAGGGAGCCACCAGGGACAGGGCTCAGTGGGGCGGTGACCCCAGGCCTGGCCAGTGAGCTGCAGAGGGATCCCGCCTTGGAGAAGCTAAGGGAACTTGCTGGCCACAGCGCTGCAAACCCCCTTGGGGAAGACTGCAGAGACAGATCCCTGTGGGAGAAGGGATTCCTGTGCCGGGAATGGGCTGCCCAAGGGGAAGTAGAACTGTGGGGAATCAGGAGGCAGCCGGTGAGGCCCCAGAAGTATCATCACCGGCTATTACACCTGGCCCAGGGTAAGGAAGAAGATCCCTGGAGGTCCCTGCCCATCAGAGAGGAACCTTTCCAGAAGGTGGCTATGAATAGGGTGGGCCCCCTCAGCAGGGCAACCCGGTCGGGGAAGAAGTACATTCTGGTGGTGATAGATTTCGCCACCCGCTACCCCGAGGCGGTGCCCTTATTCTCCATTGAAGGAGACACCGTGGCGAATGCGCTGCTGACCATTTTCAGCCGAGTGGGGTTCCCCAAGGAAGTCCTGATAGACCAAGGGTCCAACTTCATGTCGGCCCTGCTCCGGTGCTTGTGGGAGAAATGTGGGGTCCGGCACAGCTGGGCCTCAGCATATCATCCCCAGTCCAATGGGCTGGTGGAGAGGTTCCATGGGATGCTAAAGATGATGCTGAAAACTTTTATGAACCGGCACCCGCAGGACTGGGACAAGTACCTACCGCACCTACTGTTCGCCTACAGGGAAGTGCCCCAGGAGTCTACCGGATTCTCGCCCTTCGAACTGTTATACGGCAGGAGGGTACGGGGGCCCCTGGACCGGATGAGAGACGAATGGGAGGGGGAGGCGGCCCCCGAGGGAGAGTCAGTGGTGGAGTATGTCCTGACCTTCCGAGAGAGACTTACTGAGCTCATGGGCCTGGCCAAGGGAAATCTGGCCAGAGCCCAGAGGAAGCAAAAGGTCTGGTATGACCGCACGGCGCGGGCCCGCGCCTACGCCACGGGGGATCAGGTGATGGTTCTCATCCCCGTGAGGAAAAACAAGCTGCAGGCCGCTTGGGAAGGCCCTTTCAAGGTTGTCAAGCAGCTAAATGAGGTAAATTATGTGGTGGAGCTGTCTAACCGGGCACACCACTGCCGGGTGTACCATGGCAATATGATGAAGCCATATTATGACAGGGGGAGTGTGGTGCTGGCCGTGTGTGGACATTGGGAGGAGCAGGGGAGTGACCCTCTAGTAGATCTATTCCCTGAGACAGGAGCTGGCTCCTCCCAAGAAACGATCCCCCTCTCTGATCAGCTAACCCCTGCCCAGCAAGCTGAGATCAGAGGGGTGCTGCATCTGTACCGACAGCTGTTTTCCAACCAGCCTGGTCGCACTAATCTGACTGTCCACCGGGTGCAGACAGGAGCGCACCAACCTATAAGATGCTCCCCCTTCCAAGTCACAGGGAAGACAGCTCGGGACCTGGAAAGAGAGGTCAAGGACATGCTGGCTTTGGGGGTGATCCAACCGTCGTCCAGCCCTTGGGCCTCGCCGGTGGTGCTGGTCCCCAAAAAGGATGGGTCGATCTGGTTCTGTGTGGACTATCGGAAGCTCAATACCATCACTGTATCTGATGCCTACCCCATGCCCCGGCCGGACGAGCTCCTAGACAAGCTGGGAGGGGCTCGGTACCTTACCACCATGGATCTTACAAAGGGCTACTGGCAAGTGCCACTGGATGCAGATGCCCGGCTGAAATCTGCCTTCATTACCCCTCTGGGGCTCTACGAGTTCCTGACCCTGCCTTTCGGCCTCAAGGGAGCGCCAGCCACCTTCCAGCGCCTGGTGGATCAGCTACTGAAGGGGATGGAGAGCTTCGCTGTGGCATATATCGATGATATCTGTGTCTTTAGCCAAACCTGGGAGGACCATGTGTCCCAAGTTAAACAAGTGCTGGACCGACTCCGGGAGGCTGGGCTGACCGTAAAAGCGGAGAAGTGCAAGGTGGGAATGGCTGAAGTGTCCTACCTGGGACACCGGGTGGGGAGCGGCCACCTAAAACCAGAACCAGCCACGGTGGAGGTGATCCGGGACTGGCCCGCTCCACAAACTAAAAAGCAGGTCCAGGCCTTTATTGGGATGGCGGGGTACTATCGAAGATTTGTGCCCCACTTTAGCGCCATAGCCACCCCCATCACTGAGCTATGCAAGAAGGGGAAGCCAGACAAGGTGGTCTGGACCGAGGAGTGCCAGAGGGCTCTCTGTGCACTGAAGGAGGCTTTGATCAGGGGCCCGGTTCTGGCAAACCCAGACTTTGACAAGCCCTTTCTGGTGTTCACCGACGCCTCCGACATGGGACTGGGGGCGGTGTTAATGCAGGAGGATGAAACGGGGCAGAGACACCCCATCGTGTATTTAAGCAAGAAGCTGCTACCCCGAGAGCAGAATTATGCGGCCATCGAGAAGGAATGCCTGGCCATGGTGTGGGCCCTCAAGAAACTAGAGCCGTATCTATTCGGGCGACACTTCACCGTGTACACCGACCACTCGCCCCTGACCTGGCTACACCAGATGAAAGGGGCCAACGCCAAGCTCCTGAGGTGGAGCCTGCTCCTGCAGGATTACGACATGGACGTGGTCCATGTGAAGGGAAGTGCCAACCTGATAGCGGATGCGTTGTCCCGGAGAGGGGGCCCTGAACTTCCCCAGGCCACTGGTCAGAGTGACCCCGCTCAGTTCAGTCTCGAAGGGGGGAGCGATGTGACGGAGTAGAGAGTGAGGTGGATTCAACCTGGGAGGTTTGTGGGGGAGGTTCCCTGGGACCTGCGGCATTGCATTAGGAAAGGGAGACTTTACCTGGGGCTGTAACATGAGCCAGGACGGGGGTTGGGAGGTGACACCTTTGGCTGGGAGAACGGACAAAAGGCGAGAGGAGGGGCCCCGGGGGGAGGGAAAGAGCCTCCTGGAGTTTTTGTCTGTGTGTTTTCAGTTTGGAGCTGGCCCGAGAAGAGGGGAGAGAGGCAGACAGGGTCTGGCCTCCCTGCCCCGTTTGGAGCTGTGGGGTGAAATGCAGGGAGCCCCCAGGCTGGGGTCTAAGCTCCCTGCCCCCCGGAAGGACCCGACTGAGGGGTCCTGGATGTACTGACAAGCTCTGGTTGGACTGTGTTCCTGGCATCTCTAATAAACCTTCTGTTCTACTGGCTGGCTGAGACTCCCAGTGAATCCGGGGAAGAGGGGTGCAGGGCCGGACTACCCTATACTCCGTGACACCCTCGCCACGGGTACCTTGAACGGGGTCCCGCCCACCCCTGTTAGGGTTAGGTAGGTGTTGGGTACCACCCGATTTGGGGCCACCACCTCGGGCCGGGCCAGCGTTACCTCCGCGCCCATATCCCAGTATTCAGTGACCTTCCTCCCATCTAGCTCCAGGGGAACAAGGCACTCTCTCCGGAGGGACAGCCCCGCGCCCACCCTATAAACCAAGAACCCTGAGTTTGGAGCATCCAGCCCCCCCGAGGAGCTGGTCTGGGGCCCTCCTCCCTCCGGAGCCGTTGATAAGCTGTCAGCCCCCCTCTTCTGGGCTGTCGGCCCCGCGTCCGGCTGGGTCCCTACCCAGTTAACCCGGTGTGGGTTTGGTTTGCTCAGTTTGTCTTTGATCTTGGGGCACTGGGACCGTAAGTGGCCCCTTTGGCCGCAGTGATAGCAGCTCATGTTCCGTTGGTCCCCTCGAGCAGGTTGGTTGGTTCTGATGTTGGAGGTTCCCCTTGGGAGGGGGTTTTTCCTATTTCCCCTTTGGGAGGTTTCATGGTGGCTTTTTTGCTGCCTCAGGGTGGGCCTGCTCCTTTGGGATTCCTCCCTGCCACCCCTTGACCGACTGTTCATGAACTTGTTGGCCAATCGCCCTGCGTGCTGCGGGCTCCCTGGATTTTTGTCCATCAACCATAGCTTCAGGTCTGATGGACACTGTTCATACAGTTGTTCCAGTACGAATAGTTCGAGCAGGCCCTCCATAGTTTGGGCCCCAGCGGTCCACTTGCGGGCGTATCCATGTATTTGGTTGGCCAGTTGTAGGTACGTGATCTCAGGGGTTTTTCGCTGATCCCAGAACCTTTGACGGTACATCTCGGGAGTCAGCCCAAGCTCGCAGAGCAGGGCCTTTTTGAACAGTTTATAGTCCCCAGTCTTCGTCTCTTTCATTCAGCCGTACATGTCCAGGCCTGCCGGGTCCAGTAATGGGGTGAGAAACTGGATCTTGTCTGCAGGGTCAACCTTGTGCAACCTGCAGGCATTCTCAAAGGCCGTCAGGAAGCTGTCTATGTCTTCCCCTTCCTTACGCCGGGCCAGGAAGTTTTGATTAAACTTCCCTGCAGTTTTGGGTGCCCCCTTACTTACCGCAGCCGGGGCCTTACTGCTTTTTAGTTTGGCCAGCTCCAACTTATGCTGGCGTTGTTTTTTTTTATGCTGGCATTTTTTTTTTTTTTTTAGCTTATGCTGGCGTTGTTGTTTTTTTTGCACCGTATGCTGACGTTGTTTTTTTTGTTCTTCCCACTCCTCCTTCAGTTTTTGCTGTTTTAACTTGAGCTCTTTTAGTTTTTTTTTTTTTTTTTAATCCAGCTGCCTTTACTGCTGGGATGGGGACCTTCGCCGGGAGGATCCCCTGCTGGCTGCCGGGGTTAAGGTGCCCTTGGTATTTGCTGGGCTTTTCCCAACCTCTTCCCTGGGCAGAGGCAAGAGGGGTCTTGGGAAGTCCTTGGCAGCAGTCTGACCCCTTCCAGCCAGGTCAGGCCCTGGGGCCCATGCTGCGTCTGTCGGGCGGCTTTCCTTAGGGACAGGGATTAGGTCATCCAAGCGATTTTTCTCCTCCAGCTGCGCAATTAGCTGTTCTTTGGTGGACTTCCCAATGCGCAGCCCCCTCTGCCTGCACAGCTTTACCAGGTTGTTCTTACGGCGCTTAGCATACATCTTCCTGTTGGCCACTTTTAGGCCTGTGCGGTCTTGGCCCCCACGGCTTCCAGGAGGAACCCCTAGTGTGCCAGCCCTTCTCACTGGTCACACCCTCAGGGTTAAGCGTAACTCCTCCGCCCCCCGAAACCGCCTCTCTCTGCCTCTTCAGCAACCTGCTCCCCGTCAATCCCCCTTCGTTGTACTGCGCTCCAGTCACTTACTGCAGGAAGTGCCGTTCATGGGGTGCAGAAGATCCCACCGCTCCCACCAGTTGTCACGGAGTGTGGGGGAGTCAGGTCCTGCACCCCTCTTCCCGGGATTCAATGTGACTCTCAGCCAGCCAGTAGAACAGAAGGTTTATTAGGGTTGTCAGGAAAGAGCCCAAACAGAGCTTGTAAGTATGACCAGGACCCCTCAGCTGGGCCCTTCTGGGGGGCAGGGAGCTTAGACCCCAGCCTTGGGGCTCCCTGCGTTTTACCCTCCAGCTTCAAACTGAAACCAACCAGACAAAACCTTCAGCAGGCTCTTCCCCTCCCCCGGGGCTCCTCCTCTTGCCTGTGTTCATTTTTCCAGCCAAAGGTGTCACCTCCCCACCCCCGTCCTGGCTTATGTTACAGCCCCAGGTAAAGTCTTACACTCCCAATGCAGCAGGTCCCAGTGAAACTCCCCCACAAGCCTCTCAGGTCAGATCCATCTCACTCTTTACTTCGTCACAGGGGCAGAGTGGGTGGAGGGAGGGGGGCTCGCAGGCAGGCAGTAGGTGGATGGGACAGCCGATGGGGGCTGGGGGCAGTGGGTAGTTGGGGGCACAGTGGGTGGAGGGAGTGGGGCTCGCAGGCAGGCAGTAGGTGGATGGGACAGCCGATGGGGGCTGGGGGTAGTGGGTAGTTAGGGGCACGGTGGGTGGAGGGAGGGGGGCTCTCAGGCAGTCAGGCGGTGGGAGGATGGGACAGCCGATCGGGGCTGGGGGCAGTGGGTAGTTGGGGGCACAGTGGGTGGAGGGAGGGGGGCTCGCAGGCAGGCGGTGGGTGGATGGGACAGCCGATGGGGGCTGGGGGCAGTGAGTAGTTGGGGGCACGGTGGGTGGAGGGAGGGGGGCTCTCAGGCAGTCAGGCAGTGGGAGGATGGGACAGCCGATGGGGGCTGGGGGCAGTGAGTAGTTGGGGGCACAGTGGGTGGAGGGAGGGGGGCTATCAGGCAGGCGGTGGGTGGATGGGACAGCCGATGGGGGCTGGGGGCAGTGAGTAGTTGGGGGCACGGTGGGTGGAGGGAGGGGGGCTCTCAGGCAGTCAGGCAGTGGGAGGATGGGACAGCCGATGGGGGCTGGGGGCAGTGAGTAGTTGGGGGCACAGTGGGTGGAGGGAGGGGGGCTCTCAGGCAGTCAGGCGGTGGGAGGATGGGACAGCCGATCGGGGCTGGGGGCAGTGAGTAGTTGGGGGCACGGTGGGTGGAGGGAGGGGGGCTCGCAGGCAGGCAGTAGGTGGATGGGACAGCCGATGGGGGCTGGGGGCAGTGAGTAGTTGGAGGCACAGCGGGTGGAGGGAGGGGGGCTATCAGGTAGGCGGTGGGTGGATGGGACAGCCGATGGGGGCTGGGGGCAGTGAGTAGTTAGGGGCACGGTGGGTGGAGGGAGGGGGGCTCTCAGGCAGTCAGGCGGTGGGAGGATGGGACAGCCGATCGGGGCTGGGGGCAGTGGGTAGTTGGGGGCACAGTGGGTGGAGGGAGGGGGGCTCGCAGGCAGGCAGTAGGTGGATGGGAGAGCCGATGGGGGCTGGGGGCAGTGAGTAGTTGGGGGCACAGTGGGTGGAGGGAGGGGGGCTCGCAGGCAGGCGGTGGGTGGATGGGACAGCCGATGGGGGCTGGGGGCAGTGGGTAGTTGGGGGCACAGTGGGTAGGCGTTGGGCAGAGGAGGGGGAACTCATGGCCGAGGTGTCCCATGCCCTGCAGGTGTGCGAAGCTGCTGCTGCAGTATGGTGCCAGCGTGAACAGCCCGACGGAGGAGGAGGAGGACACTGCGCTACACGTGGCGGCACGGCACGGCCTGGAGGAGCACGTCCAGCTGTTCCTGAGCCATGGCGCGGGGCTGGAGGCCAAGAACGAGGAGGGGCAGACGCCCCTGAATGCCGCCTGCGCCCAGGCGCACCCAGCCCAGGACATGGAGCGCTACCATCGCGTCTGCCAGCAGCTGGTGCAGAGCGGTGCCAGCGTCGAGGCTGCGGACCGGGACCAGCAGCGCCCGCTGCACCAGGCCTGCAAGAACGCCAGCGCCCGTGTGGTGGAGCTGCTGCTGGCCCATGGCGCCAACGTCAACATCATGAGCTACAGTGGCAACACGGCCATGCACAACATCTTGCAGGTGGCGGCCTACAAGCTGGGGCACCGGCCGGAGCTCGTGGTGCGGGCGCTGCTCAACCATGGCGCTATACGCATCTGGCCCGGGGCCCTCGTCAAGGTGGGGAGCTGCCTGGGAGCGGGGTGTGATCGATCGGGGTTCCCTCCGGGAGGCAGGGCCCCCTCCCCTAGTCGAGGTCTTGTTCCCTGCTTGAGTTCCCTCTTGCTGCCCAGCAACTGGGGACCCCTGACCCCAGGCACCAGCGTTTGGGTTCCTTTCCCTGGCTGGGCTGCTGATTGAGGGGCCCCATTTAGACCACATTTAGGTATATAGTGGGGCAGGACACCTGCCCCCTGCTGAGGTTGCATGGGCCTGGGGGGGGCTGTGAGGGTGTGAGCTCCCGCCCTGGCGTTGTGAGCAGTGGGGACTCGGCTGGGAAGGAGGAAGTGATCCTGTCTCTCTGGCGCTGGCCGTAGGAGATGCTCTCCGGCTCGAGTTGTTTAGTCCTGGTGTAGTCAGTCTGGCCACTCATTCTTCAGGAGGGGGTGTGGGCTGTGTGGGCCCAGGCTGTGAGGTGGGGCGGGGCACAGAGGGTGCATGGGAAAGGCCAGCCAGGCTCCGGAGAACCTGTGCTCTTAGACCAAGGCTGTGGAGGGCAGGACAAGGTGGCAGGATCTCACGCTCAGGCCCTGGTCACACCAGCTGGGGCTCCCTTCCTTGCACATGGCCCTGAGGGCTTTGTCCTGGGGGGGCGGGAGGGGGGCTAGGTGTGAGGAGAGGCAGCTGCAGGCAGCATGTCCAGGTGCTGGCCACATGCAACTTCCTCCTCTGCCCTCTGCAGGGAGCCTACAGGCTCTCCCAGGGCCTGGGGCTCATCCCAGAGCATGCTGGCCTGGAGGGGCAGCGGGGAAGCTGTCTGCCGGGGAGGGTGGCACCATGAGCGAGATCTCTGTCACCTCCAAGCTGGGTCAGCGCACTGTGCGCCTGAGATCAGCTAGGACGGGCGCTGAGGTGGATGCAGAACGTGTCGGCTGCCTGGCAAGCAGCGTCCTACCGGGTCTCCCGTGGTGCCCCCCAAACAGCCCATGACCTGCCCCCTCCCCTGCCTCGCGGCCTGGCTGTGATGGGGATTGGGCAGGGCAGGAAGGGGGCAGCATGGCAGGGTGTGGGGCAGGGGTTGCAGCTTGCCCAGACCTACAGAGATTGACGTGTGTGGGGAGAACAGGGGTGACTTGGGGGTAGGCATGGTGTGGGGGGGGCCGCAGCAGGAGGGGGATTGAGGGGGGATCCACGCGGAGTGATATTTCCCTGTAGGGGTCTCTTGCCTTCCCTGTGTGCTGAGCATGCAGCCTGCCACCAAGCTCCATCAATCTCCAGGCCCCAGGAGGTGCTGTCCCGCCTTGGCGAAGTCGGCTTGTCTCTCTGGCACTGGCCTTAGGAGGTGCTCTCCTTCCGTGGGGCATTGTCCCCAACTCCTCACATCCTCTGTGCGAGACACCGGCAAGCAAAGGGTTAACTATCTTCCTTAATTCCCGAGCAGCGCAATAATTACCCAGCCTGGAGATCTGCAGATTGCTCTCCCCTTTGGGAAAATACAGGAAAATCAACAATTAACACTAATTAATCTCCTATTAACACCAGATAATGAGGCTCACTCTTGCAGCTGGAATAGGCTCTGACAGCTACTGATGGCCTGGGCCATGGGGAGTGGGAGTCAGGGGATGGGGAGGGAATCCACCCAAACGCAGCTCTCCTACCGCCATAACAACCCGCAAGCCTGGAACCCTCAGGCACGGCCCACCCCACCCCACCGCGTGCAACATGTGGGCACGGCCCGTCCCACCCCACCCCACCCTGTTCGACATGTGGGCATGGCCCGTCCCACCCCACCCCACCGCGTGCGACATGTGGGCACGGCCCAGCCAGGCCCACCCCACCCCACCACGTGCGACATGTGGGCACGGCCCATCCCACCCCACCCCACCCCACCACGTGCGACATGTGGGTACGTCCCGTCCCATCCCACCCCACCCTGTTCGACATGTGGGCACGGCACGGCCCACCCCACCGCACCCCACCGCGTGCGACATGTGGGCACGGCCCATCCCACCCCACCCCACCCCACCACGTGCGACATGTGGGTACGTCCCGTCCCATCCCACCCCACCCTGTTCGACATGTGGGCACGGCACGGCCCATCCCACCCCACCCTGTTCGACATGTGGGCACGGCACGGCCCATCCCACCCCACCCTGTTCGACATGTGGGCACGGCACGGCCCACCCCACCGCACCCCACCGCGTGCGACATGTGGGCACGGCATGGCCCACCACACCCCACCGTGTGCGACATGTGGGTACGGCCCGTCCCGTCCCACCCCACCGTGTGCGACATGTGGGCACGGCACGGCCCGTCCCACCCCACCCCACCGCGTGCGACATGTGGGCACGGCCCGTCCCACCCCACCCCACCCTGTTCGACATGTGGGCATGGCCCGTCCCACCCCACCCCACTGCGTGCGACATGTGGGCACGGCCCATCCCACCCCACCCCACCCCACCACGTGCGACATGTGGGTACGTCCCGTCCCATCCCACCCCACCCTGTTCGACATGTGGGCACGGCACGGCCCATCCCACCCCACCCTGTTCGACATGTGGGCACGGCACGGCCCACCCCACCGCACCCCACCGCGTGCGACATGTGGGCACGGCACGGCCCACCACACCCCACCGTGTGTGACATGTGGGTACGGTCCGTCCCGTCCCACCCCACCGTGTGCGACATGTGGGCACGGCACGGCCCGTCCCACCCCACCCCACCGCGTTCGACATGTGGGCACTGCCCGTCCCACCCCACCCCACCGCGTGCAACATGTGGGCACGGCCCAGCCCACCACACCCCACTGCGTGCGACGTGGGTACGGCCCATCCCGTCCCACCCCACCCTGTTCGACATGTGGGCACGGCACGGCCCATCCCACCCCACCCTGTTCGACATGTGGGCCCGTCCCGTCCCGTCCCACCCCACCGCGGGCGACATGTGGGCACGGCACGGCTTGTCGCACCCCACACTGTTCGACATGTGGGCATGGCACGGCCCACCCCACCGCGTGCGACATGTGAGCACGGCCCATCCCAGACTGGGAAAAGACACAGGTTACAGGACTTGCCCAGGGTCACAGGGAGGCAGTAGCAGAGCAGGGAATCCAAGCCAGGTCTCCAGAGGCGCAGGGTGGTGCCTGGTGCACGAGCCCAGCCTTCTCCCCTCCCCTCTCCTGCTGCAGGTGTTGCGCTACTGCTGCTCCTCGCCTCGCACCATCGAGGTGCTGATCAACAGCTATGACCGAGTGCGGGTCACTGACGAGTGGGCAGAGGCTGTCCCAGCTGAGATCATGCAGGTAAGAGCCAAGAGCCTTCCGGGACCTGGGGCTTCACCCCACAGTGCCGGGCTGGCCGGGCAGGTCCCAGCAGCACCCTCTGAAGCTTGGAGGGGGCAGGGAAGGTGCTGGGCAGAAGCTCTGCAGTGAAACAGGGAGAGACCGGAACCGAACGGCTGCAGGGATCAGGCTGTGACCTTTGTGCTAACTCAGCGCCCTGCTGAGTGTGGGTGGAAAGTGTCTGCCCAGGATTTGCTACCATTGTCCCATGACATGGGGTAGGGGCACCAGCCAGCTGTCAGGAGGAAACGTGGCCCAGGCTGACTCTCTCTTCTCTCCTGACAGAAGCACCCAGATTTCTACGAGTCCCTCTTCTCCCTGGGGCAGAGGCCCCGCTCCCTGCAGCACCTGGCGCGCTGTGCACTCAGGGGCTACCTGGAGGGCCGGCTACTGCAGGTCTTGCCTGAGCTGCGCCTGCCATCTTCCCTGCACCAGTTCCTGCTGCTCAGCTTCGAGGACATTCTCTACTAGGGGCCTGGAGCCTGGATTGAGCCACCTCGAAATCACCCTGCCCTGCCTGTGACAGCCCAGCCCTGCCCAGGTCAGCTTTGCCCTCCCCACTCACACCAGCCAAAGACAGCCCTTCTGTACCCATTCCACCCCATTCCCGCCATTCCCACCCGTGCCAGGCCTGCCCTTTGTACTCCCAGCTGAGACACCCTCTGCCCGCACCGGCCCGGCCCTTGCCAGCAGGCTCCATTGCTGTAGCCTGTGGGGGGTCCCTGCCTTTCGTGGGGCCATTGTGCTGGCCCTGCTTTGTATTCTGGAGATTTTGGAATAAATCCTGGTCTTTGTATGTGTCCTTCCTTGTGGCACTGGGGGCTGCCGTCCGACCTGCCCCACGCTGTCTCCGTCTCTGCAGAACACGTGGTGCAGGCACAGCCGCAGAGGGACACCGGGGCCATGGCTGCAGGCGAGGGCCAAGAGCCCAAAGGGTTAATCACCTGCGGGGCTGAGCTCTGGCTCCAAGGTCCGGGAACGCTGCCCTTGTGTAGGAGCCACATGAGACGCTTCTCCCCTGCAAACCCTCGGGTGCCTGGAGCAAAATGACCTGGCCGGTCGGGCACAATGGATGGAGGGCGATTGGGGGAGGGGGCAGCTGGGCAGGGAAGGGTGCAGTGCAGAGGGAGGTTGGGCAATGCAGAAACAGCCTCTGGCTGTGGCCTCCTACCCCCCCACCCCCCCTTGGTAGCTTTTCTGGGCTAGCCTGGCAGCTGCACCACAACACCATCCAGGACCGCCTGGTGAAAGCCATCCCACCGCGCCTGGGGCAGGTCGCCGTGAACTGCGCCATACCCGGTACCGACAGCCAGCTGCGACCTGACATGGTCGTCACCGACGAGGCCCAGAAAAAGATCATCCTCGTCGATGTCACAGTCTCCTTTGAGAACAGGACCCCGGCCTTTCACGTAGCCCGCTGGAAAAGTACGCCCATAAGTTGGAAAAGTACGCCACCCTGGCCGACACCCTGAGAGCGAAGGGCTACGAGGTGCAGATGGACGCCCTGATTGTCGGAGCCCTGGGCACCTGGGACCCCTGCAACCAGGGCCGGCTCTGGCTTTTTTGCCGCCCCAGGCAAAAAAGCCACCCGCCGCACGCGCCCTCCCCCACCCAGGGGCGCCGGAGGGGAACACGGCAGGCACGCGGCCCCGCTCCCCCGGCTGGGGCGGGAAGCACGGCAGGCCCCGCTGCCCCGGCAGGGAGCATGACAGGGGAGGGTGCCGAGCCCGGCCGCGGCGCCGCTCTCCCCGGCGGCCAGAGCGCAGCAGGGGCGGGTGGCGAGCTCGGCTGCGGGCTTGGCCGCGGCGCCGCTCTCCCCGGCAGCTGGAGGGAGGGAAAAAAATTAAAAAAAAAAAAACCTGAGCACCACCCCCCTCCAGGTGCCGCCTCAAGCACGTGCTTGGTAGGCTGGTGCCTGGAGCCGGCCCTTCCTGCAACGAGCCTGTGCTGCCGACCTGTGGGATCGGTCGACGCTACGCACGGCTCATGCGGCGCCTCATGGTCTCGGACACCATCCGATGGTCCAGGGACATCTACATCGAACACAGGGTAGATTGGCAGAGGCCCTGGAGGTTTTTTGCCTTCCTCTGCAGCATGGGGTACGGGTCACTTACCGGAGGATTCTCTGCATCTTGAAGTCTTTAAACCATGATTTGAGGACTTCAATAGCTCAGACATAGGTGAGAGGATTATTCCAGGAGTGGGTGGGTGAGATTCTGTGGCCTGCATTGTGCAGGAGGTCAGACTAGATGATCATAATGGTCCCTTCTGACCTTAAAGTCTATGAGTCTATGAGTCTACATCACCAGCCACCGACAGTACCAGGAGGCGTGAGCCGGAACGACATCGGACAGCATCTATGAGAAAGGGACCGAGAGTCTTTTTCCCACTGGACCATATGAACTGGAACGATAAACTCACTGAACATTAAATCTCACCAAATGAGGGTAAATCCACCCTCATCATCGTACCCACTCATTCTACTCCACACCTGAACATAGCCATTATATATGAACAACTTACCCTCATATCTCAATCTCTGTACTTTGACCCATTAAGCCTTTACCCCCAATTGGGGATGTTGCAGATTATGTATTCCTTACGTCATCCAATCCTAAAACCGAACTTCGCTCTCCTTGATAATCTGTACCTTATCCCCTGATAACCAGAAACTTCTATGCTTAAACTCTGTACCGTTATTTTTATTTTTAACATTATCTTAATAAAATTTTTAGCACTGAGGTGTGGCAGAGCCAGCTTGGAGCTCAGCCTGACAGAGTCCCAGCTGCCTGAGTTTCCTGTACTTCACGACGAACCGACTGAATCCAGGGAGGAGCTGGGGGTGTTTCAGCTCAGAAGCTCGTCAGTTCTTGGTTACGCTGGACGTGTGGCAGTTTGTGTTGTACAGCCGGGTGCCCAGTCGCTCACTCCTCTCGCTGTCTGCTCCGGGAGGTGCATGGCTCCACCTTGGCTGGTGCAGCCGCGAGAGGCATGCAGCAGAGGCAGCAGGATCGCATGTCTCTCTTCCTGAGCCAAGATTAATTATAGCACCGTGGCAGCTCTGCTAGAGGTGTCTGGGACTTGCTTGCTGGAGGAGTATTCCAAGTGCTCCAAAATCTGTATGCTAACTTGGATCGGTGTGACGTGTTTTGTGCTTCATGGGGATGCAGGGTGGGATTAGGGATCCGAATCTGGGGTCATTTGAGCAAGGAGCTCCTGAGATACAACTCCCCAAATTCATCTGGTTCTTATAAAATCGTTTGCCTGGGGCTGAAACGGTCATTCTGATCCTCCCTTAACTGATCTCAGCCCTCAGGATTTATATCTGGTAGTGCGGGGCACCTGCTGCCCCCTGGGGACGCAATATTGGAAGAGTTACTCCAGCTTAACTTTGTTGCTTCTTGTTGACTTGAGCTAATGACACGCCAAAGAGTGAAATGCGCGTGTCTAGTGAGACAGGCACATCTCTTAGCAGCCATAGGCTTTGCTGGTACTGGCTGGCCAGGGCCGGCGCGCCCACTAGGCGACCCTAGGTGGTCACCTCGGGAGCCGAGGGGCAGCTGGCCACGGCTGCCTCCCACCCTCTGGGGCGGGGGGGTGCCTGGCCGCAGCTGCCTGCCCTTAAGGCTCCACGGCTGAGCCGGGGTGGGGGGTGGGGCGCCTGGCCACGGCTGCCGCCCTCCGCCTGGCTCCGTGGCTGCCAGGAGCCAGGGTGGGGGGCACCACGGGCGGGGGGAGGCTGCCGGGCGGGGGGGCTGAGCTGCTGGGGGGGCGGTGTTAGCTGGGCGGGGGGGCGCAGGAGGGTGGATTGGCTGCGGAGGGGGGTAGTGTTGGCTGTGGGGGCGGCGGTGTTAGCTGGGAGGGGAGGCGCAGTGCCGGTGCAAGGAAGTTTCGCCTAGGGCACAAAACTTCCTTGCACCGGCCCTGTGTCTGGCAGAGTATCTGCATGGCTCAAGGTGACATGCTAGGGCTGCCCAAGCAGACTCTGTTTTTACCTTAGAATTAGTGGCAGGGAAATTAGCAGTAACTAGTCACAGGGAAGATGAAAGATGCTACTAGGCAGTTAGAAAAACGTCAACGTGACTCGTACTCTTCACATGTTTCTTGAACAATAAGTGACCAGAGGAAAGCAAATGGCTGGGTCATTTGCTCCAGGGATTCCTGAGACACAGTCCCACTAACATGAGCTACTCAAAGCTTCAGATGCATATCCTGGTTTTGGTGCGGAGCTAGGGAGTGTGGAGGAGTTGGGAAGTTGCAGCGTGTGGGGTTCTGCCCCATTGCCAATCTTCACCTTCGGGGCTGAGGCAGAGCCAGCTCACCTGCAGACAGCCACCCTTGCTAGTGCAAGGCACAATCCTACATTATGCTTTTGAACCCCAGTTCACCGACTATAGCTTTGACTAACTGGGTTTCAAAAAAAGAAGCTTTTCTACAATCCCTCAGTGAATAAGGGCTCATCCTCAAAGGGACCTTTGCTGTCTGGGAGCTCAGAAGTGCTGACACCTTCCCCTCCAGCGACATATTCGGGGAGGGGAGGGGAAGGGAAGCCATCTGTGCCCTGGACCCTTACTCCCCTACCAATAGCCTCCATCCTCCACAGTTGCTCCACCAGGCCAAGGGAGGGCGCTAAGGGCTGCACCTTCCTTTTATTGCTCAGGGAAGGAACCCAGAACTCCCCACCTGCCCCGTGCTGCCCCCAGCAGTGGAGCAAAGGCTCCAAGCTCCCCCTACCTCTAGCTGCTGATTCGAGGGGGAAAGGAGAGATCAGTGCAGTGCAGGGGAGGGGAAAGCAAGGGAGGGGTGTCAGAGCTGAGCTGTGCTGTGCAGTGGGGAATGTGGGACAGGCTTCAGCTCTGCCCACAAACCGCCTCACATTCATACCCCCCATTTCTGTCCCCCTTCAAAACATAGCCCTACAGTGTTGAGTCTCGGATGGGGAACCAAGAATGAGCACAGTCAGTGCATGGCACAGGTGCACATTGCTGAGATGGGGTTAGGAGCTGAAGACAGGCATGCTCAGGGCTTGACACAGGCCCCAGAGCTGGAACACTGTAGGAAGGGTGAGAACATACATGGAGCGAATTGGAGCAGTTTGCACCTCTGAGAGCGATTCTTTCAGGCAGTGCCCATCTTCATGGGGTGTTCTCATTCATCTGAGAACACCTCATTGAGATGAATGGGCCACTTCACACCTCACTGAGTCTGCTGTGCTGCCGATGGCTGTGAGACCCCCTTCCCCATACACTAGGTCCGGATTTGGGGTAGGGACTCTGTATCGCCACTTTTCTGCCTCCTGCTGGCACATGAACCCCTCCCAGCCCACCTCTGTCTCATGGCCCAGCAGTGAGGCATGGAGTGGCAAGGTGGAGGATGGAGTTGGTGTCAGAAATCAAGGCCTGCAGCAGAGCCAGTCTCCAGGCAACCTCATGCATGCAGCTCATCTGGAGTAGGTGACCTAATTGGCTACATCACCCGATTGGTTGGAAGACTCACCAGCCTTAAGCACAACCTCAGTCAGCGCTAGTTCAGGGACCACTTAAAACATTTACCTACAGCTGTGACAGCACCAGGGTTTGCTTGATCCAGCCCTGGCTTGGCTGGCTGCAGAGAACCCACTTCTGACCCCTGACTTTGGCCTCCATCTCTGCTTCTCAGCCTGGGCTCTGAGTCCTGGTGCCTGCTCTAGCTGGTAGGGGACTGGTCAGTGGCTGCTTGGGAGGGGTTAGCAGAGGGGCTGTACGGTGCGGCTCAAGCGATGGCATAATGGAGGGACCGTTGGAGAAGTGGAGGACTCGGAACACTTGGGTGTGGTTGGAGGGGGTTGGAGCATAGAGGGGGCATACAGGGGGTTCTGGAGCAGTACAAGGGAGGGTACAAGAGTTGTATTGCGGGGGTGGTGTGTACCTTAATTTTGTACTGCCTGGTTTTCGTAGATACCAAGGTCAGACGGGACAATTATGATCATCCAGTCTGATCTTCTGTACAGCACAGTGTCAGATGGGCCAATGGGGCCCAGGAGCCAACTGGGGGGGGCCCTGAAAAAATGGGTGCCCCCATGCCCCAACCTGCTTTGCCTGCCCAGTGCTCCTGCTGAGGAGCGGGGCAAGCCCCCCCTCGTGCCTTAAACCCGTTTCCCCAGCAGGAGTGCTGCGGAGGGCGGGGGGACTGCAGGCAGAAGGGGTGGGGAGGGGCCCCCACTTGCTTTGGCCCAGGGCCCCACAAACCCGTAAGCCACCTCTGGTACAGCACAGTTCCTAGAACGTGCCCCAAATAATTCCTAGAGCAGAGCTTTTAGACAAACATCCCATCTTCATTTAAACACTGGCAGTGACAGAGAATCCACCAACACCCTGGGTAAATTGTTCCAAGCGTTAATTATTCTCACCACTATAAATTTACACCTTGTTTTCATTCTGAGCTTATCTAGATTCGGCTTCCAGCCATTGGAGAATTTAGACCTTTCTCATCTAGACTGAAGAACCCATTAATAAATATTGGTTCCCCATGTAGATGTTAGGACTTGAAATAAAAACAACAGGGAGTCCAGTGGCACCTTAAAGACTAACAGATTTATTTGGGCATAAACTTTTGTGAGTAAAAAACCCACTTCTTCAGATGCATGGAGTTAAAATTACAGATACAGGCATAAATATACTGGCACATGAAGAGAAGAGAGTTACCTTACAAGTGGAGAGCCAGTGTTGACAAGGCCAATTCAGTCAGGGGGGATGTGGTCCACTCCCAATAATTGATGAGGTGGGGTCAATACCAAGAGAGGGGTAATTGCTTTTGTAGTGAGCCAGCCACTCCCAGTCCCTATTCAAGCCCAAATTAATGGTGTTAAGTTTGCAAATGAATTGTAGCTCTGCAGTTTCTCTTTGAAGTCTGTTTTTGAACTTTTTTTGTTGCAGGATGGCTACTTTTAAATCTGTTATTGAATGTCCAGGAAGATTGAAATGTTCTCCTATCGGCTTTGGTATGTTACCATTCCTGGTGTCTGCTTCGTGTCCATTTATTCTTTTACGTAGAGACTGTTTGGTTTGGCCAATGTACATGGCAGAGGGGCATTGCTGGCACATGGTGGCCTATATCACATTAGTAGATGTGCAGGTGAATGAGCCCCTGATGGTGTGGCTCATGTGGTTGGGTCCTATGATGGTGTCACTAGAGTAGATATGGGGACAGAGTTGGCAACGGGGCTTGTTACAGGGATTGGTTCCTGGGTTAGTGTTTCTGTGGTGTGTGTAGTTGCTGGTGAGTATTTGCTTCAGGTTGGGGGGCTGTCTGTAAGTAAGGACTGGCCTGCCTGCCTCCCAACGTCTGTGAGCGTGAGGGATCATTTTCCAGGATAGGTTGTAGAGCGTTGATGATGTGCTGGAGAGGTTTTAGCTGGGAGCTGTACGTGATGGCCAGTGGTGTTCTAGTTTCCTTGTTGCACCTGTCCTGTAGTAGGTGACTTCTGGGTACCCGTCTCGCTCTGTCAATCTGTTTCCTCACTTCCCCAGGTGGGTATTGTTGTTTTAAGAACGCTTGATAGAGATCTTGTAGGTGTTTCTCTCTGTCTGAGGGATTGGAGCAAATATGGTTGTATCTTAGAGCTTGGCTGTAGACAGTGGATCGTGTGATGTGTCCTGGATGGAAGCTGGAGCCATGTAGGTACGTATAGGGGTCAGCAGGTTTCCAGTATAGGGTGGTGGTTATGTGACCATCACTCATTTGCATTGTAGTGTCTAGGAAGTGGATCTCTTGTGTGGACTGGTCCAGGCTGAGGTTGATGGTGGGGTGGAAGTTGTTGAAATGCAGGTGGAATTCTTCAAGGGCCTCCTTCCCATGGGTCCAGATGATGAAGATGTCATCAATGTAGCACAAGTAGAGGAGGGGCGCTAGGGGACGAGAGCGGAGGAAGCGTTGTTCTAAGTAGCCATAAAAATGTTGGCCTACTGTGGGGCCATGCGGGTACCCATAGCAGTGCTGCTGACGTGAAGATATAAGTTGTCCCCAATCTGAAAGGTTGTGGGTGAGGACAAAGTCACAAAGTTCAGCCACCAGGTGTGGCGGTGACCACATCAGGGATACTTTCCAGACAGCTTGTATCCATCCTCATGTGGAATATTGATATAAAGAGCTTCTACATCCATGGTGACCAGGATGGTGTTTTCAGGAAGATCACCAACGCATTGTATCAAGTATCAGAGGGGTAACCGTGTTAGTCGGGATCTGTAGACGCGACAAAGAGTCCTGTGGCACCTCAACTGCTAGAAGAGGGCCTCATCCTCCCTGATTGAACTAACCTCGTTATCTCTAGCCTGACTCTTGCCTGCAGATTTATATCTGCCTCTGGAGATTTCCAGTGCATGCATCCGACGAAGTGGGTATTCACCCACAAAAGCTTATGCTCCAATACGTCTGTTGCTCTATAAGGTGCCACAGGACTCTTTGTCAATGCATTGTAGTTTCCTCAGGAAGTGGGTGGTGTCTCGAAGATAGCTAGGAGTGCTGGTAGCGTAGGGTCTGAGGAGAGTCCAAATAGCCAGATAATCCTGCTGTAAGAGTGCAAATGCCTGAGATGATGGGGTGTCCAGGATTTCCAGGTTTATGGATCTTGGGTACCAGATAGAACCCCAACCAGAGGTATTCTAGGGGTGTGTCTGTGTAGATTTGTTCCCGTGCTATAGCAGGGAGTTTCTTGAGCAGATGGTGTAGTTTCTTTTGGTGGTACTCAGTGGCATTGGAGGATAGTGGCCTGTAGAATGTGGTGTTGGAAAGTTGCCTGGCAGCCTCCTGTTCATAATCCGACCTGTTCATGATGACTACAGCACCTCCTTTGTCAGCCCCTTTAATTATAATGTCAGAGTTGTTTCTGAGGCTGTGGATGGTGTTGCGTTCTGTACGGCTGAGGTTATGGGGCAAGTGATGCTGTTTGTTCACAATTTCAGCCTGTGCACATCTGCAGAAGCACTCTGTGTAGAAGTCCAGTCTGTCATTTCGACCGTCAGCAGGAGTCCACGCAGAGTTCTTCTTCTTGGTAGTGTTGGTAGGAGGGTTCCTGTGGGTCAGTGCAGGGTTCAGTGGTTTGTTGAAAATATTCCTTGAGTCGGAGACGACGAAAATAGGCTTCTAGATCACAGCAGAACTGTATCGTGTGCATGAGGGTGGTGGGGCAGAAAGAGAGTCCCCGAGATAGGACAGACTCTTCTGCTGGGCTACGTGTGTGGTTGGATAGATTAACAATATTGTTGGGTGAGTTAAGGGTACCACTGTTGTAGCCCCCTGTGGCAAGTAGGAGTTTAGATAGTTTATGTCCTCTTTCCTCGGTAGAGCAGTAAAGTGTGCATTGTAAATGGCTTGTCTCGTTTTTGTAAAGTCCAGCCACACAGTAGTTTGTGTGGAAGGTTGGTTTTGTATGAGAGTCTCCAGTTTTGAGAGCTCATTCTTGATCTTCTCCTGTTTGCTGGACAGGATGCTGATCAGATGGTTCCTCGGTTTCTTTGAGTGTGTGTGGCACCGTCTCTCCCCATAGTCAGTGTAGTATGTCGATTGCAATGGATTTTTTACCTTCAGTCCATTTGGTAGGATGGCTCTGCCCCTGCCCTGCTTCATCCCACCCCTTCCCCAAAGTCCCCCCCCAACTCCATCCCGCCTCATCACACCCCTTCCCCAAAGTCCCCCCCCAACTCCATCCCGCCTCATCACACCCCTTCCCCAAAGTCCCCCCCCAACTCCCCCCCTCCCTTCCCCTATTGCAACTCCTTTCCCAAATCCCTGCTCCGGCCCCGCCTCTTCCGCAGCTCCGCCCCTGAGTGTGCCACGTTCCCACTCCTCTCCCGCCCCCCTTCAGCTGTTTGGCGGTGGACGGGGGGAAGCACTGGGAGGTAGGCAGAGGAGCGGGGACACGGCACGCTCAGGGGGGGAAGAGGAGGTGGGGCAGGGGGTGAGGGGAACCTGGCTGCCGGTGGGTGCAGAGTACCCACTGATTTTTCCCCATTGGTGCTCCAGCCCCAGAGCACCCACAGAGTCGGTGCCTATGACCCAGACTGCCAGCTTCCAGCGACCCGACCTCTCACCCCCACCCCTCATTGCTCCTCCGCCTTCTCTTTGAATCATAGAATCATAGAATATCAGGGTGGGAAGGGACCTTAGGAGGTTCTAGTCCAACCCCCTGCTCAAAGCAGAACCAATCCCCAATTTTTGCCCCAGATCCCTAAATGGCCCCCTCAAGGATTGAACTCACAACCCTGGGTTTAGCAGGCCAATGCTCAAACCACTGAGCTATCCCTCCCCCTCGCTTCCGGGCAAAAGGTGGCACCTGGTCGCACCCCCCCAGCCTCACCTGCCCTGAGGGCCTCAGCAAATATCACACACCCAATTCCCACCCCCAAAGTACTGGTGCAGTACACAGGGAAACTGAGGCACACACAGTATTAGTATAGGACAGTAAGACTCACATGCAACATAACAAGATGAATAAAACCCCACTTCATTACAGGGCGGGACGGGAGAGAGAGGTCATGGAGATGGGGGGGGGCTCAGTTGGAGGATTCTGGACACACTGAGGCTTGTGGGGCAACTCAGCTGCACCTGTGTACCAGGGTGGGGTATGTACTGGGGGCACCAGTGGTACCTTGTGCTGAGGGGGCGCATATCTCTAGTGTATCTTGGGAGCAGCATGGGACGGAGCAGTGCCCAGGGGATGAGTGGTACCTGGTGTACTGGGGCTCGGCAGTATGTACCTAGTGGGTAAAGGAGAGGCTGGTGTAGCCGGGCGGGGGGGGTGAGGAGCAGGTATTTACCAGGGTGCTATTTGGGGTGGTGCCTGGTGTACTGGGAGTGCAGCACAGTGTAGGTATTTAGGGGTGGCGTGGGGTTTCCCAGTGTACCGAGGAGGTATGTATCCAGGAGATTGAGGGGGTACCCAGATTACATGGGGAGTATGTACCCAGGTCATTGGAGGGATGGGGGGGCATCAATCCAGGGGATGGGGGGGCAGTTCCTGGCGTAGCAGGGAGGAGGAGGAGTGATATACCATGGGGGGGTGGGGGTGGTTCCTGGCATAGCAGGGGGAAGGGGGAGTGCTATACCATGGGGACCGGGAGGGGGGGGTTCCTGGCATAGCAGGGGGGAGGGCGAGTGCTATACCATGGGGGGGGGGGTTCCTGGCAAAGCAGGGGGGAGGGGGAGTGATATACCATGGGGACGAGGGGGTTCCTGGCGTAGCAGGGGGGAGGGGGAGTGCTATACCATGGGGACGAGGGGGTTCCTGGCATAGCAGGGGGGAGGGGGAGTGCTATACCATGAGGACGAGGGGGTTCCTGGCGTAGCAGGGGGGAGGGGGAGTGCTATACCATGGGGACGAGGGGGTTCCTGGTGTAGCAGGGGGGAGGGGGAGTGCTATACCATGGGGGGGGGTTCCTGGTGTACTGGGGTACGTATCTGGCTGGCGGTGGGAGGGTCCATCATACTGGGAAGTGCTGTGTGTCGATTTTTAAATGTTTTCCTGGGTCAGTTTTGCTCTTGTGCTTTGCTCCCTCTCTGCCCACCCAGGGGGTGCCTCTGCCCCCCCCCCCCCCCCCCCCGCTCCGGTCAGGTCACTCTGGTCTCAGCCCAGCCCCCCTTGGGGATGTGAAGATGTCCCCCAGGCTGCCAGCAGAGGGTGCTGCAGGACACGGCTGGAGGCTGCGCCCCTGGGCTCACAGCGCTGGGGGGGCGGGGGGGGGGGGGCTTTGCAAGGCCCCCCAGACAGCGCTGGCCAGTGCAAGGATATTTTGCACCCTGGCAAAACTTCCACTTTGTGCCCCCCTCCCCCACCCCCTATCCACTCCCTCCCACTTCCTGCCCCCCAAAGAACCCCCAACCCATCCAACCCCCCCCCCTGCTCCTTGTCCCCTGATCACCCCCTCCCGGAACCCCTGCCCCTAACTGCCCCATGGGCCCACACCCCCCTCTCTAAGCTTCCCTTCTCCTTGTCCCCGACTGCCCCCCCGAGACCCCCCCACCCTAACTGCTCCCTTAGGACCCCATCCCCTACCTGTCCCCTGACTCCCCCGACCCCTCTCCACACCCCCAACCCCTGACAGACCCCCGGGACTCCCACGCCTATCCAACTGCTGCCTGTCCCCTGACTGCCCCCCCAGAACCCCCCCGACCCATCTAACCCCCCCGTCCCCTGACTGCCCCCCAGAACCCCCCTGACCCATCTAACCCCCCCTGCTCCCTGACTGCCCCCCCAGAACCCCCCCGACCCATCTAACCCCCCCTGCTCCCTGACTGCCCCCTCCAGAGACTCACTGCCCCTTCTCCAACCGCCCCGCAAGCTGTCATAGACATGCTGGCAGCTGAGCTCCCCACCATGCTGGAATGCAGGAGGGGGGAGCAGGGCGGGGGGGGGGAGGGGAGGGGCGGAGCTCTAGAGTTGCCAGAGGCCCCGATGCCAGCAGCCGGCCACCGATCTGGGCTGTGGGGGGGCGGCTGCTCCCCACTAGCGGTGCCACCGCTTGAGGCGCGCCGCGCTGGCTCCTCCATGGCGGGGGCTCACTGCTGCCGCAAGCGCAACGCTCCGGCTCTCGCTGTCCCCCAAATCTTGGCGTCCTAGGTGACCGCCTAGGTTGCCTAGTGGTTGCACCAGCCCTGCCCCCAGAGACCCTGCAGCACCACCATGCATGGAAATCACACACGCGTCCCCCCCCATACAGACCAGTGGCCCGGGGGGCTCCTGGCACCGCTTGAGCGGCCCACCCAGCCAGCACCTGCCTGGAGGAATCACTCTGCTTTCCTAGCCTGGACATCAAAGGATCCAGTTCTAAAGCTGCCAAACCGGTGTCTGTCCCCGGTGCACCTGCCGGGTCTGAGCTGTCCGCGGGGCCCCGCGGCAGGAGGCCCCTGCCTCACTCCCCGCATGTGCCGTGGAGAAGCTGGTTTAGGGCTCTGGCTGGGGTTCACCTCTGTCACTGGAGGGTGCTGATGCCGGAGGGTCTGCCAGCAGCAGCCTGGCTCACGGGGGTTACGCCCAGAGCTCAGCAGACCAGGCAGGAGCAAGGCCCGTTCTGCACAGATGCCGGTGGGATGGGCCCTGTCGTTACACTGGTTTCCTTCACCTGCCCTGTGGCAGGCCCTTGCAGCCAGGGCAGTGGGTCTCTTTCCATGTCCTCTCCCAGGTCTGGGATTTCTTTGCTGAGTCTCTTCTGCTGGGAGGAGGTGGGGTGTGACGAGGTCAGAGGCTGGGTATCGGATCCTGGCCCCTCACTCCCCACCCCAGCATATACCAGGAGAGGAAGGCTGGCACTGCAGCTAAAGCACAGGCCAGGTACCCAGGAGATCTGTGTTGGGTTTCCAGCTCTGTGCCAGGCTCGTGGGACCCTGGCCAAGTCACTTTGGGCCAGATTATCAGAAAAGCTTGTCTCCCATTTAAGCACCAAGCCAAATGGCCAGGCTCTCACAAGTCAGTAGGGCAGGTACTTGCTGACCCTTGGGCAGAGCCCCAGAGGGGTGCTCAGCACTTCTGGGGGACACGGCCCATAGGGAGGTGCTCAACTGGGCGCTGGCTGGCTCCACGGTCTGGAGCAGGCTGTGCTCTGGACAGCACCTACGGACCAATGGTGCTTCCTGCCTCCACCCCGGCTCTAAGTGGGCTGCTATGGTGTTTCCTCTTTATGGAGAGCACTTTTTTTTTTTAAACAATTACCTGTCACAAATTCAGGCAAAAATGTCCCTCCTGTCCCCTATGGAATCCGAGAAATGTCGGGCTGGAAGGGCTGTGAAGACATCTCCAAGCCCAACCCTCTGCGCTGAGGCAGGACCAAGTAAACCTAGACTGTCCCTGACAGCTGTGTCCAACCTGTTCTTTGAAAACTCCACTGACGGGGATTCCACAACCTCCCTTAGTAGCCTGTTCCAGAGCTTATAGTTAAAGTTTTTCCTAATGTCTAACCTAAATCTCCCTTGCTGCCGATTACGCTCATTACTACTTGTCCTGCCTTCAGCGGACACGGAGAACAATTAATCACTGTCCTCTTTATAACAGCCCGTAACCTATTTGAAGACTGTTATTAGGTCCCCGCTCAGTCTCCTTTTCTCAAGACTAAACACACCCAGTGTTTTTAACCTTTCCTCACAGGTCAGGTTTTCTAAACCTGTTATAGTTTATTTGCTCTTCTCAGGACTATCTCCAATTTGTCCACATCTTTCCTAAAGTGCGGTGCCCAGAACTGGACACAATACTCCAGCCCTCACCAGTGCCAAGTAGAACAGGACAACTAGTTGCATACAAAATCCTATTAATACACCCAAAATGATATTGGCCTTTTTCGCAACTGCATCACATTGTTGACTCATATTCAATTTGTGATCCACTATAAGCCCCAGATCCTTTTCAGCAATATGACCGCCTGGCCAGTTATTCCCCATTTTCTAGTTATGCATTGGATTTTTCCTTCCTAAGTGAACTGCTTTGCACTTATCTTTACTGAATTTCATGGTATTAATTTCAGACCAGTTCTCCAATTTGTCAAGGTCTTCATGAATTCTAATCTTGTCAAAAAGTGCTTGCAACCCCTCCCAACCTGGTGTCATCTGCGACTTTTCTAAGCATTCTCTCCACTCCATTATTCATGGTGTGACGAACTAGGACTGTTGTTAATGTTTTCCCTGAGTACTGTGTGGGTGCCTCGGTTTCCCTATGCAGTGCTTGAGTATCTAGGTGGTGGGACAAGGGTGCATGATTGTTACAGAGCCCTAGGGCAGGGGCCTGGACACAGAGAAGGGCCGACACTCGGTCTCCTAGCAACTGATGGCCCCAGCCCCTCCCCTGCAAAGGTGGGAGCTGAAGGTGTTCGAACAAAGGGATCAGGTGACCTGTTGGCCCGGGAAGGAGACAAAGGGGAAGGCGTGGCTGGACAGTTTCAGTTTGGAGCTGGCTGGGGAAGACAGGGTCTGGCCTCCCTGCCCCCCGTTTGGAGCTGGGTGGTGAAATGCAGGGAGCCCCGGACTGGGGTCTAAGCTCCCTGCCCCCCGGAAGGGCCTGACTGAGGGGTCCTGGTTGTACTGACAAGCTCTGTTTGGACTGTGTTCCTGGCATCTCTAATAAACCTTCTGTTCTACTGGCTGGCTGAGACTCCCAGTGAATCCAGGGAAGAGGGGTGCAGGCGCTGACTCCCCCACACTCTGTGACAACTGGTGGCAGCGGTGGGATGTACTGCACCCCGTGGAAGGTGCTTCCTGCAGTAAGTAACTGGGGAGCAGTAGAACGAAGGGGGGCTAACGAGGTCCAGGCGTGCTGAAGGCTCACAGAGGAGCAGTTTCGGGGAGCAGAGGAGCTACGCTTAACCCCTGGGAGTGTGTGACCAGCGAGAAGGACTGTGCAATGATGGGGTCCCCCTGGGGGCTGCAGTGAGCAGTCCCAGGGGCGGAGGAGCCTGCGGCTTGGCCCTGGGAGAGAGAAGGATTTTTGCAGTGACAGGGTTCCCCTGGGGGTGCCGTGAGTGGACCCAGGGGCGGAGGAGCTGCGGCTCGACCCTGGCAAAGAGGCGGTGACCTGGAGAAGGGCTGGCACACTTGGGGTTCTTCCTGGAAACCGTGGGGAGCTAAGAGCACACAGGCCTGCGAATCCACAGCAACTTGGGAGCAGTGAAGTGATGGCGTATCGCTTTCTCCTTAAAAGAAGCATTATAACCCTGTGCAAAAAGAGAGGGATACGCATTGGGAAGCTCACTAAAGCCCAGCTAATTGTGCAGCTGGAGGAGGATGACCACTCTAAGGAGCAGATTCCTGACCCCGATGGGGCTACAGCAGGATCTGGGAGCAGCTGGAGCGGTAGCCTGGCATCCCCAAGAGTCTGGTCCCCAACCAGACGGGGGTCTTCACGATCGGGTTCCCCAGCAGGGGATCGGAGACGGATGGGACTGGAGCTGAGTCCGAGAGAGCAAGAGGACTGTGAGAGACAGCGAAAGCCCAAGAAAGGGCTACAGGAGAAGCAGCAGCAGCAGCATGAACTGGGGATGGTGGACGGATTTCCACTCCTGGCCCCAACCTATATGTCTGCGTGGAATCTCCTGGGCTCAAGCCCTACGGACCCCCAGTGGGAGCGGAAGGTGATGGTCAATGGAGAGACATTCTTGGGGTGGTGAGATCCCGGGACAGAGAGAACTGTGGTCAGGCCCCGGGTGGTGCACCCCCACCAGATGCTGAGGGGCTGTGTGACCTGGGTGAGGGTCCCAGGGATGGAACCATTCGCCCTGCCTATGGCCCAGATCCCTGTGCAGACCCAGGAGGGGTCGGGCTGGCTGGTGGTTGGGGTTCTCCAGGATATCAGTGTCACGGAGTGTGGGGGAGTCAGCGCCTGCACCCCTCTTCCCCGGATTCACTGGGAGTCTCAGCCAGCCAGTAGAACAGAAGGTTTATTAGAGATGCCAGGAACACAGTCCAAACAGAGCTTGTCAGTACATCCAGGACCCCTCAGTCGGGTCCTTCCGGGGGGCAGGGAGCTTAGACCCCAGCCCGGGGCTCCCTGCATTTCACCCCACAGCTCCAAACGGGGGCAGGGAGGCCAGACCCTGTCTGCCTCTCTCCCCTCTTCTCCAGCCAGCTCCAAACTGAAACTGTCCAGCCCCTCCTCTCTCCTTTGTCTCCTTCCCGGGCCAGGAGGTCACCTGATCCCTTTGTTCCAACACCTTCAGCTCTCACCTTTGCAGGGGAGGGGCCGGGCCATCTGTTGCTAGGAGACCGAGTGTCGGCCCTTCTCTGTGTCCAGGCCCCTCTGTAACACTCATGCACACTTGTCCCACCACCTAGCTACTCAAGCACTGCATAGGGGAAACCGAGGCACCCACACAGTACTCAGGGAAACCTTAACAACAGTCCTAGTTCGTCACAATCAGCGGGGAGAAGAATTACAGCCCTCCAGACTGGAGAGCTGGGAGAAGACCTGATCTCAGCTTGAACCCCAGGGGATTTGGGATGGAAAAAGGGCACGGGCTGCATAAACCTTCCCACATGCGGCCTGCGGGTGCCATCAAGCACACCCAACCTAAGGGAGGACGTCGAACTGTAAAGGCCTGGTGTAACCGGGTTCGAACTTCCCCAGGTCAGGCTTGACAAAGCCCTGGCTGGGATGATTTAGTTGGGTTTGGTCCTGCTTTGAGCAGGGCGTTGGACTAGATGACCTCCTGAGGTCCCTTCCAACCCTGAGATTCTATGATTCTATGATTCTATGGGAGTGCTGGTAGCATAGGGCCTGACAAGAGAGTCCACATAGCCAGACAATCCTTCTGTTAGGATGCTGATGCCTGAGATGATGGGGCATCCAGGATTTCCATGTTTATGGATCTTGGGTAGCAAATAGAGGGGGTTTCAATAGAGGGGTTGCTCTGCGGCCTATCGACCACACGGCATGTGTTCACAACATCTCGGGCTGTAGCAGCAGCACATCCTGATCAACTTGAACGACAAACATGAATGGACCCAGGGAGCTCCTCAGCCAGCTCTTTTAAAGCTCTTGGATGCAAATTATCCTTACCTGCTGATTTAAAATATTTTAGCTTTAGTAGCTACTGTTTAACAGCCTCCTGAGATAGTAGTGGAATGGAAAGTGTGTTATCATAGGATTGATTATATCACCTGTTTTTTCCCCAAACACAGAACAGTAATATTTATTGAACACTTCTGCCTTTTCTGCTTTATCATCAATAATTCTACCACTTCCGTCTAGTAATGGACCAACACCATTGGATGGATTCTTTGTGTTAATATATTTTAAAAACTCCTTAAATATTTTTAAACTCTGCTGGCCATAGATTTCTCCCTGTGTCCCTTTTCTTCTCTTATACATTTTTCTACAATCCCTAGAAGGCAATAAGAAGCACGTCTTTATATGCATTAGGAGAAAGAGAAAGCTCCAAGAAAGTGTGGGTCCTCCACTTAGCAGGGCAGGAGAGCTAATAATAGATGACATCAAGAGGGTGAGGTGTATAACGTCTAGTTGGAGTCAGTCGCCACTAAAGATGACTGGTGAGCATATACTCAACACAATTAACATTAACAACAAGCAGGAAGAAACGCAAGCCAAAAACCGGGCAAGAACAGGTTAAACAATATTTAAATAAGCTAGATGTATTCAAATCAGCAGGGCCTGATGAAATTCATCCTATGGTGCCTAAGGAACTCACTGAAGCCATCTCAGAACTGTTAGCAATTATCTTCATGGAGGACATGAGGTGCCAGAGGCCTGGAGAAGGGCAAACATAGTACCTATCTTTAAAAGAGAAGAGAAGAGACCTGGGAATTATAGACCAGTCAGCCTAACTTTGGTACCTGGAAAAATACCAGAACAAATTTGTAAGCACTAGCAGATCATAGGCTTATAAGGAACAGCCAGCATGGATTTATCAAGGACAAATCATGCCAAAGCAACCTGATTTCCATCTTTGACAGGGTTATTGGCCTAGTGGAGGGTGGGGGGAATAGATGTGATAGATCTTGACTTTAGATTGGCTTTTGACATAGTCGCACATGACATTCCCATAAGCAAATGAGGAAAATGTGGTCTAGGTGAAGATAGAAGGTGGGCGCACAACTAATTGAAAGTCTGTACTCAAAGACTAGTTTATCAACAGTTCACTGTTGCACTGGGAAGACCTACCCAGTGGATCATAGAATCATAGAATCATAGAATCTCAGGGTTGGAAGGGACTTCAGGAGGTCATCTAGTCCAACCCCCTGCTCAAAGCAGGACCAAACCCAACTAAATCATCCCAGCAAGGGCTTTCTCAAGCCTGACCTTAAAAACCTCTAAGGAAGAAGATTCCACCACCTCCCTAGGTAACCCATTCCAGTGCTTCACCACCCTACTAGTGAAAAAGTTTTTCCTAATATCCAACCTAAACCTCCCCCTCTGCAACTTGAGACCATTACTCCTTGTTCTGTCATCTTCTACTACTGAGAACAGTCTAGATCCATCCTCTTTGGAACCCCCTTTCAGGTAGTTGAAAGTAGCTATCAAATCCCACCTCATTCTTCTCTTCTGCAGGCTAAACAATCCCAGTTCCCTCAGCCTCTCCTCATAAGTCATGTGCTCCAGCCCCCTAATCATTTTGTTGCCCTCCGTTGGACTCTTTCCAATTTATCCACATCCTTCTTGTAGTGTGGGGCCCAAAACTGGACACAGTACTCCAAATGAGGCCTCACCAGTGCCGAATAGAGGGGAACAATCACGTCCCTCGATCTGCTGGACATGCCCCTACTTATACAACCCAAAATGCCATTAGCCTTCTTGGCAACAAGGGCACACTGTTGACTCATATTCAGCTTTTCGTCCACCGTAACCCCTAGGTCCTTTTCTGCAGAACTGCTGCCCAGCCATTCGGTCCCTAGTCTGTAGCAGTGCATGGGATTCTTCCGTCCTAAGTGCAGGACTCTGCACTTGTCCTTGTTGAACCTCATCAGATTTCTTTTGGCCCAATCCTCTAATTTGTCTAGGTCCCTCTGTATCCTATCCCTACCCTCCAGGGTATCAACCACTCCTCCCAGTTTAGTGTCATCTGCAAACTTGCTAAGGGTGCAGTCCACACCATCCTCCAGATCGTTAATGAAGATATTGAACAAAACCGCCCCTAGCACCGACCCTTGGGGCACTCCACTTGATACCGGCTGCCAATTAGACATGGAGCCATTGATCACTACCCGTTGAGCCCGACCATCTAGCCAGTTTTCTATCCACCTTACCGTCCATTCATCCAGCCCATACTTCTTTAACTTGCTGGAAAGAATACTGTGGGAGACCCTATCAAAAGCTTTGCTAAAGTCAAGGAATAAAACGTCCACTGCTTTCCCCTCATCCACGGAGCCAGTTATCTCATCATAGAAGACAATTATATGAGTGAATTGCCCTTGGTGAATCCATGCTGACTGTTTCTGATCACTTTCCCCTCCTTTAAGTGCTTCAGGATTGATTCCTTGAAGACCTGCTCCATGATTTTTCCAGGGACTGAGGTGAGACTGACTGGCCTGTAGTTTCCCGGATCCTCCTCCTTCCCCTTTTAAAAGATGGGCACTACATTAGCCTTTTTCCAGTCATCCAGGACCTCCCCCGATCGCCATGAGTTTTCAAAGATAATGGCCAATGGCTCTGCAATCTCAGCGGCCAACTCCTTTAGCATCCTCGGATGCAGTGCATCTGGCCCCATGGACTTGTGCTCATCCAGCTTTTCTAAATAGTCCCAAACTACTTCTTTCTCCACAGAGGGCTGGTCACCTCCTCCCCATAACGTGCTGCGGAGTGCAGCTGTCTGGGAGCTGACCTTGTCTGTGAAGACAGAGGCTGTCAGGGTTCCCTCCCCACTCTAAACTCTAGGGTAAAGACGTGGGGACCCGCATTCAGAGCCCCTAAGCTTATTTTTACCAGCTTAGGTTAAATCCCCCAAGGTACAAAAATTCCCTGCACCCTGAGAAATCCTTCTTTCGCTGCCACCATCAAGTATCTAACAGGAATCCAGGAAAGGAATCACTTGAACTTCCCTCCCCCCAAAAATACCCCCTCAAGCCGTACACCCCCTTTCCTGGGGAAGCTTGAGAACAATCTCCCAACCAGCTGGTTACACAGTGATCTAAAAACCCACCCCCTGGGTTTTAACACCATAGAAAACAGTCAGCTTCTTAAAAGAAGGATTTTATTAAAAATAAAGAAGGTAAAATTATCTCTGTAAAATCAGGATGGTGAATAACCCCCCACCCCTTGCCCGTTCTAACACAGGGAATACACCAAGCCAAAATTAAACAGAAATCTATGCGCTATGCTATCTAAACTTACTTCAGAAAAGGGAGGTTTGATTTTCTGCAGGTTCCTTCTGTCTTCCAAGATCACTCTGACTCAGACAAAGACACACACACAAAGCCTTCCCCCCTCCTAAGATTTGAAAGTATCTTGTCCCCTTATTGGTCAGATGCCAGCCAGGTCTGGTGTCAGTCTGGCTACCTGCATTTCTTAACCCTTTACTGGTAAGAGGATTTTATAGCACTGCATCAGACCCTCTCCCCCTTCCCTTCATTTATGACAGAGGCAAAAAAAGCATTGAGTACACTAGCTTTCTCCACATCCTCTGTCACTAGGTTCCCTCCCTCATTCAGCAAGGGGCCCACACTTTCCTTGACTTTCTTCTTGTTGCTCACATACCTGAAGAAACCCTTCTTGTTACTCCTAACATCTCCGGCTAGCTGCAACTCCAAGTGTGATTTGGCCTTCCTAATTTCACTCCTGCATGCCTGAACAATATTTATATACTCCTCCCTGGTCATTTGTCCAATCTTCCACTTCTTGTAAGCTGCTTTTTTGTGTTTAAGACGAGCAAGGATTTCACTGTTAAGCCAAGCTGGTCGCCTGCCATATTTACTTTTCTTTCTACACATCGGGATGGTTTGTTCCTGCAACCTCAATAAGGATTCTTTAAAATACAGCCAGCTTTCCTCGACTCCTTTCCCCGTCATGTTATTCTCCCAGGGGCCCTTGCCCATCAGTTCCCTGAGGGAGTCAAAGTCTGCTTTTCTGAAGTCCAGGGTCTCTGTTCTACTGCTCTCCTTTCTTCCTTGTGTCAGGATCCTGAACTCGACCATCTCATGGTCACTGCCTCCCAGGTTCCCATCCACTATTGCTTCCTCTACTATTTCTTCCCTGTTTGTGAGCAGCAGGTCAAGAAGAGCTTTTCCCCTAGTTGGTTCCTCCAGCACTTGCACCAGGAAATTGTCCCCTACACTTTCCAAAAACTTCCTGGATTGTCTGTGCACCGCTGTATTGCTCTCCCAGCAGATATCGGGGTGATTAAAGTCACCCATGAGAACCAGGGCCTGTGATCTAGCAACTTCTGTTAGTTGCTGGAAGAAAGCCTCGTCCACCTCATCCCCCTGGTCTGGTGGTCTGTAGCAGACTCCCACCACGACATTACCCTTGTTGCTCCCACTTCTAAATTTAATCCAGAGACTCTCAGGTTTTTCTGCAGTTTCATACTGGAGCTCTCCCCCACCTTTTCTGCCCTGCCTATCCTTCCTGAACAGTTTATATCCATCCATGACAGTACTCCAATCATGTGAGTTATCCCACCAAGTCTCTGTTATTCCAATTACATCATAATTCCTTGACTGTGCCAGGACTTCCAGTTCTCCCTGCTTGTTCCCCAGGCTTCTTGCATTTGTGTATAGGCATTTAAGGTAACTCACCGATTGTCCTGCTGTCCCAGTATGGGGCAGGAGCCCTCCCCTCTTGCACTCACCTACTTGTGCTTCCTCCCGGTATCCCACTTCCCCACTTACCTCGGGGCTTTGGTCTCCTTCCCCCGGTGAACCTAGTTTAAAGCCCTCCTCACTACGTTAGCCAGCCTGCTTGCAAAGATGCTCTTCCCTCTCTTCGTGAGGTGGAGCCCGTCTCTGCCTAGCAATCCTTCTTCTTGGAACACCATCCCATGGTCAAAGAATCCAAACCCTTCTCTTCGACACCATCTGCGTAGCCATTCGTTGACTTCCGCAATTCGACGGTCTCTACCCTGGCCTTTTCCTGCCACAGGGAGGATGGACGAGAACACCACTTGCGCCTCAAACTCCTTTATCCTTCTTCCCAGAGCCACGTAGTCTGCAGTGATACGCTCAAGGTCATTCTTGACAGTATCGTTGGTGCCCACGTGGAGAAGCAGGAAGGGGTAGCGATCTGAGGGCTTGATGAGTCTCGGCAGTCTCTCCGTCACATCACGAATCCTAGCCCCTGGCAAGCAGCACACCTCTCGGTTTTCCCGGTCAGGGCGGCAGATAGATGACTCAGTCCCCCTGAGGAGAGAGTCCCCGACCACCACCACCCTCCTCCTCCTCTTGGGAGTGGTGGTCGTGGAACCCCCATCCCTAGGACTGTGCATCTCATGCCTTCCAATCAGTGGAGTCTCCTTCTGCTCTATTCCCTCAGATGTATCATCCACTCCACTCTCTGCACTAGTACCTGCGGAGAGAACGTGAAAACGGTTGCTCACCTGAATCTGTGTTTCTGGTACATGGACTTTTCTGGTACTCTTTCCTCTTCTGGAAGTCACATGCCGCCAATTATCCTCGCTGGCCTTCTGTCCCCGCTGCATAGCCTGCTCTGAATCTTCAGAACATTGTGCCCGCTGAAGCCGATCCTGACGTCTATCCAGGAACTCCTCATTCTCTTTTATGGAATGCAGGGTTGATACTCGTTTCTCCAGACCTTGAATCTTTTCTTCCAATACCGAGATCAGCTCCCAGCTATCTTCGAGACACCACTGACTTCCTGAGGAAACTACAATCCATCGGTGATCTTTCAGACAACACCATCCTGGCCACTATGGATGTAGAAGCCCTCAACACCAACATTCCACACAAAGATGGACTACAAGCCATCAGGAACAGTATCCCTGATAATGCCATGGCTAACCTAGTTGCTGAACTTTGTGATATTGTCCTCACCCACAACTATTTCACATTTGGGGACAATATATACCTTCAAGTCAACGGCACTGCTATGGGTACCCGCATGGCCCCACAGTATGCCAACATTTTTATGGCTGACTTAGAACAATGCTTCCTTAACTCTCATTCTCTAATGCCCCTACTCTACTTGCGCTACATTGATGACATCTTCATCATCTGGACCCATGGAAAAGAAACCCTTGAGGAATTCCACCACGATTTCAACAATTTCCATCCACCATCAACCTTAGCCTAGACTAGTCCACAGAAGCGGTCCATTTCCTAGACACTACTGTGCTAATAAGCGATGGTCACATAAACACCACCCTATACCAGAAACCTACTGACCGCTATACTTACCTACATGCCTTCAGCTTCCATCCTGAACACACCACACGATCCATTGTCTACAGCCAAGCTCTAAGATACAACCGCATTTGCTCCAATCTCCCTGACAGAGACAAACACCTACAAGATCTCTATCAAGCATTCTTAAAACTACAATACCCACCAGCTGAAGTGAAAAAACAGATTGACAGAGCCAGAAGAGTACCCAGAAGTCACCTACTACAGAATAGGCCCAACAAAGAAAATAACAGAACGCCACTAGCCATCACCTTCAGCCCCCAACTAAAACCTCTCCAGCGCATCATCAAAGAGCTACAACCTATCCTGAAAGATGATCCCTCACTCTCACAGATCTTGGGAGACAGACCAGTTCTCGCTTACAGACAGCCCCCCAACCTGAAGCAAATACTCACCAGCAACCACACACCATACAACAAAAACACTATCCCAGGAACCTATCCTTGCAACAAAGCCCAATGCCAACTCTGTCCACATATCTATTCAAGTGACACCATCATAGGACCTAATCACATCAGCCACACCATCAGGGGCTCGTTCACCTGCACATCTACCAATGTGATATATGCCATCATGTGCCAGCAATGCCCCTCTGCCATGTACATTGGCCAGACTGGACAGTCTCTACGCAAAAGAATAAACAGACACAAATCTGACATCAAGAATCATCACATTCAAAAGCCAGTAGGTGAACACTTCAACCTCTCTAATCACTCAATGACAGATTTAAAAGTGGCTATTTTGCAACAGAAAAACTTCAAAAACAGGCTCCAACCAGAAACCGCTGAATTGGAATTAATATGCAAACTAGATACCATTACCTTAGGATTGAATATTAACTGTGGATGGCTCGGTCATTACGTTAATTGAATTTATTTCCCCTCCTTAAAAAACCCTTAACACCTTTGTGTCAACTGTCTGTAATGGGCCATGTTGATTATCACTTCAAAAGTTTCTATTGATAACAGTTCCTTTCAATTAATTAGCCTCTTAACGTTGATATAGACACTCCCACCTTTTCATGTTTCTCTGAATGTATAAATATCTGATTATTGTATGTTCCATTCCATGCATCCGATGAAGTGGGTTCTTAAGCCACGAAAGCTTATGCTGAAATAAATTTGTTAGTCTCTAAGGTGCCACAGGTATTTTTCTTGTTTTCTTTTTGCTGACACAGAATAACACGGCTACTACACTGAAACTCTCTATTGAAGTATTTCCTGTGAGTCTGTCTGATGCCTACATGGAGGTAGGCGGCCTTGGCGTTAACAGCCAAATACCCATCTGACTAGGACAGGGAGGGGATGGTTGTCCCCGAAGAGAGCATCCTGAGCTTGTAGGTCTTTACGACCCCATTCTGTCTGCTCAGGTCTAGGATGAGGGGCTTGGGCAGAAGTTCTCTCCTTCCCCGGGACTCAGGAAGCAGCCTGAGGAGAAGGCCTTCCCTTGAAAATCTGTGGTGCCTCATCTATGGTGCCATTGGAGAAGAGGGAGCTGGCGTTGTCCTGTAGTTCCTTTTTGTGAAAAGGGAGGTGGGGAAGGGGTGAAGGAAGATGGGCTGGTGATGAAGTGTAGCCCTGACATACTGCATCCTACACCCAGGGATCCGGGCCTTAGAATCAGAGAGCGGTAAAGTTGGAAGGGACATTGAGAAGTCACAGGCCAGAAGGGACCATTATATAGGAGGTCAGACCAGGTGATCATAAAACATCCCAGAGAACCTGCCCAGGATAATCCCTAGAGCAGATCCAGTCTTGATTTAAAAATTATCAGTGACGGAGAATCCACCATGACCCTTAGTAAATTGTTCCAATGGTTAATTCCTCTCACCATTAAAAAAAAAAGCCTTATTTCCAGCCTGAATTTGTCTAGTTTCAACTTCCAGCCATTGGATTGTTAGACCTTTCTCTGCTAGATTGAATTGCCTATTATTAAATTTTTGATTACAGACTGTAATCAAGTCACCTCTTAAGCTAAATAGATTGAGCTCTTTGAGTCTATCACTATAAGGCAGGTTTTCTACTCCTTTACTCATTCTCGTGGCTCTTTGCTGAAACCCTCTCCTATTTATCAACATCCTTCTTGACCTGTGGGCACCAGAACTGGACACAGGATTCCAGCAGTGTGCACACCAGTGCCAAACACAGAGGTAAAATAACCTCTCTGCTCCTACTCGAGATTCCTGTTTATGCATCCCAGGATCACGTTAGCTCTTTTGGCCACAGCATCGCGCTAGGAGCTCATGTTCAGCTGATTATCCCCCGTGACCTGACAAATCTTTTTCAGAGTCGCTGCTTCCCAGGAGAGAGTCCCCCATTGTGTAAGTATGGCTGACAGTCTTTGTTCCTAGATGTATACATTTATATTTAGCCATATGAAAACACACACTGTTTGCTTGGGCCAGGTTTACCAAGAGATCCAGATTGTTCTGAATCAGGAACCTCTCCTCTTCATTATTTACCACTCTCCAATTTTTGTGTCATCTGCAGACTTGATCAGTGACGATTTTGTTTTATTCCAGGGCCACCAACTGATCCCTGTGCAACCCCACTGGAAATGGACCCACTCAATGGCGATTCCCTGTTTTACAGTTACATTTTGAGACCTATCAGTTAGCCAGTTTTTAATCCATTTAATGTGTGCCCTGTTAATTTTATAGTCTCGGTTTTTTAGCCAAAATGTCATGTGCTACTGTCACAAACCCAGTGCTATGAGCCCAGCTTTGGAACCGTCTCTGGGAGGCCCCTTCACTGTGCCAGGCCCCCTGGGGGTCCCACTCTACCTCCATGGTGAGCCACGCGGCTTCACCACCTCCTTAGGCTGGACCTCCGGGCCTGCAGCCCCCCTGTTCCACCTGTGAGCTCCATGCAATGAATCCTAGGGAGCAACGCACCTGCACTGCCAGCATCTGCAGTGACATTCACGCAGAATTGACAGTCAGGGTTAATCGTTAGCTGAAGCACAGCAATGAAATCTTTGGTTAGCATGGAGAAAAGAATGTTCTGGCACAGGCCATCCTGGTCAGCACAGAGCCCAACGCCCCACTCCTCTGACCTCTCTTTGTCCCAGTCCAGGTGGGCCAGATTTTTTTCCAGCAGCCCACACTTAACTTCCACCCCTCCTCCCGAGCTCTTTGCTCTCCATCTGGGGAGATGCAGCTCAGCCTCTGTGATAAATGAGGTGTGCGAGGAGAGATATCCAGAAGCCAGTTAGCTATAAAATACCTCTTAGTGGTTGTTCTCTACTTGCTTTACCTGTAAAGTCTCCCCGCATAGGTAAAAGCAAGGGAGAGGGCACCTGACCAAAAGAGCCAATGGAAAGGCTAGAACTTTTTACAATTGGGGAAAAAACTTCCCCTTTGTCGGTCTGTGGTGTTCTCTGGAGAGAAGGGACAGGGAGCAGCAATGCTGTAAGAAGCTTTGGGCCAGGTATGAAAAATCATCAGATCATACCTAGAAACTACTCATTTAGAACCCCAGATATATAAGTAGATCAGGAAATGTCTCGGAAGACACGATTAGGTTTATTTCTTTTATTTCTTTATGGCTTGTGGATTCCACTATGCTAACCCCAGGTGCTTCTGTTTTGCTTGTAACCTTTAAGCTGGAAATCAAGAAAGCTATTCTTGATTCTTAATTTTTGTATTTGTGCTCTTAAAATCTAAGTATCTTTAACCTGTTCTTTCCCTTGTGATGCTGGCCAGCCAAGTGCCAGTTCAGGCCAAGGTCCCTGTGTCTCAGCTGGACACTAACAGATACAGAGCTGGGATCTGTCTGGCTCACTTGTGGGTTAATATGGATAAAACAAGGATCAGAATTACAAGAAAGTGTTTAGTTTTTTGACTTTATTGAATGCTTGTGAGGTGCTGCCTTCATTAATCTCACTTGTAATATCTATGTTCTATATGATAGTGTAATATTTGAGTGGTTGTACTGTGAGGCTCTGAAACGATACAAATCGCCATAGAGGAGAGGGATATTTAGTTAGTGTGAAGAGCTGTTCTTCTACAGAGATTGTTACATTGCCCCCCCCCCCCCCATAAGAGACCCATCAATACCAGACAGGCTATGAGTGGATCTTACAACAGGAAACTCCCCACATCTGAACTGATGAATCGTCAACAAAAGGACTAAAGACGCTTATTGTTCTGCTCTCCCCCCTGTGAAGATGAGCCATGCCAGTGGACTCTTCCCATCAGCTGAATTTGCAGCTCGGTGCACGTGGCAGGAGGGTGATAAAACTCCAAACCAAAGGAACTAGATATCTTGATGCTGCTTGAACTCTGAGGGCAAGATATTTCTAAGCATAAGCAAGAGATCCCCAGCTGCTTAGCCTGGGTTAGCCCCAAAGGTCAAAGAGAGCTGGCTGATTATAGAAGCCTGTATTACCTTTTGAAACCTTAGACTGTAAGTCATTCATGTATCCACTTTTGCTTGCTTTAACCTGGTAACTAACTCAAATTTCCTTTTCCTGTTTAGCAAATCTTCATATAGTTTGCTGTAGGATTGGCTAAAGCATTGTCTCTGGTGTGAGACCTAAAGTGCAATTGACCTGGGGTAAGTGACTGGTCCTTTAGGATCAGGAATAACCTGAATATTGCTGTGATCCTTGGTGTAAGACAGACCAGACTATCCTAAGATGGGGTGGCCAACCTGGGGCTCCAGAGCCACATGCAGCTCTTCAGAAGTTAATATGCGGCTCCTGTATAGGCACCGACTCCGGGGCTGGAGCTGCAGGTGCCAACTTTCCAATGTGCCGGGGGGTGCTCACTGCTCAACCCTGGCTCTGCCACAGGCCCTGCCCCCACTCCACCCCTTCCTGCCCCCTCCCCTGAGCCTGCCGTGCCCTCGCTCCTCCCCCTCCCCCCCAGAGCCTCCTGCACGCCACAAAACAGTTGATGGGGAGGTGCGTGGAGGTAGGGGGAGGCGGCTGATCGACGGGGCTGCTGGTGGGTGGGAGGTGCTGGGAGCTGGGGGGGGAGCTGATGGGGGGGCTACTGATGTATTACTGTGGCTCTTTGGCAACGTACATTGGTAAATCCTGGCTCCTTCTCAGGCTCAGGTTGGCCACCCCTGCCCTAAGGGACTGTCTATGTGTTAAAGTGTCTGTGGAATTTGCACTTGGTGCAGTTGGTTGGTTAAATCAAATTTAGAACTCACAACTCATTTGGGGTTTGTGCCCTGGTTTTTCATTCACGGTCTGCCTGAGGCTGGTGCCCATGCTCCTGTGTTACATCCCTATTCTGGTGCGTGCTCCTTCCCCCTTGTTAATATTAATTGTGAGAGTCCCATTAACCTTTTTAGTGAAGATTGAAGCAGGACAGGCATTAAACACCTCTGCCTTCTTGGTGTCATTTTGAATCTAAGGAATGGTTGTAGGGAAGAGCAGACTGAAGACAATGGACCCTAGGAAGGCAGACTTCAGCAAACTCAGAGAATTGGTAGGTAAGATCCCATAGGAAGCAAGTCTAAAGGGAAAAAGAGTTCAGGAGAGTTGGCAGTTTTTAAAGACACATTATTAAGGGCACAAGAGCAAACTATCCCACTGCGTAGGAAAGATAGGAGGTCTGGTAAGAAACCACCTTGACTTACCCAGGAGATCTCTAATGACCTGAAACTCAAAAAAAGTCACACGAAAAGTGGAAACTCGGTTAAAATATGAAGGATGAATATTAAAAAACAACACAAACCTGTAGGGACAAAATTAGAAAGGCCAAGGCACAAAATGAGATTAAACTAGCTAGAGACATGAAGGGTAACAAGAAAACATTTTACAGATACATTAGAAGCAAGAGGCAGACCAAGGACCGGGTATGCCCGTTACTCAATGAGGAGGGAAAGACAATAACAGAAAATCCAACAATGGCCAAAGTGTTAAATGCCTTTTTCGTTTCAGTTTTCATCAGAAAGGTTAGCAGTGATCAGAAGACTAACATGGTGAATATCAGTGTAAACGGGGTAGGGCCTGAGGCAAAAATAGGGAAAGACCAAGTTAAGAATTACTTAGGCCAGATCCACACTACAGACCTATATCAGTATAACTACAATGCTCAGGGGATGAAAAATCTGCATCCCTGCATGACATGGTTAGACCGACCTAACCACCCCACAGACCGCGCTATGTCGACAGGAGAGCTTCTCCCACTGACCTAGCTCCCACTTCTCAGGGAGCTGGATTAACTACGCCAAGGGGAGATGTCCTCCCGTCGGATAGTAGTGTCTTCACTAAAGTGCTACAGCAGCGCAGCCGCACCGGTGCAGCTGTAGTATTGTATGTGAAGATAAGCCCTTAGACAAGTCAGATGTCTTCTAGATAAACCAACCATGGAAATAGAGCCTAGACAAACCTACTGCAAGGTGGTTGCACAACTGGCTGGGAAACCATTCCCAGAGAGTAGTTATCAACAGTTCACAGTCAAGCTGGAAGGGCATCTTGAGTGGGGCCTCGCAGAGATCTGGTCTGAGTCCAGTTCCATTCAATATCTTCATAAATGATTTGGATATTGGCATAGAGAGTAGAGCTGTAAAGATTGTGGATGATACCAAGCTGGGAGGGGTTGCAAGTGCTTTGGAGGACAGAATTAGAGTTCAAAATAATCTTGACAAAATGCAGAAATGGTCTGACATAAATAAGATGAAATTCAATGAGGACAAATGCAAAGTTTAGGAAGGAATAATCAATTGCACACATACAAAATGGGAAATGATTCCCTAGGAAGGAGTACTTCAGAAAAGGATCTGGGGGTCATAGTGGACCACAAGCTAAATATGAGTCGGCAATGTAACACTGTTGCAAAAAAAGTTCTGGGTTGTATTATCAGGAGTGTTGTAAGCGAGACATGTGAAGTAATTCTTCCACTCTACTCTGCGCTGATTAGGCCTCAAATGGAGTACTGTGTTCTGTTCTGGGCACAATATTTTGGGGAAGATGTGGACAAATTGGAGAAAGTCGAGAGAAGAGCAGCACGAATTATTAAAGATCTAGAAAACATGACCTATGAAGAAAGATTGAAAAAACTGTCTTTGTTTAGTTTGGAGAAGAGAAGACTGGGGGATGGGAGGGACATGACAACAGACTTCACATGCACCCAACATTGTTATAAAGAGAAGGGTGATAAATTTGTTCTCCTTAATCATTGAGGATCGGACAAGATGTAATGGGCTTAAATTGCAGCAAGGGAGTTTTAGGTAAAACGTTAGGAAATCTTCCTAACAGTAAGAATAGCTAAGCACTGGAATAAATTGCCTAGGGAGGTTGTGGAATCTCCATCACTGGAGATTTTTAAGAACTGGTTTGACAAATCCCTGTCGGGGCTGGTCTAGATAATTCTGAGTCCTGCCTCAATGCAAAGTCTAAAATGGCTGTCCCCTTGGTTGCTTCCTCCACTTCTGAAACAAAAAGGTGTCCCCAACACATTCCAAGAACTTTCTGAAAATTCTGTTTTGCCGTATTACTTTCCCAACAGACATCTGGGTAGTTAAATTCCCCCTTGTCATGAATTCACAGGTTCGGTGCTCTCTAATACCTCTGGAATAGTCCCTGGAAGGAATCCCTTCACTGTGTTAACCCCGTCTGGTTGCACACTCTCACTAGCTTCACTGCCTCCTGGCACCCAATCTCGGAGTCTTCAGCACCCCTGCTTCACGCTGACAGCTAGGGAAGACTTACACACCCAAAGGGGGCAATGCACACCCCCAACTTAATCTGGAGTGACTCTCAGCCAGTCATGTAATAAACAAGTATTTATTAGTTGTCCAGAGCCCAGTACTCTCCCTTAGCCGCCGTCCAGAAGAGACTTTTTCACTAGTAGGGTGGTGAAGCACTGGAATGGGTTACCTAGGGAAGTGGTGGAATCTCCTTCCTTAGAGGTTTTTAAGGTCAGGCTTGACAAAGCCCTGGCTGGGATGATTTAGTTGGGGTTGGCCCTGCTTTGAGCAGGGGGTTGGACTAGATGACCTCCTGAGGTCCCTTCCAACCCTGAGATTCTATGATTCTATGATTCTATGACTCCTGGTTCGACACTCAACAACCCCACCTGACCCTCCCCAGTCCTTTGTTCGTCGCCTGGCCTCCTCATTAGCTCTTTGTTTTCCAGCTGGTCACAACTGGCTGGCTTCCTGCAGATGGGTCCACTGTCCATGCTCAGTTGCTAGGTACCCAATGCCCGGGTGTGACGGGGTGTGCATACCCCGCACTGGACAAGAGTGAGGTCAGCGTGTTTCGGTGGGAGTCCCGGCTGACCCAGTGGCAGACCACTCCTCACTGTCAGGGCCTGGGTCCAGGCCCGGTGGAGTCGGGTGGGCCCAGGCCTCCCTATGCAGGCCGCTATCCCCCTGGTGGCGGCCTCTGCCTCCTCCCCAGATGCTGGCCATTGGGCCTCACTGCCCTGAGCCTAGGGGATGCGATATTGACTCTGGCCTTTGGACCACATTACCCCGCACCAGAGGGCTGTTATATGAACCCTGGCCACTAGGCCATATTGCCCTGCGCCTGAGGGCGGTTAGATTGACTCTAGCCGCTATACCCTGCTGCCCTGAACCGGAATTGACTCTGACCGCTAGGCCACGCTGCCCTGAATGGGAGGGCCGCCAGAATTGACTCTGGCCCCTAGACCGTGCTGCCCTGAATGGGAGGGCCGCCAGAATTGACTCTGGCCCCTAGGCCGCGCTGCCCTGAATGGGAGGGCCGCCAGAATTGACTCTGGGCACTAGGCCGTGCTGCCCTGAATGGGAGGGCCGCCAGAATTGACTCTGGGCATTAGGCCGTGCTGCCCTGAATGGGAGGGCTGCCAAAATTGACTCTGGCCCTTAGGCCACGCTGCCCTTAATGGGAGGGCCGCCAGAATTGACTCTGGCTCCTAGGCCGCGCTGCCCTGAATGGGAGGGCCGCCAGAATTGACTCTGGCCCCTAGGCCACACTGCCCTGAATGGGAGGGCCGCGAGAATTGACTCTGGGCACTAGGCCGTGCTGCCCTGAATGGGAGGGCCGCCAAAATTGACTCTGGCCCTTAGGCCGCGCTGCCCTGAATGGGAGGGCCACCGGAATTGACTCTGGCCCCTAGGCCGTGCTGCCCTGAACGGGAGGGCCACCAGAATTGACTCTGGCCCCTAAGCCATGCTGCCCTGCATGGGAAGGCTGCCGTAACTGACTCTGGGCACTAGGCCGCGCTGCCCTGAACGGGAGGGCTGCCACCCCTAGGCAGCACTTCCCTGAACGGGAGGGCCGCCAGAATTGACTCTGGACCCTAGGCCATGCTGCCCTGAATGGGAGGGCTGCCGTAACTGACTCTGGCCCCTAGGCCGTGCTGCCCTGAACGGGAGGGCCACCAGAATTGACTCTAGCCCCTAGGCCGTGCTGCCCTGAACGGGAGGGCCGCCGGAATTGACTCTGGCCCCTAGGCCGCGCTGCCCTGAATGGGAGGGCTGCCGGAAATGACTCTGGGCACTAGGCCATGCTGCCCTGAATGGGAGGGCCGCCAGAATTGACTCTGGTCCCTAGGCCACGCTGCCCTGAACGGGAGGGCTGCCGGAAATGACTCTGGGCACTAGGCCATGCTGCCCTGAACGGGAGGGCTGCCATAACTGACTCTGGGCACTAGGCCGTGCTGCCCTGAACGGGAGGGCTGCTGGAATTGACTCTGGCCCCTAGGCCGCGCTGCCCTGAACGGGACGGCCGCCGGAATTGACTCTGGCCCCTAGGCCATGCTGCCCTGAATGGGAGGGCTGCCGGAATTGACTCTGGGCACTAGGCCGCGCTGCCCTGAATGGGAGGGCCGCCAGAATTGACTCTGGTCCCTAGGCCATGCTGCCCTGAACGGGAGGGCTGCCGGAAATGACTCTGGGCACTAGGCCGTGCTGCCCTGAACGGGAAGGCTGCTGGAATTGACTCTGGCCCCTAGGCCGCGCTGCCCTGAACGGGACGGCCGCTGGAATTGACTCTGGCCCCTAGGCCGTGCTGCCCTGAACGGGACGGCCGCCAGAATTGACTCTGGCCCCTAGGCCGTGCTGCCCTGAATGGGAGGATTGCCGTAACTGACTTAGGCCGTTCTGCCCTATATGCACGGGCTGCTGGTAGTGACTCTGGCAGTCGGGAAGACTGTAACAGCGGTGGTATCACAACCCTCCGCACCCCGAAAGGGGGACGGGGTATGCACACCCCGCGACACCACGCCATTGTGTTCTGGGACTCTCCAGGACAAGGGGCCCAGGCCCCAGACAACCAGGTGACAGTCACACCTGGATCTCTACAAAGAATAAACAACCTTTCCCCCCCACCTAGTTAACAACGCAGCACATAGGGAAAACTGAGGCACACACAATATTCATCCAAAATATTATGAAAAATTCCCACTTTGTCACATCCCATGACTACCAGATCTTGGGTTTTGGATATTTCTGTTGTGTTCTAGAAATATCTGATCCACTGCCTCCCCCTTATGTCACCTGTATTTTAGGTCATTATTTAGCTTATGGACAAAGACTTCCAGTTCATTCCCTGTACTCAGGGTTGGCTCCAGGCACCAGCTTTCCAAGCTGGTGCTTGGGGTGGCATCCAGAATGGGGCATCAGCCTGTGTCCCGCAGCGGCAATTCGGCAGTAGCTTTGCTGCTGTTGCAGCGGCAGCAATTCGGCGGCGACTGCTTGGGGCGGCAAAATTGGTAGAGCCACCCCTGCCTGTACTCCTTGTATTTGTGTACAGACATTGTAACACAGGCTTTGTAGGACATCACTCGATAGTCTCCAAAGGGAGGAGAGAAGGGGTAGAACGTGATGGACGCTGTCACATGTGCTTCAGACCAGGGGTCTAGAGCCAGGAGGAGCTGTCTAAGTAGAGCCAGCGTGGCCAGACTTCTCGTGTTGTTTTGCGGTTAGGGCAGGCTGTTTGCTGGGGCTTTCTATAGGGTCAATTGTGTAAATGGTCTGTGATGCTGGCAGACCAGTCGCCAGAACCCCAGGCCAATTCCCTTGTGTATTAGTATAGATCGAAATGATTGTTAAATGTGTACGAGTGTATTTGGTGTTTGAATGGCATGAAAAGCAGTGGGATGTTATCTGTACCCATTACAATGCAGTAGCAAACATTTACATTGTGTGTATATCCCTGTAACTAAATAACCCATTGAACGAGAAAGAAGCCTTGTGGAATGCAAATTAAGTTAGACAGAAAAGAGCTAATTTCAAAGCCAAGTGGTCAGTGCGTGTGATGAGGTCACAGACTCAAAGTGCATTCCTCACTCTGTCATCAAAGGCAAAGCCCACGTGGGTAGTGACCCTGTCAGCTTGTTTTCTGTGAGAAGCAACTATAAGTATGGATTCAAGGAAGGATCCTGCATCTCTGGACTGTCTGGCCTCTTACGGGGAAGTGTACCATATGCAAAGCGGAGATCCCCAGAGACAATCTGGGTACCCTGAAAAGACTTTTGGGAAACTGGCAGTTTATTACATCACTGCCACCATTTGGAATTACAAGCTGTGACTCACCTGTGCATATATTTTACCTGCTTTAACCTCTCATTTCTTTTTTTTAGCTAATTAACTGTTAGTTTACTACAGAATTGGCTATCAGTGTTGTCTTCAGTGTAAGATCCAGAGTACCAGTTGACCAGGAATCCATTTTGAAGCACTTGGAGGAGAGAAAGATGATCAGGAACAGTCAACATGGATTCACCAAGGGCAAGTCAAGCCTGACCAACCTGATTGCCTTCTATGATGAGATTTAAAGAATTCTTATTGAGGTTGCAGGAACAAACCATCCCGATGTGTAGAAAGAAAAGTAAATATGGCAGGCGACCACCCTGGCTTAACAGTAAAATCCTTGCTGATCTTAAACACAAAAAAGCAGCTTACAAGAAGTGGAAAATTGGACAAATGACCAGGGAGGAGTATAAAAATATTGCTCAGGCATGCAGGAGTGAAATCAGGAAGGCCAAATCACACTTGGAGTTGCAGCTAGCAAGGGATGTTAAGAATAACAAGAAGGGTTTCTTCAGGTATGTGAGCAACAAGAAGGTGGTCAGGGAAAGTGTGGGCCCCTTACTGAATGAGGGAGGCAACCTAGTGACAGAGGATGTGGAAAAAGCTAGTGTACTCAATGCTTTTTTTGCCTCTGTCTTCACAAACAAGGTCAGCTCCCAGACTACTGCACTGGGCAGCACGGTATGGGGAGGAGGTTACCAGCCCTCTGTGGAGAAAGAAGTGGTTCATGACTATTTAGAAATGCTAGACGAGCACAAGTCCATGGGGCCGGATGCACTGCATCTGAGGGTGCTAAAGGAGTTGGCCGATGAGATTGCAGAGCCATTGGCCATTATCTTTGAAAACTCATGGCGATCGGGGGAGGTCCTGGATGACTGGAAAAAGGCTAATGTAGTGCCCATCTTTTAAAAGGGGAAGGAGGAGGATCCGGGAAACTACAGGCCAGTCAGTCTCACCTCAGTCCCTGGAAAAATCATGGAGCAGGTCTTCAAGGAATCAATCCTGAAGCACTTAAAGGAGGGGAAAGTGATCAGAAACAGTCAGCATGGATTCACCAAGGGCAATTCACTCATATAATTGTCTTCTATGATGAGATAACTGGCTCCGTGGATGAGGGGAAAGCAGTGGACGTTTTATTCCTTGACTTTAGCAAAGCTTTTGATAGGGTCTCCCACAGTATTCTTGCCAGCAAGTTAAGGAAGTATGGGCTGGATGAATGGACTATAAGGTGGATAGAAAACTGGCTAGATCATCGGGCTCAATGGGTAGTGATCAACGGCCACATGTCTAATTGGCAGCCGGTATCAAGTGGAGTGCCCCAAGGGTCGGTGCTGGGGCCGGTTTTGTTCAATATCTTTATTAATGATCTGGAGCAGGGGTAGGCAACCTATGGCATGGGTGCCAAAGGCGGCACGCGAACTGATTTTCAGTGGCACTCACACTACCTGGGTCCCGGTCACTGGTCTGGGGGGGCTTTCCATTTTAATTTAATTTTAAGTGAAACTTCTTAAACATTTTAAAAACCTTATTTACTTTAATATATAACTAAACTATTGTTGTATGTAAAGACTTATAGAAAGAGACCTTCTAAAAATGTTAAAATGTATCACTGGCAGGCGCAACCTTAAATTAGAGTGAATAAATGAAGACTCGGCACACCCCTTCTGAAAGGTTGCCGATCCCTGATCTGGAGGATGGGGTGGATTGCGCCCTTAGCAAGTTTGCAGATGACACTAAACTGGGAGGAATAGTAGATATGCTGGAGGGTAGGGATAGGATACAGAGGGACCTAGACAAATTGGGCCACCCCCCTGAGCGCAGCAAGTTTCAGCGCCGTAAAGCACCAGTGTAGACAGTGTGTCAGCGCTGGGGGCCGCGCTCCCAGTGTTGGTAGCTACGCCTCTCATGGAGGTGGGTTTTTTTAGAGCACTGAGAGAGCTCTCTCCCAGCGCTGGGCCACAACCACACAAGGTACATTTAAGCGCTGCCACAGCATTAAAGGATTGCCAGTGTAGACTAGCTTTATGTAACAATTACAACTGTGGTTACACCTTGGAAACGCCCACAAGACAGTATGCAATTGGCCTGGATGAGCCATCAGGAAAGACAAAGGATCTTTGAAGATGCTGATCTCTTGTCTTCCTGGAGTTCCTTCCTGTGGACATTACAAATAAACCTTGTCTCATAGTTGCTTTAACACTGCAAGGTCATGTGTTAATATCACCTGGTACCAAGTACCACCTTGGACACTGCTGGTATTTTTCCACTGGAAAAAAAGGATTTTCATCTTATGTAAATCCTATTTAAGGCTGGGAAGTTAGTCAATCAGGACTTCTCCATTGCCTCCCCACCCTAGAAGGGAGACTGCTGAAAACACCTGAAGAAACAAAGACACTAAAAAGGGGAAAGGCAGGAGCTGAGTCCAGGCTGACACAAGGGTCTAGCCTGTTTAGAGAAATAATTGGAACTCTGAGCTGCAGAAACTCTGCAGCCTGCCTAAAACAACAATTAGAATGAGAAATTACTATTTGTAACCTGTTTCTTTAGTGTATTAAGCTTCGTTTGTATGTTTTGTTTTATTTGCTGAGTAATCTGCTTTGTTCTGTTTGTTATCCCTTATAATCACTTAAAGTTTACCTTTTGTAGTTAATAAACTTATTGTTTATTTCAAAACCCAGTTTGTGAAATTCATACAGGGGGTGGGAGGAGCAAAAATCTGTGCATATCTGCCTCCACATTGAGGGAAGGGGCGATTTTATGAGCTTGTGCTATACAGATCTCTCTATGCAGCACAAGACAATATTAATTTGGGTTTTGCAAGATGGGTCAGGTAAGGTATCATTGGAAAGGTTGTTTTACTGAATATGATTATCCTATTTGTGTACATGTATCACTTCTGCATCTGAAGTTAGGAATATTGACTATGGGCTTGTCTACACTGGCAATTTACAGCGCTGTAACTTTCTGGCTCAGGGGGGTGAAAGGGGGTATGCACCTGAGTGCTGGGTAAATCCCTGAGCTGAATCCTCCCGCGCGGAGCTGATTTCAGTCTGTCTCTGCAGCTGGGTGTGGCCTTACCTGTGTGTGTGCTGGAGAAGGCTTGAGGGCCTGGCACAGCAGGGACAGGGTGAGGAAGCCCAGGCTGGTGGAACGAATGGGCTCAGTGGGACCCCAGTATATCAGGTGGCATCACGGATGGGGGCGGTCCAACCTGTCACACTGCTCTGCTGCAGTTTAAACCCATTGTCTCGTCCTGCCCTCTGTGGAAAGAGAGAACAACTTTTCTCCATCTTTTCTACGGCAGCCTTTCAAGTATTTGAAGACAGCTATCACCTCCCCCTTCATCTCCTCTTTTCCAAACTAACCATACCCAGTTCCTTCAGCCTTTGCTCATAGGGCTGCATTCCATCCTTTTGATCATCTTTGTTGCTCGCCTCTGGATCCTTTCCAGTTTCTCTACATCCTTTCTATACATTAGTGAGCTAAACTGGACACGGTACTCCAGCTGAGGCCCAGCCAGCGCTGAGTAGATCAGTACTATCACCTCCTATGACTTGCATGCTCTGCCTCTGTTAGTGTAACCCAAAATTGCGATTGCTTTTTTTGCAACAGCATCGCATTGCTGACTCATGTTGAGGTCGTGATTCACCACAACTCCCCGATCCTTCTCAGCAGTGCTGCTGCCAAACCAATTCCCCCCCAATCTGCATTGGTGCATTTGTTTTTTCTTTCCTAGGTGTAGCATCTCACATTTGTCTTTGTTAATTTCATTTTGTCGTCTATAGCTCAGTTCTCCAATTTATCAAGATCCCTCTGAATTTTTGCTCTATCCTCCAAAGTGTTGGCAGCCCCCTCCCCCAGCTTTGTGTCATCTCCAAATTTGATCAGTGTGCGCTCTATGCCTATATCCAGGTCGTTAATAAAGATGTTAAACAGCACCAGTCCCAGAACAGATCCCTGTGGAACCCTGCCTCCAATCTGACATCATCCCATTAATAGCCACTTGTTCTTTGCGGTCGTTTAACCAATTATTTATCCACTTAGTGGTAGTTCCACCAAGCCCTCATTTCTCCAGCTTACTTATGAGAATGTCATGTGGGGACTGTGTCAAAAGCCTGGCTACAATCTCGATGGGCTGCAGTTTGTCCCGCAGCTAGTTTTTTCCTTTGCTGCCTATCTTTGATCTTCCTGTACTGAGCCAAGGTGGGAATCCTAGCCTCCCACAGTGCATATTGGTAACATGCCATCACTGCTTGAGAGCTTGACATTCCCGTGATCCTGAGGAATACGCCTTGTGGCCAAAATGGTCTATTCTTTGCCCTGCCTTGGCCAAGGGGCTGAGTGAGAGGTCTTTGTGGTCTTTGATTTTTCATGGCTGCAGCAACAACCAGGGAATTTGCACGGAGTGAAATTTGAGAAATGTTGTATTGTGCCTGGATGAGTCCTGTTGTTTCTGCAGGAGACTGCTGGTGATGAGGGGGATGTACGCCAGGTGTCTCCAGCTGGATAGCGTAAACCCTGGCAGATGGGCAAGGAAATCCTATCCATAGCTTTCAGCTGAAGCATGTCAGAGGATCCAGTCAGCAGGGAGAAGATCACAAACAGATTCAGGGCAAGTATACAACCTTGCTTAACTCTGCTACGAATCTGGAAAGCCTCAGACACTGAGCCGTCGTATTGGACTGTCCCGTACATGTTTTCATGAAAGGATTGAATCATGCTTAAGAGCTTGGTGGGGACATCCAATCTTTTTGTAGAAGCGCAAATAATCCACTTCTACTGACAAAGTCAAAAGCCTTTGTGAGATCGATGAAGGCTATGTAGAGGGGCTTTTTTTTGTTTTCTGCATTTCTCTTGTAGTTGTCTCAGCGAGCAGATCATGTTGATAGTAGCCCTTTCAGCTCTGAAGCTGCCCTGTGATTCAGGATAGATTCAGGATAGATTCTGTCTGCAAGGGTCTAAAGTCTGTTCAGGACAACTCAGGCAAAGGCTTTTCCTATAATACTAAGAAGGGAAAGGCATCAGGTACTAATATCTTATTATCATTCCAGCAACTCCTGCAGTGGATCAAGTACCAGATGTATTGGTTCTTCCTCCCCTCTGGACTTTACCAGTGACACCAAGAACGGGGGGGGGGGCGGGGTTTCCTGATGCATGGTTAACTCAGGGTCTCTATATCATGTGCCCAAGCTTGTCCCTGGAGAGTATTCCAGCTTCACCTGAAGCATCGACCCGACATGGGAGGCAGCAGTCACCGGTTCTAAGCTTGTTAAGTGACAGCACAGATTTGTCAAGAACAAATCATGTCAAACCAACCCAATAGCTTTCTGTGACAGGGTAACAAGCCTTGCGGATAGAGGGGAAGGGGTAGATGTGGTATATCTTGACTTTAGTAAGATTTTTGATACTGTCTCGCAGGACCGTCTCATAAACAAACTGGGGTGGGGGGACACTCTAGATGGAGTTACTATAAGGTGGGTAAGAAAGAAATAAATACCGGTGGCACCTTAGAGACTAACAAATTTATTTCAGCATAAGCTTTTTTCCCCCCTGCTGCTATGGTTCCTCTCAATTAATTAGCCTCTTAAGGTTGGTATAGGCACTTCCACCTTATCATGTTTCTCTGACTGTATATCTGTCCACTGTATGTTCCATTCCATGCATCCGATGAAGTGGGTTCTAACCCACGAAAGCTTATGCTGAAATAAATTTGTTAGTCTCTAAGGTGCCACAAGTATTTCTTTCTTTCTTATTTTCTTTTTGCTGACACAGACTAACACGGTTACTACACTGTAACCTATAAGGTGGGTGCATAACTTGTTGGAAAACCGTTCCCAGAGAGTAATCATCAGTGGTTCACAGTCATGCTGGAAGGGCATCTCAAGTTGGGTCCTGCAGGGATCAGTTCTGGGGCCGGTTCTGTTCAATATCTTCATCAATGATTTAGATAATGGCATAGAAAATACACTTATAAAATTTGTGGACGATATCAAGCTGTGAGGGGTTGCAAGTGCTTTGGATGATCTGAACAAACTGGAGAAATGGTCTGAAGAAAACAGGATGAAATTCAATAAGCACAAATGCAAAGTGCTCCACTTAGGAAGGAACAACCAGTTGCACACACACACACAACGGGAACTGACTGCCTAGGAAGGGGTACAGCGGAAAGGGATCTGGGGGTCAGAGTGGATCACAAGCTAAATACGAGTCAACAGTGTAACGCTGTTGCAAAGAAAGCGAACATCATTCTGGGATGTGCTAGCAGGGGCGGCGAGTTGTATGGGCCCATGGTGCCCTTGCCCCACTAATATGAAAGCGCGGGGGCCCAGCTCCACCAAAATTCGGAGCCGGGTCTCTCCCACCAGCCATGCCTGCTGCCCCCACGCGCCTCCCCCGGAGTGTCCCCCCAGCCCCACCTGCCACCCCATGGCAATTTAAAAGGGCCCAGGGCCCCGCCGCCACCACCGGTAGTGCAATGGGGCTAAGGTGGCTTCCTGCCCACCCGTTCCACTTCCAGAAGTGGCCAGCACATCCCTGCAGGAGGGCGTGTCTCCGTGCGCTGCCCCCGCCCTGAGCTGCGGCCAATGGGAGCTGTGGGGGTGGCTCCTGCGGGCAGTGGTGCATGGAGACGGGGTGCGGGTCACTTTTGGAAGCTGCCCAAGGTAAGCGCTGCACCCCTGCCCCCCCTCCTGCCCCCCAACCCCCTGCCCCAGCCCAGACCCCACACCCAACCTCCCTCCCAGAGCCTGCCCCCTGCACCCCTTCCTCAGCCCGCACCCCAACTCCCTCCTGCACTCAAACTGCTGCCCCTGTTTACTAGCAGGAGTGTTGTAAGCAAGACACGAGAAGTGATTCTTCTGCTCTATTCTGTGCTGATTAGGCCTCAGTTGGGGTATTGTGTCCAGGTCTGGGCCCCACATTTCAGGAAAGATGTGGACAAATTGGAGAAAGTCCAGAGAAGAGCAACGAAAATGATTAAATGTCTAGACCACATGACCTATGCGGGAAGATTTTTAAAAAATATGTTTAGTCTGGAGAAGAGAAGACTAAGGGGAGGACATAAGTTTTCAAGTACATAAAAGAAGGGGGGAGAAAAAATGTTGTTCTTAACCTCTGAGGCTAGGACAAGAAGCAATGGGCTTAAATTGCAGGAAGGGCGGTTTAGATTGGACATTAGGAAAAACAACTTAACTGTCAGGGTGGTTAAGCCCTGGAATAAACTGCCCAGGGAGGTTGTGGAATCTCCATCATTGAAGATTTTTAAGAGCAGGTTGGACAAACCCTGTCAGGGATGGTCTAAATCAGGGATCTCAAACTCAAATTACCGCAAGGACCACATGATAACTAGTAAATTGGCCCGAGGGCCGCATCACTGAAACCTTTTCATACAATGATACAAAACTATAGTCAGAAATGAAAAAAATGAAGAGTAATACAGTATTCTATTAAAAGTCAATGTATTAATGTTTTAAAAACTGTAATGCAAAGAGGGGTTTTAGTAAAATATTAACAGCAATGTTTGGAGCTTGGCTGCCAGTGGAGTCGGCGCCTATGGCGGGCCGCAGGAAATAACTCCGCGGGCCGCGTGTTTGAGATCCCTAGTCGAAATAATACTTAGTCCTGCCATGAGTGTAGGGGACTGGACTAGAGACCTCGCGAGGTCTCTTCTAGCCCTATGATTCTATGAGCACTGCAACCTATTGTGGGCCTCACCAAAGCACATAAGAACGGCCAGACTGGGTCAGACCATCTAGCCCAGTGTCCTGTCTTCCACCAGTGGCCAATGTCAGGTGCCCCAGAGGGAATGAACAGAACAGGGAAACACCGAGTGATCCATCCCCTGTTGCCCATTTCCAGCTTCTGGCAAACAGAGGGTGGGGACACCATTCCTGCCCATGCTGGCTAACGGTCACGTGCATGGGAGCAGTCCGATTCTGACTGGAGAGGTGAGCAGCAGGCACAGCGAGCTGAAGCCCTTAGAACATAACATAGGAAAGGCTGTACTGGGTCAGACCAAAGGTCCATCCAGCCCAGTATCCTGTCCACCGACAGTGGCCAATGCCAGGTGCCCCGGAGTGAGTGGACCTAACAGGTAATGATCAAGTGATCTCTCTCCTGCCATCCATCACCCCCTTCTGACAAACAAAGTCTAAGGACACCATTCCTTACCCATTCTGGTTAATAGCCATTAATGGACTTCATCTCCATGAATTTATCCAGTTCTCTTTTAAACCCTGTTATAGTCCTAGCCTTCACAGCCTCCTCAGGCAAGGAGTTCCACAGGTTGACTGTGCACTGTGTGAAGAAGAACTTTCTTTTGTTTGTTTTAAACCTGCTGCCCACTAATTTCATTGGGTGGCCCCTAGTTCTTCTATTATGGGAACAAGGAAATAACTTTTCCTTATTCACTTCCTTGTTAAGCTCATGCTGGCTGCACAGCCTGGGAGCCAGGTGGGTACAGAGGGAAAAGGCGGGGCACAGACAGACCTAGGAGCTGTGTTACCTCTGTGTCCGACCAGCTTCTCAGTGTTTCACTGAAGGGGTCCTGGGTAGTTTCTGCCGAGAGCTGAGAATGAGCTGATGCTCGTGGTCATTGCGAGATGCTAGTAGGGGATTTAACCCAAGCGATATGTAAATGTAGACTGGGAAGCTGCAGAACTGTGGAGGTGAGACTTGTCCCCAGAGGAAGGGTCTCACTGCTAGCTCAAGCAGCGGTGAAAAGGGAATAACTAATTGCCAGGACTCTGACTGCCCTGGGAGCAGTTACGAAGCCTAAACTCTCAAGCTGTCTCTTTGAAAATTGAAATACAAATAAACTCTTTGAACTGGCCTCCTTGCCGCCTGCCTCCTGCTGCCTGACTGTAACTGACTGGGTGGGAGGGGTGAGTTCCTGGTGCTTTGAGCTGGTTACTCAGCAAGGCCGGCGCCTTAGCAAGAGCAGGGCTGCGGGAGAGGAGCAGGCTGGCCTCAAGACAATGGGGCGTGTGCACACTGCAGTGGGCCTGAGCCTCCCAGGCCTGGTAGACAGGGGCCAACTAGCCCACTACAAACAGCAGCGTGGACCCTGCACTGAGCTGCAGCCCAGGCTGTGCCCGTGAGCACCCCCCAGTCTCACTGGGGTCGAGAAGGGGAAAGCTAGTCCCAATTTCCACGTAGCAGCCGCCGGCGCGGGGCTGCCGTCCTAAGGCCCAGAACAGGTCCCTGACGGCTTTGGGGCCAGGGGCCTGCAGGGCAGCATGGGGCCTCCAGAGCCCCAGGCGAGAGCTGCTGAGCTGGAGGAGCAGGTGGGGGGATGGTTGTTCTGGGTCTATGCTGGGGCTGGATCTGCCAGGCTCCATGTCAATCAGAAGGGGGATTCTCCCCCAGGCTGGTGCTGGGCTGTGACGTCCTGAAGCCTGAGAAATGGGAACGTCAAACCCCGGCCCAGCCAATGGGACCCACCCTGGCCCTGCCTTCACTGATCCAGAGGGAGAGGGGGCTGGGGGCCCCTTGCTGGTGCACTGCCTGTGGGGCTAGGCCAGCCCCTTCTCCCCTCTTGTTCTGTGAACCCCGCCCCCACAGCTGCAGGGACCCCTCACGGGGACAAGCTGAGCTAAAGCCCGGTGTCCACAGGGCGAGTCCCCTCCTGGGGCCTCGCTGGGGAGACCGTCCTGGGTGTGAGGGGGGATAACGGGAGTGGGACCCCGCCCTGCCTGGGCATGGGGGGAATAACGCGACCCCCGTGAGAGGGCCCCAGGGTCGGGGTTCCGCTTCCCCTCACGAAGGGGGCTGGAGTCGCCGAGTCATTAGCATGCCCGACCCTCCGAGCTAATCAGACTGGGCGGGACCCGCCGCCTCCTGCAATCAGGGGCCGGTTCAGGAGACTCCGCGGCCGGCTCAAGGGGGCAATCAGCGCCAATCAGCGCCAATTAGCGAGGGGGCTCCGGCTCCCATGCGCAGCCGCCGGCCTGGCCTCGGCTCGGGGGCGGCTCCCCGGGAGTTCGCCGAGTCCTGCTGGCAGCAGTTCGGGGGGGACGGCCAGGTCCTGCGTGCGGGACTCGGGGAGCTGCGCCCCGGTCCGTTACTTCGCCCTGCCCCCCATTATCCCGCAACCATCCCCCCATTACCCCCGCTCCCCCCCATTAGCCCCCCTGCCCGTTGTCCCCTCCGCTCCCCCCATTACCCCCGCTCCCCCCCATTAGCCCCCCTGCCCGTTGTCCCCTCCGCTCCCCCCATTACCCCCGCTGCCCCTTGCCCCCCTCGGCCTCCCCGCTCCCCACCGTTAGCCCCCCGCCCGTTACCCCGCAGTCATCCCCTTACCCCCGCTGCCCCCCGCTCCCCCCATTAGCCCCCCTGCCCGTTGTCCCCTCCGCTCCCCCCATTACCCCCCGGCCCATTCAGTCCCAGCCAAAGCACGGCCCCAAGGTTTGACAAGTGGCCGGGCGAAAGCATCTGTCTGGCCGCGCCGCCCCCGTCCCGCTCGCCCCAGCCTACAAAAGCGCCCTTGTGCGGCTCCCTTGTGCTCCGGCCTCAGTAATTACCGATCATCAATCAGCGTTAATCACAGCTGATTAGGCGGGAGGGGGCGGCGCCTTCCCAGGCCGGGCGCGCCGGGGGCCGGGCCCTGCCCCCCGAGCGGGCTAAGGGGGAACTCAGGCGTGGCGTGAGGAAGATGGATGAGTCCGGAGGGCGACACCCCGCCCCTGCCCCCCCGCGCTGAGCCGGGCTGCGGGGAGCCCGGGAGCGCGCCGCCACTCCAGCCCTCGAAGGCAGCGGGCAGGCAGCGCGCTGCCGGGCTCCGGGACACGGGCTGCGGCGCAGGAGCTCCGGGGCGGCGAGCCCGGAGCCCGCAGGGGACCGTGAGGAAGGGCCCCGAGGACCCCGGCGCAGCGCAGAGGGGGAGCCCCGCGGAGCCCCGCGCAGCGCAGAGGGGGAGCCTGGTGGGGCCCCCCGCGCAGAGGGGGGACCCCGCGCGCCCCGCGCAGCGCAGAGGGGGAGCCCCGCGGAGCCCCGCGCAGCGCAGAGGGGGCGCCCTGCGCAGAGGCACCGCGCGCCCGGGAGCCGCCGGGCGGCCCGGCAAGTTGGCGGCGGCGGCCGGAACCCGTGGGGAGGTGGGGGCGCAGCTCCGCGCCCGCTCGCCATGCAGAGACCCAGCGGCCAAGGGGCCGCCTTCTCCATCGACTCGCTGATCGGGACCCCGCCGCAGCGCTCCGGCCACCTGCTCTACACCGGCTACCCCATGTTCATGCCCTACCGGCCCCTGGTGCTGCCCCACGCGCCCCTGCAGTCCGGCCTCCCCCCGCTCGCCCCGCTGGCCTCCTTCGCCGGCCGCCTCACCAACACCTTCTGCGCCAGCCTGGGGCAGGGGGTGCCCTCCATGGTGGCGCTCACGACTGCGCTGCCCAACTTCAGCGAACCCCCCGACGGCTTCTACCCGGCGCAGGAGCTGCCGGCTGCGCGCACCAACCCGGAGCCGGGCTGCAGGCGGAGCGCCGAGAGCCTGGAGGCGGAGGAGCTGCCCCCGGCCCGGGACAAGGGGCCCCCCGAGCCGCCGCTTCACTTCCCGGACACCTTCCCCAGCCTGGCAGGTAAGAGCCCCGTCCAGGCCAGCGGAACTTTCTGCGGGGTTGGGCGCTGACCCCTCTCACGGGTGCTGCAGCCGGGCCCGAAGCGCCCTCCTGGAGCAGAGCGGAGCCGCCAGCCCTCCTCCCTGGGCAAAGCGCGGCGCGGTCCCGGCCCTGTGTGGGTAGCGATCCGCCCTGGCCGCTTGGGCGAGAAGAGGATCCGTACCCCTCAGCGGCTCCGGCTCCTACGCTACGGAGGCAGCCGGCGTGGGAAGCGATCGGGAGCAGACGGAGCGGGAGAGCTGGGGGTGGGGGGAATAAGGGGGCAACAGGGGAAAGGCCCGGGAAAGGAGGCACGGGGGAGGAGGGGCTCTGCGGAGGCGACACCCCGGGAGCAAACAGAGCCGGAGTTGTGGGGAAGCGTCCTGGGAGGCGCTGGACCAGGGCTGAAGGGCGGGTTGTGCCAGCGTTGGAGGGGGGCAGGGGGGCTGCAGTGGGGACCGAGGGTCCGGAGGTGTAGAGGGGAGCGATTGGCGAGTGGAGCCCCCTGGGAGAAGGGGGCTGTGGGGTGGGCTAATAGGGGCAGGTGGAGCCGGAATTAGGGAGCTAAGGGGGGCTGCAGGGAGAGCGGGGAAACGGGTTGGGGTAAAGGGGGCTGTAGGAGGAGGGGCAGGTGGAGCCGGTGCTGGAGGTGAGCGGGGGCTGCAGGGGGAGAGTGACCGGGGGACAGAGGGAGCCGAGGTTGGGGTGCAGGGGGTCGCCAGACCGGGGGGTCTGTAGGCAGGGCCCCGGGAGCTGGTGGAACCGTGGTTGGGGGGGGGGGTAAGGTGGCTGCAGGGGCAGGTAGACGTGGGGAGGGGGTCCCCGGCGGAGGCCCCCTCTGCTGCGCCTGGGGTGGGAGCTCTCCGATAACCACAGCTGGGAGTGGGGGAGGGGTGTTGCGGGCCGCCCCCCGCGGGGGTTGTTCCAGAGGAGGTGCCGGCTCCGGGTGTCTCGGTCCTTGGGGATCCCCCCCCCCCAGTGTGGCTCTGCCCCGGGCTGGCGGGCAGGGGAGGGGTCTCCCTCGGGAGCAGACTCCCACCCTACTCCGGGAGTAGGAGTGGCCGGCTGCGTGGGAAGCCCAGAGGTGGCGGCCTAGGGGGATCCCAGGCCGGAGGGAGAAGGGCCGGTGAGCGCCGCTCCCCTCGCGGGTCCCAGGCTGGGCTCAGCCGCCAGCCCCCGGGCTCGGTTCGGGACAGACCCGGCTGTAGCGGCCCCTCCGCACGGGGCTGCCCAGGCTTGTGAGACCCGCACCCCCAGCACCCCCGGCGGGACGGGACCCACGTTCCCGCGTGTGTGCGGGCAGCCCGGTGCCGGGCGTCGGGGGTGTTCTCGTGTAATTCTGCTTGGGGGAGGGGGGGTCCGGCGGGGTGTTGGGTGGTTGTGCCAAGAACTGTCGGGGCAGGTTGGGGGTGTCCGGCGGGGATAGAGTTGGGGGGGGCGCAGGTGGCGGTGCGGGGTGTCGGGTAGGTGGGTGTGCCAAGGTGTGGCGGCATGGGTTCGATTTCCGGCCGAGGCGTGTGCGCTTGCGGGTGGGGGGGGGGGTCCGGCGGGGATAGGGTTCGGGGGTGCGCAGGTGGCTGGGCGGGGGGTGTCGGGCGGAGGGGTTCGGGGTGCGCAGGTGGCTGGGCGGGGGGTGTCGGGCGGAGGGGTTCGGGGGTGCGCAGGTGGCTGGGCCGGGGGGTGTCGGGCGGAGGGGTTCGGGGTGCGCAGGTGGCTGGGCGGGGGGTGTCGGGCGGAGGGGTTCGGGGGTGCGCAGGTGGCTGGGCCGGGGGGTGTCGGGCGGAGGGGTTCGGGGGTGCGCAGGTGGCTGGGCCGGGGGGTGTCGGGCGGAGGGGTTCGGGGGTGCGCAGGTGGCTGGGCCGGGGGGTGTCGGGCGGAGGGGTTCGGGGGTGCGCAGGTGGCTGGGCCGGGGGGTGTCGGGCGGAGGGGTTCGGGGGTGCGCAGGTGGCTGGGCCGGGGGGTGTCGGGCGGAGGGGTTCGGGGGTGCGCAGGTGGCTGTGCGGGGGGTGTCGGGCGGAGGGGTTCGGGGGTGCGCAGGTGGCTGTGCGGGGGGTGTCAAGCGGAGGGGTTCGGGGGTACGCAGGTGGCTGGGCCGGGGGGTGTCGGGCGGAGGGGTTTGGGGTACGCAGGTGGCGGTGCCGGGCGGGGATCGGGTTCGGGGGTGTCTCGGGTGGGGGGGTGCCAAGGTGCGGCGGCACGGGAGGATTTCTGGCCGGGGTGGGTCTGCGCGCGGGGGTACCCGGGTTTGCGGGGGTGGGTGTCCGGACGCGGGGAGGTGTCCGGCAGGTAGCGCTCCGGGTGTCGGTGTTTGCAGGTGGGATTTCCGCCCCCCCCTTAAGGTGAACGGTTCGGAGCCGGCCCCGCAGAGGGTGCCCGGAGTCGGGGCCAGGCTCCCAGCCCCAGGCGCGGCGTTCTCCGAGGTGCTGCTCCCCGGTCGAGCTGTGCCGGGTCTGGCGGTGCCGGGCGCCCCGCAGGGCTGGGAGCAGCTGGCGGCTTTATCCCCACAGCACCGCGCGAGCGGCCGGAGGGTCCAAGTCCCCTTGCCCGCGTCAGAGAGACGGGGACCCACAGGCCCCCTGCGCCGCTCGGGCAGCCAAGCAACCGCCACCCGGGGGCTGGCAAACCCAGGCCCCGCACAGCGCGCCCGGCCAGCCCCTGTGTCCGAGGCGCAGCTCCCCGGGGCCGCAATCCCCGCCCCGGGGAGCCCCCCGCCCCGGGGAGCCCCCAGCCCCCGCAGGAAGGGCCCTTCCCGGGGCGGGGGTGGGTGTTTCTAGATCTCAGCAGTGGAGCCCCCTGAAGCCCGTGGGAGCCTGGGGCCGCCTCATCAGTTCCCCCCTTGTGTCAGGAAACAGATGATCCTCTGCGGCTCCTTCTCAGAGCCAGGCGCTTCCCCGCGCCCCTCCCCGCGGCACCAGCAGCCGCCCCAGGCTTCCTCCCCAGCCTGCGGGAGTAACCGGGCCCGGGGCTGCGCCGCGCGGAGGGGCTGCCTGACTCCTTGTTTTGTGTCCCTCTGGTGTCCCCTGGACAGGCCCGGTCTCTCTGGCCCTCGCGGGGGGGTGTTCCCTGCCTCTGGCCGCTTGCATCGCCCGGCCTGAATTCTGCTGTCTCCTCGGAGCCCCGGGGACAGGCGCCAGGCCCCCGACCTTGGCTTGTGTACCGGCTTTAGGGCGCTTTCCCGAGCCCGCCCCTTCGCTCCCTAATGCTGCATTCGCTTGTATGGCCGCGGCTGGACGTTGGGCGCAGGTCTCCTCGCGGGTGAGGTTCCAGGCCCTTCCCTGAGCAGCCGAGTTCGACCCCACGAGGTGTGCGCGCTGTTAGCACGAGTCCTTGCAATCCGTGCGAAACGCCGCCCTGCCGGTTCCCGGGCTGGGGCTGGGGCCTCAGTCTTCTCTGGCTTCCCCGCAGCCCGAATAATGGTGGGTTCTGTGCAGGCTTCCCCCTCCTGCTCACCCTCCCCTCAGATCCGTAGGGATTAATCCCTACGGGACCCAGTCCCAGCCCAGCTGCTCTTATCCCGCCTCTTGGTTCTGCTGGTTTCTGATCTATGAACCTCCGCTCTCATCCTGCCTTTGCTTGGCTCCCTTCAGAGCATCCTCGACAGTCTCGGAACGATCCAAACCAACGGCCGCCGGTTCTCCTTAGCCCCATTTTGCAGGCGGAGTTCTCATACCCGAGGCATTTTCTAACACGTTTCCTCTGCCGATTGGATAGCCTTGTCTCGCGGGTGCTCTGGACCCAGAGGGGATGAAGTCAGACGGGGCCCTCCGGCAGTGTGACTCCCCCTGGGGGCGCGGTCTCCCCAGGGCCAGCCCCCTCCTCCTGGGTCTGACCTCGGAGCATTCAGCCCCCTGTGCATGCCCTGAGTCCACCTGGATGGGACACTGGGGGGAAGCCCTGCACCCCAACTCCGCAGTCAGGCCTGGCTCTCAGCCAGGTGTCAAACAGAAGGTTTAATGGACAACTGGAACACGCGTAGAACAGGCCTTGTTAGCTGGCTGGCTCCTGGTTGAGGGGCCTTGGCTGTCAGTTGTCAGGTTAGCGAGTGTCCAGTCGTTCTTGGTACACGGCAGCTAGAGGCCATGACACCTGCCCACCAGGGTCTCTGCAAAAATCGCACACCCTTGTCCCACTTGGAGGTATTTGTGTAATACACGGGAGACTGAAGTGCACACAGTACTCATGGAAACCATTGACACACGCGCGTGCAGTGTCCCTGGTACGGACACGCGCGCACAGTGTCCCTGGTATCGCAAGTTCCTCTGTTTATAATTCTGTTTTAAAGACACTGGTTGAAAGTGAAGTAAGGCTTCCTGGTCTGTAATTCCCAGAATCCTGACTTGCACCTTTTTCAAAGATGGGTGTAAAATTGTCTCCTCTTCAATTCTCTACTGTGGTTAGCTGCTTTTGTTAGCAGCTCAGCTACTTCAGATATCTTGGGTGTATCAATGTTTAGTTTTGGTGACTTGTTGCCCCCCCCCTTTTTTTTTAACCAGTTCCAGCACCTCCCCTTTTACATCTTGGTCTCTGACAATCTTAAAATCTAAATAAATGGTCAGCCAGTCCCCTTTATCCATTTACTTTATTGACATGTTCAGATAATTCTAAGAGATCAGCAAAATTAAAGGTCTAGAAAACATGACCCATGGGGGAAGATTTAAAAAATTGGATGTGTTTGGTCTGGAGAAGACTGAGAGGGGACATAACAGTTTTCAAGTACATAAAAGGTTGTTACAAGGAGGAGGGAGAAAAATTGTTCTCCTTAACCTCTGCGGGTAGGACAAGAAACAATGGGCTTAAATTGCAGCAACGGAGGTTTAGGTTGGACATTAGGAAAAACTTTTTGTCAGGGTGGTTAAGCACTGGAATAAATTGCCTAGGGAGGTGGTGGAATCTCCATCATTGGAGATTTTTAAGAGCAGGTTAGACACAAACCTGTCAGGGATTGTCTAGGTAATGCGTAGTCCTGCCTTGAGTGCAGGAGACTGGACTAGATGACCTGGCAAGGTCCCTTCCAGTCCTACGATTCTAAAACACGATTTTCCTTTGAAGACAACATGCTGGTTAGACCCTCTCCTAAGGTGATCTACCAGGTGTTGTAATAGACTATTTTTAATTATGATTTCATCCAATTTTCCAGGTACAGACGTGAGGCTGACTGATCTGTAAGATCCTCTTTTTAAATGCATTTGCTACCCTCCAGTAGTTGGCGACAGTAGCTGGCTTTTAATAAGAGGTTGTATATTTTGCTAGCAGCTCAACACTTCCAATTCAAAAGCCTTCAGAACTCGGCGATGGAGAATCTGGGTCTGGGGACTTGTGGCTTTTGTAAATGATCAGTTTTCTTCAGCACTTCGATCTCCAAGAGCACCTCAACTTTATAGTGAGAAAAGAGCAGGGCCAGGGTGGGAATCTCCACAGCATTCTCCACATGGAGACCGATGCAAAGAAATCACTTTGCTTCTCAGCAATGTTTTTGGCTTCCTTAATTGTTCCCTTTAGTCCCCGGTGATCCAGTGGACCGCCCAGCTCTTCACAGGCTTCTTACAGACCGAAAGAATCTCTAGTTTATTTTTGCACCTGTTACATGTGTATCTGATACTTCTCTGGCCCCATCACCTTAGCGGGTCTCCCCATGGCACAGATGGGGGAGTGAGGCTCGGTGACTTGCTCGGGGTCCCAAAGGAAGCCTTTGACTGAGCAGGGAATCGAACGTTGGTCTCCTCTATTCTAGGCAAGGGCCTTAACCGCTGGCCCGTCCTTTGCTTTTTGCTGTCAAGCCCCACTTTGGCCCTTCTAGCTCCCCTCTCACCAGCTGTAGTGTTTGTGCTTGTTCGGGTCACTGGGGCAGGTTTCAAGGATTTTGGTGTGGCCCGAAGAGCCTGCCCCCCTGCTGTTTAGCCCTATTGGCTTCCTCTTCGCTTCCCGCTCCCTTTTGTTCCACAGCTTCTTTGCCTTCAGAGCGTCTCTTATTGTCTTGGGTTTCTCAGGAGCATCCCTGCCCCTGCAGGGATTTCACTGCCTCTGCAGCTGACCCAGGGGCCTTTCTGAACAGCTGCTTTGTTCTATTGCAATCCCCTGTCAGCATCCGTGTCACTTCGTGGGGCCTCCCCTCCTCCAGGCACGGACCCTCCTTCGATTGTGGTCACTGGGAGCGGCGCTGCTACCGCCACTTCTGGACTCGGCGCCTGTGTGTCCGTCAGACCGTTGGGCCAGCAGGTGCCCAGAACCAGCTGCTCCTCAGAACAGCAGCCAGAAGCGTTACCTGGGGCATCGGTCTGGTCACCGTTGTCCCTTCTAGCCTGGCCCCTCTAACCTCTGTTCCGTGTGCCTCTGCCCAGGTCGGTGCTGGCAGCTGGAGCCCCCGTTATCAGAACCAGCTGCTGTGGGGAGCCTTTGGCTGGAGCCCTTCTCCCCACAGCGGAGCTCGTTCCTGCCCCTGCATGTCCCACCGCCAGGCCCCTCGCCAGCACCTGGTAACAGGCCCTTGAGCTGCCCCATTGCGCAGCATGTCATGGGTGAATGGTGGTGCTGATGGTGCTGCAGTTTGACCGTGAGGATCCTTTGGCTGCTCCAGTCTTTAGGTTTCCTCTGGCTGGGGAAATGTTAAATATTTGTCATCAGCAGATTCAATGGAGGTGAAGTTCCAGCCATGCACCCAAGGGGCAGAGTTAAGGGCGGAAAGGAACAAACCTTAGAGAACCCCTTATCTCCAGCCAAGCCCTCAGGACTGGAGAGGGACAACTGGGTTATGGGTCCACAAAGAGCTGCGTCCCGTTCTTTCTCTCCCCACTCCCGCACCTCCCAGCCAGGCTGGGTCCCCAAAGCCCATGTGGGGTTGTTTCGCTTTTCATAGTGACGGTGGTGGCTGCACACATGTTGCTGGGCCCCTGGGTGGCAGGTTGACTGGCCTGTGTTAGACTGAGACTTTGGGATCATAGAATCTCAGGGTTGGAAGGGACCTCAGGAGGTCATCTAGTCCAACCCCCTGCTCAAAGCAGGACCAGCCCCAACTAAATCATCCCAGCCAGGGCTTTGTCAAGCCTGACCTTAAAAACCTCTAAGGGAGGAGATTCCACCACCTCCCTAGGTAACCCATTCCAGTGCTTCACCACCCTACTAGTGAAAAAGTTTGTCCTAATATCCAACCTAAACCTCCCCCTCTGCAACTTGAGACCATTACTCCTTGTTCTGTCATCTTCTACCATTGAGAACAGTCTAGATCCATCCTCTTTGGAACCCCCTTTCAGGTAGTTGAAAGTAGCTATCAAATCCCCCCTCACTCTTCTCTTCTGCAGGCTAAACAATCCCAGTTCCCAGGGATCCATGGCCCTGATGTCCAGAATGGATGGGGCAGAGGAGATGTGGCTTAGGGGGGTGGTCCTTGGTCCCACACCCCAGCAGGGAGGGAATAAGACAAGATCTGACCTGTTCACAGCTTGTGGCTTCTTGAAGGCTGTGGATTATGGAGGGCGAGGTAGGGGCTGCCCGGCCTTGGTGTCAGGGGAACCTGCGTCTCCTTCGCTGACAGGCCCGTGGTGCTGCCGGGGGAGCGTCTGTAGCTCGGGGAGGCAGGCCTGGCTCCTGGCAGTACGTAGTACCTGGCTCAGAGATGGTTGGAAACTCTCTTACGACACCCGGCTCGTGAGACGCTGAGGGGTGCGGATGCCTGGGGTGCAGAAGCGAAGGGTGGTCAGAGGCCAGGAGGGCAGCAAACCACCGACTCGCCCCGGGGTGAAAGATGGAACTGACGGGCCTTGGGAGGTGGGGGGGACCTTGACACCCTTTTGTTGACTCTCACCAGGGTTCTCAGGCAGGTAATGGAGCTGTTGGGGTGGGACTCCTCCGGCTGTGCAACCAGTGAGTCACCTGGTAACTGTGTGTGTGTAGTGGGGGGGGGGCCCTACAGTGCCCAGAGATGAGCTGGGCATAGCCCTGAAAGTACAGGGCGAGCTGGTGCTTGGCTGTGAACGGCAGCTGTGATGGACCCTGGCAGGCGGGGGTCAGGCTAGTACCATTGGGTCTCCCAGTCACTCGGGTTAGGCATGGCTGTGCCATGTGTGTAGGTCTGAGGGTGAAGCGGCTCCTACCTCCATGATGGGGTGCTGTTGAATCGCTGTCCTGGCCCCACAAACTCAGCTGCTTCTTGGCCTCCGGAGCATTCCCTGCAGCTGGGCCTGGCCATGTTTCTGGGGCATGGAAACGCTGACGTGGCCTGCTCTGCTCAGGGCTCTGATGATTTCAGGACAGCCCTGTTTCAGGAGAAGATGGGCCTGGCCCATGTCCCAGCCCCCTGCAGCAGCGGCCAGGAGACCCCCTCTCAGAAGGGACATGTTCAGCCCAGCTGCTAGGACCTGGGATGCTTTCAGCTCCTCCACAGTGGGCTACTAGGCTAGCAGACAGCTGCACCAGCCTCGCGCCCCATGGGGGGTGGTGAGGAACTCGGGTGTCAGCGAGGGCTGCAGAAGGAGAATGGAGACTTGTCCCTGGGCAGGGGCTGTCCGGGGCCCAGCGCTGTGACCTCCAACATCTCTGCTTCCTGACTGGGGGCTTTATGGGGTCTATCTTCCATGCTGAGTTAACTTGGGGGACTGGCACCCAGGTCTGAGCACCTGGACTGGCCTCGCCCGGGTGGGAGGCCTGGTCAACACCTAAAACTTAGGTCAGCCTAGCTACGTCACTCAGTGGTGTGAAAAGTTAACACCCGTGAGACCGAGTTCAGCCATCCTAAGCCCTGGTGTAGACACCGCTAGGTGGATGGCAGAATTCTGTCAGTCTAGCTACTGCCTCTGCCGGGGATGGAGCAGGTACAGCAGTAGGGAAAACCCCGTCCATCAAGGGGTAGCAAGTGTGGTTGCTCGGGCACTACAGAAGCGGAGCTGCAGTGACTGTGGTGTAGACAAGGGCTGAGCCTGGCACTCAAAGGGAATGTCGGGTTCCTTGACTTGTGCCCTGTCTCTTTGTGGGTCGGAGCACTGCTGAAGCGGGAACACAGAGGGGAAGCAAGGAGAGTGGTGGTTGTATCCCGGTGAGACTGTGCTGGCGTGGGGCTTAGGCAGGTGGCGTGTCTCTGTTGGCATGTTAATATACGTAGTAAGTCTAATAGAACCTCTGTTCTGAAACCATCCTTGGACTGGGAGTGGAACGTTAACATCCACCCTGCAGAATCCTCCCTGCGTTCCTGTCCTCGCTGGGGCTGCACTGACCGGTCTGTGTTACTCGGGCGTCTCCGCACACATCCCGGGACTTTTCTTTTCCGAGTGAGTTGTGGGAGGACTTGTTTGTTTGTCCTTCTGGGAACATGGGGGAATTGTGGGAAGGCATTTGTCACAGTCACCAGGCCAACAGGGTCGGCTCTAGGCACCAGCTAAGGAAGCTGGTGCCTGGGCAGAAATCAGAAGGGGCGGCACTCTGGGTTTTTTTTTCTTTTTTTTATTTCCTTCCTCGGTGGCACTTTGGTGGCAGCTTTTTTATTTTTTCTTCTTCGGCAGCGGCCAGAGGGCCCTGCACCCCAACTCTGCGGTCAGCCACGACTCTCAGACAGAGTGTAAAACGGAAGGTTTATTAGTCAACATGTACACAGCGTAGAACAGAACTTGTTAGCACAGAAATCAGTGACTTTCAGCCAAGTCCATCATGGGGGAACCCCGGGCCAGACACCCAGGACTCTCCTTCCTCGAGTCCCCCACAGCAGACTGAACTGGACCCAGCTGCCTGTCCTCCGCCATCCCCCTTGCTCCTCCTCTGGTCTCTGTCCAGCTTCCCCGGGCAAAGTGTCACCTGTTCACATCCCACTCCTGGCTCTCCGGTTACGAAGGGCACCGTCCATCACTTACGTGCAGGCAGCTGGAGCCGCCTCACCGGCCCCCGAGGTTCTTAGCAAAAGTCACACACCTTTATCCCCACTCCCTAGCCATTGGTGCGATACACAGGGACATGGAAGCACACAGGTACTCGTGCAAAACAGTCAGGCTCACATACAGCACACTAGGAGGAAATCCCACTTCCTTGCAGTGTTGGAGGACTATCCGCACTCAGGTGAGAGAGCCTGTCTCCTCCCCGCAAAGCAGGCAGCGTACCGGCCTGGGTGAAAGCAGCACTGGGGCCGTTAGCTGGCTGCTGGGCCATAGGCTCACCAAGGTGCAAATCTGCCACCAGCCTCTGGGGAGAGGGTTTTGTGTGTGGAAGGGAGGTGGTTAGACAACACCCATCCCAGCCTGGGCTGATTGTGCAGTGAGAACAGACAGATTGCTCCTGCAAGCTCCAGTCTCTGCTGGGTTTGTCTCCGAGTCAGCGTTGTGCAATCGGGAGCAGGTGGCTTTGTGCTGGAGTGGCTCTGGGCACTGGACCAGCGTTGCTGGCTCCTGCGGAGACTCCGCTCTGGCCTGCATCCATGGGGGCTGTTGGTTGGCCAAGCCTCAGGACGGGTCTATGAACTCCCCGGAGCTCGCCCTGTGCCTGGGCATAGATCCCTTTGAGCCAGCAATGGGGAGAAAGCAAAACTCCGTCTGCAACGAACTCTGTGCTTTTCTTTAGCTCCATTACTTACAAGGCTGTGAATCTGGCACCACTCCCCCTGCAGAACAGAAGGGGATTGTTTCCCAGGAAGGCACTGGGAGGAGAGGCTGGGGTTAGAATGGACATGCGTGGGTCTGAGCTGCGGAGAGTGGGGGATGCTGCCAGGGTGACTCTCCTGGAAGCCTGGGCCAGCCTCTTGGTGCGGTCGCTTCTCCTCCTGCTGCTGCCCATGTGCGGAACCAGCAGAATCCTGCAAAACCCCAACATCTAACTTGACCATTCCTGTTTTTGGCCAAAGTGAATTTCCGATTTCCACCATTGACTGTTCGGGCTGTGCTGGGGAGAGACATACACCATGTGCTTTTGGTTCTCTTCCTTGATTGGGTGACTTTATGTAGCTATAACCACAGTACAACCTGCAAACACCAGCTAGAGCAGCGGGTCTCAAACTGTGGGTCATGAACCCATTTGAATGGGGGCGCCAGGGCTGGCGTTAGACTGGCTGGGGCCTGGGGCCAAAGCTGAAGTCCCACCGCCTGGTCTCAGGCTTCGGCTTCAGCCACGGGGTTACAGGCTCAGGTTACAGGCCCCATGCCTGGGGGCAAGGCCCTTGGGCTTCGGCTTTGGCCCCCTGCCCAGAGCAGCAGGGCTCAGGTGGGCTCAGGCTTCAGTTCCCCCTCCTGGGGTCGTGTAGTAATTTTTGTTGTCAGAAGGGGGTTGCCGTGCAATGAAGTTTGAGAACCCCTGAGCTAGAGCATAGGAGCGGTGGGTGGAGCTGCACGGGCAGTGACCGTGCAAAGGGCGGAGGGTCTCTGCAGCGTCGTTATGACTCCGGGAAGGAATTCCCGAATTTTAATGAATGGGAATTTAACAGAGTTCCTGATTTGTTTGCATAAATCACACATTAAAAGCAAGCCAGCTCTCTGTCCAGAGAGGCTTTGTTTTGCCAGGATTAGGTAACAGAACATGCAGAAGAGAACCTAGGGCTTATAGTGGAGCACAGACTTAATCAGAGTAAACCATCAGGTGCAGTTGTGAAAAAGGCTAGTAGGATTCTGCGGTGTATTAACGGGAGCGTCGTGTGTAAGACACGGGAGGTATTTGTCCCACTCTGCTTGGCACTCATGGGGCCTCAGCTGGAGTCCTGGGTCCGGTTCTGGGCGCTACACTTTCGGAAAGTGGATAAATTAGAGAGAGTCCAGAGGAGAGCCACAAAAATGATCAAAGGTTCAGAAAACCTGACCTGTGAGGAAAGGTTAAAAAAACTGGGCGTTTAGTCTTGAGAGCAGAAGACTGAGGGCGGGCTGATAGCCTTCAAATGGGTTATTACGGGCTGCTCTAAAGAGGACGGTGATCAATTGTTCTCCATGCTCACTGAGGGCAGGACAAGAAGCAATGGGCTTCATGTGCAGCCAGGGAAACCTAGCCAGTTTTCCTAGTATCGGCTCTAACTCTCAGGGGAGTTGGGCTCTGGAGCAGGCGTCCCCAGGAGGTGGTGGAATCCCCGTCACTGGGGGTTTTGAGCCCAGGTTGGACAAACCCCCTGTCAGGGATGGTTTACTTGGGTCTGCGTCAGTACAGGGGCTGGAGGGGGTGACCTCGAGCCCAACGTTTCCAGGATTCGATCTGCAACTGAAGTAAATGACGAGCGCCGCTTACTTCCCTGTGACATGGTAAAGTCAAGCTAGGCCAGTGGGCCCCAAATGTTTTCTGTCGTGCCCCCCCTTACCCATAATGGAATCTGTTTGTGCCCCCTCCCCCCCACCCCCCCGGGGAGTGGCAGGGCTAGAGCCAGTCGAGAGCTGGGGGCTGCAGATGGGGCTGGGAGCCGGGGCTGTGGGGGCTGGGGCCAGGGGCAGGGTGACCAGATGTCTTGATTTTTATAGGGACAGTCCCGATTTTTGGGTCTTTTTCTTCTTTAGGCTCCTATTACCACCCCCCCCCCCCCGTCCCGATTTTTCATATTTGCTGTCTGGTCACCCTAGCCAGCGATGGGGCCAGAGTGTAGCTGGGGGCAGGGCTGGGTGGTGCTCCCTCCCCACCCCCTTGGGGGCTGGCCCAGGCCCCCCCCCCCCCCCGACATTCCTAGGGCAGCCCATAGTCTGGGTAGAGACTCCCAGGGATTCCCCAGGGAAGAGGGGTGCAGGGCCTGACTCCCCCACACTCTGTGACAGGCCCATAGTCTGGGGACCCCTGAGCTGCCGGACTCTGCTCCGGACAAACACACCCAGCGAAGAAGCTGCGGGAGGCTGGCTCTGGGGCAGCCCAGCGGGGCCTGGGGCATTGTTGGCGTGTCCGCGACACAGCGTCAGGGAGGTGCTCTGGGAAATCGCGAGCCTTCGTCCCAGCGAGGGCAGCCCAGGACTTCGGCCCGGCTGACGGGGATGAGAAACGGGAGCTGAGAGCTGTACCCCAGCTGCTGGGACCGTTAGCCACAGAGCCGGGCGGAGAGGGACTTTGCAGTAACTGCAGGGGAAAATGACTCTCCCAAAGCACGGGCCCTGCCCCACCCCCCTCCCCCAGGCATGCCCATGCTGCAGAGCCCCTGACTCCAAACGGGTTCATCCTGTCAGCCTCAGATCTGCTGAGTCTGGGGTGGAGCCTGGTGACCTCCAGGCAGACAGGAGTTCTGCTCAGGCGTGTGGGAGGGAGGGCACCAAACCCAGAAATTGTCCCTCCTCTTTAGCTCCCCCTCCTGGCATGGGGCAGCTCCTCCTGCTGTGCCTGCTCTGGTCTTTGCACTGGTGCTGTGGGCGGGGGGGGGGGGGGGGGGAGATCTAGTGCAGACCAGGCGTCGCTGTCTTTCCACGGGGCTGGCTCAGAGCGGGTGGCTGACGTGCTGGGGGCTCCCGTGCCCTGGGGACCCCAGTTGCTCCCCCGAGGGAGACCGGTGCAGACAAGGCTCTGAGCTGGGGGCTACTGGCCCAGCAAGTCTCTCGGGGTGTCTCCAACGCAGACTGGCTCCCTCTCCCCGTGCAGGTGGCCCGGCTAACGTTGTTTTGTCTTGGCTGCAGATGGCAAGGCGTACAGCTCGGATGAGGAGAAGCTGGAGGTGAAGTCCGCGGAGACCCCGTGCAGTGAGCGGGAAGAGGAGAGCTCTGCGCCCGACAGTGAGGACGAGAGCTTCCTGGATGGGAGCAGCGCCAGCTGCCTGGGGCCCAAGGCCAAGGCCAAGAGCAGCTCCGGCGGGGAGCAGGCGCCCCCCGGCTCCAACCCGGGGAAGAGCCGCCGGCGGCGCACGGCCTTCACCAGCGAGCAGCTGCTGGAGCTGGAGAAGGAATTTCACTGCAAGAAGTACCTGAGCCTGACGGAGCGCTCGCAGATCGCCCATGCCCTCAAGCTCAGCGAGGTGCAGGTCAAGATCTGGTTCCAGAACCGCCGCGCCAAGTGGAAACGCATCAAAGCCGGCAACGTCAACAACCGCTCCGGGGAGCCCGTCCGCAACCCCAAGATCGTGGTGCCCATCCCCGTGCACGTCAACAGGTTCGCCGTGCGCAGCCAGCACCAGCAGATAGAGCAGGGCAGCCGGCCCTGAGCCCCACGCCCGCCCGCTCCGGGCTCCAGCTCAGAACCTGTGGGAGGAGAACGCCAAACGCCCCCGGTGCACACGAGCAGGCGCGAGCCGGGTCTGGCAGAGGGGCCTGCCTTGCATGGCCGAGCGGGCCGGGGCTGACCCGAGCCCCCACTCCGCACGCTGCAGCAAAGGGAGAGGCTCCCGTGCAGACCCTTGGGGCCGTGCTGCAGGGGGAGTTTTAACCATTTGTGCTCTAGCTGCTGCTCACAAACCTCCCTGTAAATATCCCTTATTTATTCTGTGTAAAGTCTGTACATATGGAGTTGTGTGTGTCTGTCCGTCTGTCTGGGGGAGTGCAGGGCTGCCTCTGGGAGGGATGGGGCGCTGCTTGTACCCAGCCCCTGGGCTCCTGTGTGCAATGATCAGTCTGTGGGTTCTCCAGGCCCCCTACCTCCGCATGCCGCCCTCCCTTCCTCAGCCCCTCCTCCCTGCAGCAAGGCAGGGCTGCGCAGGAGGGGTGGATGGTGTCCGTATTCTCACTGTCCGTAAGGTATCGCTGTGACTGGCTGCGTCTGTGCCCCATCCATGTATAGTCGTGATTTCAATAAATTATTTTCTATGGAAAGGAAACAAGATTCTTCCCTGCCTCCCTGAAAGGAGGCTCTGCATGGGTGCCAGGCCACGTGCCACAGAGGTGGCCGGAGGGTGGGAGGTGGCCGGAGTGGGAAGCAGCTCTCAGCCAACCTGTGCACATGCTGGAAATGCACCACACTAACACAGCACGGTGCAACATCGACTCGGTGCCTATTACATGGGTTAAAACCTGGCTGATCTCCAAAGGTAACTGCATGGGCCCTCGCTGTCCCAAGGAGCTTTCTGGGTGAGATCCCACAGGCTGGGACTGGTCTGGGTCTAATGCTATTTCAAATCTTACTAATGATCTAACGAAGAACATAGATGATTATTGCAGGTGACAAAGCCAGCCGGAGTGGGAGACGATGGGGTAGGTCAATTACACAGCACAGTCAGGATTGCTCCTGGAAACAAAATGGGCTTTAATCCATCTCAGTGCCAGGTACCTGGAAATAAGGTGTCACCTTTCCCCAAGCGGGCATTACCCATGGAACAATTTCTCAAGGGCCATGGTGGATTCTCCATCCCTGACAAGTGGGTGTTTTGCTAACAGACCTGCTCTGGGAATCAGCTGTGGGGAGTCCTAGGGCCTGCTCTCGGTCAGCTCAGCCGAGATCACTCCAGGCCCCACTGAGCTTGGGGCATCTCTAAGGTCACAACTAGGAACATGGACAGCAGGTCATGCTGCTGGGGGGAGGGGAAAGTCTTTCCTGGTAATCCTAGCAAAGGGCTCCGGTCAAGGTGGAAACCAGCTGAACAGGGGCTCCTGCAGGCATGCCGTGGCTAACCTTAACAGGCTAATGAGCTCTATCAGCAGGGAGGTGGGATTACCTCTCGATGCAGTGGGACCATCATGAGATCCTGTCTCCAGGTCTGGGGTTGACACTTGAACAAGGATGTTGCTAATCTGGAAGGGGCTCAGAAGAGCTGCAAGGATGAGACAAGGGCTGGAGAACCTGCCTCTCAGGGAGACTGGAGAAACTCTCTTGACCAGAAGGAGATTCAGAGATGACTTGATCATGGTTGAAGAGCACTACCAGGGTACGAGGATTTCTGCTCACAGACTGCGCTTCCCCCCGCAGGCAGAGTGAGAACCAAGGGCTGGGGGCTGGAGAAAAACCAATTCAAACCAGACACACCCTTTCAAGTGAGGGTAACGCACCATGGGTTCATGTGAGCTGCGGCCAGGTGGATTCTCTGTCACCCCGTCTGCTGGCAGCGCGAGCATCTGGGAATGGGCGACGGGAGGGATCACTTGGTGATTCCCTCTGGGGCACCTGGCACTGGCTGCCGGTGGAAGTCGGGACACTGGGCTAGATGGACCTTTGGGCTGACCCAGTCTGGCCGCTCTGAGGGCCGGGCCCTGCCTCAGGCAGCGGGGGGCTGGATGCAGGTGTCGCGGGATGCGAGTCGCTGCCTCAGGGTTTGCAGGAGCCCCGAAGGGTTGCTCAAAATCGTCTCCTCTGCCCTGACGTCGGTAACTCAATGAAAATGCCCAGGTAGCCTGAGCAACCCTGTGCCCCGGGGACAGGAGAAAAAGGGGGAGTCCCTTGTTTGCCTCAGGGACTAGTAACCCCCATGAGGGTCATAGATCTCAGGCCAGAGCGACCATCCTCCCCAGTGTGTCTGGTCTCCCACAGAGCCCAGGGCTGCCCCCAGGGCTGCTGGCATCCAGCCCATCCTGTCTGCCGGAGCTACAGTGGGTCTGCTAGGGAGCAAGGCCCTGCCCCTAGACATCCCCCTCAGGCAGCAGCCAGTGCTCCCCACAGTGCTTCTCCGAATGCTCCCCTTGGGGCGAGGGGCTGGGCTGGGCCCGAGCCTGCCTCGCAGCAGCGCGGGTGGGGCCTGGTGCTCGGCGGTGACTAAGTAGCCGCCTCACACCGCAGCCTGTTTGAATCTCCATGGTGGCGAGAGAGAGGAAGAGGGAGCCCCAGGCTTTTATACCAACACGAGGCTGGAGTCACAAGGGGGCATCTCTGCCCAACATGTGGGGGCGGGGCTGGGGAGCTGCCCCAAACCCTCAGCCTTCCATAGTCTATACACTAAACCCATGCTTCTACGTCCCGCCCCTGTTGCCACAGCACTAACACACAGGTGAGGCAGAGCGGTGCCACCTTTGTGTGTGTTGGCAGAGCCATGAGGCTGTTGGCATGAGCTGGCACCTGATCCTCACAGCTTGGCAAACTGGGCACAAGCAAACAGAATGCATTTCAATACATTGAAATGTAACTGTATCCATCTAGGAACAGAGCACGTGGGCCACACTTCGGGGGCGGGGGGGGGGCTCTATCCCGGGAAGCAGCGACGCTGGAAAAGCTTTGGAGGGGTGGGGTGGATCATCAGAAGAACAGGAGCTCCCACTGCAGTGCTGCAGCCCAAAAGGCTAATCCTGGGAGGTTTAAACGGGCAGCGGAAGCAGGAGCAGAGCAGGGAGGTTATTTTACCGTTATACTTGGCCCTGGTGTGACCGCGGGCGGAATCCTGCACCCAGGTTTGGTGCCCACAGTTCAAGAGAGCTATTGAAAAGTTGGAGAGGATTCAGAGAACAGCCAGGAGAATGGTTAACGGATTGGACTACGTGCCATGGGCTGAGATGTTCTCAAGGAGCTCTGTCGACTTAGCTTAACAAAGAGAAGGTTACGGGTGACTGGATCAGTACCTACATGAGGACAAACTATTGAATAACGGGCTCGTCAGTGTAGCAGACAAAGGTCTAACGAGTCATTGGTTGGAAGTTGAAGCTAGGCAGGTTCAGGTAGGAAATAAGGCGCACCATTTACACAGTGAGGGAAATGAACAGTTGGAAGGGTCGTGGTGGATTCTTCATCTGCCAGCTCTTTTAAAACTCTTGGCTGCAAGTTAGCCAGACCGGCTCATTTGAAAATACTCTTAACGTGTGTAGCTGCTGTTTACTCCCCGGCCGTGACCCTAGACGAACGGAAGGAGAGTTAGCAGCCCTGCAGGGGCGAAGAGTCTCTGAGCAGCCACCTGCCTCTGCTGGAGTCTGAGCGGAGCGCACAGAGTGAGCGACAGAAATGCCGGAAGCTCAGGCTCAGAGGCGGTGAGGCTGTGTGGCCCGTCCTTGTGGGGGTGTGACACACTAACGGGGTACCCCCAGGAGCCCCTCGAAAGACCAGGGCATAGCACAGACCCTGCACATCTGGGCCACAATGTGCCAAGGCACCTGGCTCACCATCGCCGCTGGCGCTGGGTGAAAGGAGGAAACCTGTCCTGGGGTCTGACCTTGCTCCCATGGATCCAGCGTCCGCCTGCCATGCCCCGCCCTTGGGGGACCACGATCCCTGGCTGCTCCAGCAATACGGCCTGACGTGACAGCACCCCGGGGGGTGTGACGGCAGCTCCAGCTGCAGGTCTGTGAACCTTGACAAACAGGCCAAGGGAGCGTCACCCCCCCTGCCAGGCAGGATCCGCAGCAGCAAGGGCCAGGGTCAGTATGGGGGGGGGAGTCATCTTCAAATTACAAAAAAAACAGCTTGAGCCCCCTGCCCCCCCCCATGCTGAAATCTGGGGAACTAACCAGCTCCTGCTGGGCACCACTAGGCAATACTCCCCCGCCCCCAACACACCCCTCCCACCCCTCATCCCACTCGGCTGTCTGAGGTCAGCAACGTCCCAGAGCCAGGGCGGGGTCAGCCCCAGCCCTGTGAGTGGGGCCAGTGCTGCTGCCAGCTCGCCCGGCCTCTGCCGCTGCTGCCCCCGGTCCAGCCCCATGGCGCCCAGCCAGCTCGCCCGGCCTCTGCCGTCCCCTGTCCAGCCCCACGGTGCCCGGCCTCTGCTGCCGCCGCCCCCGGTCCAGCCCCACGGCGCCCGGCCTCTGCCGCCGCCGCCCCCGGTCCAGCCCCACGGCGCCCGGCCTCTGCCGCCGCCGCCCCCGGTCCAGCCCCACGGCGCCCGGCCTCTGCCGCCGCCGCCCCCGGTCCAGCCCCATGGCGCCCGGCCACCTCGCCCGGCCTCTGCCGCCGCCGCCCCCGGTCCAGCCCCATGGCGCCCGGCCAGCTCGCCTGGCCTCTGCCGCCGCCGCCCCCGGTCCAGCCCCACGGCGCCCGGCCAGCTCGCCCGGCCTCTGCCGCCGCTGCCCCCAGTCCAGCCCCACGGCGCCCGGCCACCTCGCCCAGCCTCTGCCGCCGCCATCCCCTGTCCAGCCCCACGGCGCCCGGCCTCTGCCGCCGCCGCCCCCGGTCCAGCCCCACGGCGCCCGGCCACCTCGCCCGGCCTCTGCCGCCGCCGCCCCCGGTCCAGCCCCACGGCGCCCGGCCACCTCGCCCGGCCTCTGCCGCCGCTGCCCCCGGTCCAGCCCCACGGCGCCCGGCCACCTCGCCCGGCCTCTGCCGCCGCTGCCCCCGGTCCAGCCCCATGGCGCCCGGCCAGCTCGCCCGGCCTCTGCCGCCGCTGCCCCCGGTCCAGCCCCACGGCACCCGGCCACCTCGCCCGGCCTCTGCCCCTGCTGCCCCCGGTCCATCCCCACGGCGCCCGGCCACCTAGCCCGGCCTCCGCCGCTGTTGTCCCCAGTTCAGCCCCACAGCACCCGGCCTCTGCCGCTGCTGTCCCCTGTCCAGCCCCAGAGCGACCGGCCACCTCGCCCGGCCTCTGCTGCCCCCGGTCCAGCCCCACAGCGCCCAGCCACCTCGCCCGGCCTCTGCTGCCCCCGGTCCAGCCCCACAGCGCCCAGCCAGCTTGCCCGGCCTCTGCCGCTGCTGCCCCCAGTCCAGCCCCACAGCGCCCGGCCACCTCGCCCGGCCTCTGCCGCTGCTGCCCCTGGTCCAGCCCCACAGCACCCAGCCAGCTCGCCCGGCCTCTGCCGCTGCTGCCCCTGGTCCAGCCCCACAGCACCCAGCCAGCTCGCCCGGACTCTGCCGCTGCTGCCCCTGGTCCAGCCCCACAGCGCCTAGCCACCTTGCCCGGCTGTCAGTGATCACAGTTTTGCCGTTCGCTGGGTGGTGGGTGCCGGGGCTGCTGCATCTCTTGCCACTAGGCCACTGTTAACCGCAGTGCCACGGGCTGAGACGTTCGCAGTGATTCCCGCTGTCTCACTGCCCCTGCCTGCTCTGCACCGTGTCCACACTGTGTCTCACTGCAACGGTACCCGCACACCAGAAACCCCAGCCTGAACAAACCGCTCAGTGACGGCAGGTCACCAAGGAGACTCCAGGACTAGTCAGCTCTTTGTAAACACTTGAAGAACCAAATTACATCTAAGAACCTCAAACAGTCTCCTCACCACCTATTCCCCCTCCTCCCACTTTCTTTTGGCTCCCACGCCATGCTTAGTGAGTGAGGTTAATGTTATGGTGACACTCCCCCATGTGCCCCAGTCAGGATATAGTAAATACAGTTCTGCTGCGTGTTACTCACACAATAAGGATAACAACATTTCATTGCCCTGCATCCAGGAATTTTAGGTGAATTTTATCCCAAAATGGCCAAAATTGATCATGGCAAAGTAGGTGTGTCTATGCAAATAAGATCTGCTCACGAGGTCCTTCTCTCTAGTTCATGGATCGATGGCGAGAGAGAGAGAAACGGCATGTAGACCATCGGATTAAAGCCGAAGGCCTCTCCCAAGGCTATGGAAACCCCGGGCCACAGGCCCACACCACAGCACTTCCTGTAGGGTGCCTGAAACGCCGGCTACAGAAACCAGAAGAGATCCTGCACCCGCAGCGCTGCCTGGCCTGGTGGGAGCCGTGTGCACGGCTCTGAGCAGGCCAGAGATGCGCACCGTGCAGCTGGGCCATGCTCCTGGCCTGAGGCGGTAACCGCAGCACGCAAAGGGGGCGCACAGCAGCCCTTTGAAACCCATTGTCCAATGTAAGGGGCTAAATGCTGCCGTAGGGGAACAGCAACAACTGGGGCGGGGAATGTGGGCGTGGCTATGCTAATGAGCTGTGGCTACGCTAACATGATGATGTCACACACTCGTATATTTTAGGGCCTGAAGGACTCACAACGACTGTCCAATCCGACCTGCTGCCCAACCCAAGCGAGGACCCCTCACCGGCGCTTCCTGCTCCCAGAGCCTTGTGCTGGAGCAGGGCCGAGAGGGCCGGCCAGAGCGGCTCGGCCCTGCCGGAGAGATTCCAAGGCACAGAAGCAACTCCAGCCCTAGGGCAGTTGGCCCAAAGTCTCACTATTACAGATTTGTGCCTCTTTCCATGCTGAATGTGTCTAACTTCAGCTTGCACCCGTGGGATGACAGTCTGCCTTTTCCTCCAGCTACTTCCCACTCAGGTCCCTTTCCTGCGACCGAGTCACGCCTTATCCTTCCCTCGGCTACACTAAAGAGCTTGCGCTTCTGTCGCCTCTCACCTTCAGACAGGTTTTCCAGCCTTCCAATCCCCTTGTAGCGCCTTCCCGAGCCTTTCGTAGTGGGTTAGTGGGGGTCCCTCCCCCTCTGGCTCAGTGGGAGGCCCTGCCGCCTTACTCCACCTTTCCAATGGTTCAAAATCGTGATTGACGTGCGTACCCAGAACTCGACACAGTATCCAGGCCCGGTGTCACTAATGGCATTGACAGATCATTGTAACACTGCCTCCCTGTACGGTGCCCAGATGTCCCAATTTTATAGGGACAGACCCGATATTAGGGGCTTTGTCTTATAAAGGCTCCTATTACCCCCACCCCGTCCTGATTTTTCACACTTGCTGTCTGGTCACCCTACCTCCCACTTACTAGTCCCTGCTTATACGTCCAAGAGTTGTGTTGCCCTCTTAGCTACAGTGACATGCCGGGAGCTCATGACCTTTGGTCCTAGAGGTCTGACCTTGCATTTGGCTGGATTAAAACCCACATTATTCAAACAAGCCTCCCCTCACCAAGCAATCCAGGCTGGTCTGTAGAACCCACCCAGCCCTCATCATTATTTACCACTCCTGCTAATACAGCCCAGAATGATGCTCGCTTTTTTTGCAACAGCGTTACACTATTGACTCATATTTAGCTTGTGATCCACTCTGACCCCTAGATCCCTTTCCGCAGGACTCCTTCCTAGGCAGTCAGTTCCCATTGTGTATTTGTAACTGATTGTTCCTTCCTAAGTGGCTTATTGAATTTCATCCTATTTACTTCAGACCATTACTCCAGTTTGTCCAGATCATTTTGAATTTTAATCCTATCCTCCGAAGCACTCGCAACCCCTCCCAGCTTGGTATCATCTGCAGACTTTATAAGGGTATTTTCTATGCCATTATCTAAATCATTGATGAAGATATTGAACCAAACTGGACCCAGAACTGATCCCTGTGGGACCCCACTCGTTATGCCCTTCCAGCATGACTGTTAACCACTGATAACTACTCTCTGGGAATGGTTTTCCAGCCAGTTCTGCACCCACCCACCTAGTAGCTCCATCTAGGTTGTATTTCCCTAGTTTGTTTATGAGAAGGTAATGCGAGACAATATCAAAAGCCTTACTAAACTCAAGATATACCACGTCTACCACTTCCTCCCTGTCCACTGGCTTGTTAGCTATTAGTTTGGTTTGACACGATTTGTTCTTGACAAATCCATGCTATTGTTACTTATCACCTTATTATCTTCTAGGTGTCTGCAAATCGATTGCTTAATTATTTGCTCCATTATCTCTCCGGGTACAGAAGTGAAGCTGACTGGTCTGTAATTCCCCAGGTTGTCCTTATTTCCCTTTTTATAGATGGGCACTAGATTTGCCCTTTTCCAGTCCTCTGGAATCTCTCCCGTCTTCCATGACTTTTTAAAGATAATTGCTAATGGCTCAGATATTTCCTCAGTCAGCTCTTTGAGTATTCTAGGATGTATTTCATCAGGCCCTGGTGTCTCGAAGACGTCTAACTTGTTTAAGGGCCAGGGTTGCCAGGTGTCTGGTTTTAGAGAAGGGATTCTGGCGGCCCTGGTCAGCACCGCTGACTGGGCCATGAAAAGTCCGGTTGGTGGGGCTGGCAGGCTCCCTACCTGGCTCCCAGGAAGCAGCTGGCATGTCCCTCTGGCCCCACCCTGAGTGCCGGCTCCACAGCTCCCATTGGCTGAGAACTAGGGGTGGTGTCTCTGGGTGCGGGAAGCGTGTGGAGCCCCCTGACTCTTCTGTCTTGGAGCTGCAGGGACATACCAGCTGCTTCCCAGGAGTCACCACTGTCTGAAGTCTGCACCCCTCACCCACTCCTGCACCCTGACCCCCTGACCCAGCCTTGAGCCCCCTCCTGCACCCAAACTCCCTCCCAGAGCCTGCACCCCAAACCCCCTCCTGCACCCCGACCCCCTGCCCCAGCCTTGAGCCCCCTCCCACATCCAAACTCCCTCCCAGAGCCTGCACCCCAAACCCCCTCCTGCATCCCACCCCCATCCTTGAGCCCCCTCCTGCACCCAAGAGCCTGCACCCTGAACCCCTTCCTGCACCCCACCCCCTGCTCCAGCTCAGAACTCCCTCCTGCACCCAAACCCCCTGCCCCAGCCCGGAGACCCCTCCTTCCCCCCAACCTCCTCATCCCCAGCCCCACCCTGGAGCCACACCCCGAGCCAGAGACCGTACACCCTCCCACACCCCCAACCCCCTGACCCAGCCCAGTGAAAAGGGGCAAGTGAGCGAGGGTGGGTAAGAGCGAGCGATGGAGGGAGGGGGGATGAAGTGAGGGGGGCAGGGCCTCGGGGAAGGGGCAGGGCAGGGCTGGGGTTTGGTTTTCTGTGATTAGAAAGTTGGCAACCCTACTAAGGACATGGCTACACTACAACCCTAAATCGACCTGGTGTTACGTCGACTTACAGCAGCTGCAGTAATTACTGATGTCCACACCACCCTCCTTCTGTCAGTGGTGCACAGCCTCACCAAGGGTGCTTCCACTGACTGAAGGGGACAGTGTGGGGGCTTATTCCCCCCCGGATTCTTGGCTCTCTGCTCCCAGACGGAAGTGGGGGGTCAGCTACCCGGGCTTCTCAGCTCCCTGAGTGGGGAGCCTCTGTGCAGCAGCTCCTCTGGGAGTGGGGAGCCTGGGGAAGCCCTGCTCTATCTGCTTGGCTGTCTTGTCAATGTCACGGCTCCAGCCAGCATCCGATGTAAGTTACTCGGTATGGACACAGACACTGCGTCACCCTAACTACACCGACAGAAGCCCTACGCCTCTGGTGGAGGTGGAGTTATGATCTCGGTGTAGTACAGCATTTACATTGGTGGGGGGAAGGCTGTAGTGTGGACACAGACATAATTAGGTCAACGTAAGCTGCCTTACGGCGATCGAACTGTGCAGATTAGATCAGGCCTTGGTAATTTTTAAGTTGTTCTTTCCCTGTTTTAGCCTCTGATCTTACCTCATTTTCACTGGTGTTCACTATGTTACACATCTGATCACTACTAACCTTCTTGGTGAAAACTGAAACAAAAAAGTCATTTAGCATGTCTGCCATTTCCACATTTTCTGTTATTGTTCCCCCCGCCCCCCCCCACTGAGTAACGGGCCGACCCTGTTCTTGGTCTTCCGCTTGCTTCTAATGTATCTGTAGAATGTGTTCTTGTTACCCTTTATGTCTCTAGCTAGTTTGATCTGGTTTTGTGCCCTGGCCTTTCTCATTTTGTCCCTACAGGTTTGTGTTATTTGTTTATATTCATCCTTTGTAATCTGACCGAGTTTCCACTTTTTGTAGGACTCCTGTTTGAGGTTCAGATCATTGAAGATCTCCTGGGTAAGCCGGGGTGGTCTCTTGCCAGACTTCCTAGCTTTCCTACGCAGTGGGTTAGTTTGTTCTTGTGCCCTTAATAATGTCTCTGAGAAACTGCCAACTCTCCCAGACTCTTTTCCCCTATCTAGTCTCCCTGTGGAATTGGCATCCCAGGGCCTCTCCCCACATACTGCTGCTTCTCACAGTCAGTCCGCTCCCTTCAGTGGGCCTCCAGCCCCTGTTGGGCTAGCTGACGATCCCCCCCACTTCAAATCTAGCGATGGGGGAGGTCATGAAGAGCCCTGCTGGACAGGGAGTCGGGGCTTGAGGGCACCCCGCTGCGGCTCTGTCACTCTGGGACCCTTGTGAAGCCCCGCTTGGGTCTGGCACAGCGCAGGGGTCTCCTAGCGCCTGTGCCAGCACTGGGCTGTGGGGCTGAGCTGCCTCCTTAGCCTTGGTAGCCCCTCGCACTGTGGCTTGCTGAGCTTTCTCCGTGCCGCGCCCCAGGGCAGGCGGCCACGCACCGCCCAGTGCGAGGGATGTTATCTGGTCCGCGTGTTTGGGCAGGGCCCAGTGCAGCCGTTGCACGGCGGTAACTGGAGTCAGTTTGCAGGAGGTAAAACTGGCGGAGGCATCTTGGGCCTCGGGCTGGTGACACCCAGGGGCCTGCACTGACATCGGTGGGATGCGGTTGTGCCGGCACAATGGTGCTGTGGCTACATGAGGACGTGCTCCCAGCCGAAGGCACGGACTCACGGAAGGGTAGTGAGGCCTAACAGACGACTGGAAAAAGGCTCATGTGGTGCCCATCTTTAAAAATGGGGAAAAGGAGAATCCAGGGAACTACAGACCGGTCAGCCTCACCTCAGGGAGGGAGAATGCTTCTGACCTTTTGACGATGAAATCTAGCAGTTTGCCTGAAAGGGCATTGTGTAGGAATCTGCCTGATGAGCCAAAGATGATCCTGGATGTAAGTGAGATCCAGAAAGAGTCTGTGGTTGCTCAGGAAAGTGTTCCTTTAGAGCAAGCCCTAGGTGAAAAGGGTAAGAGCAGAATTTCTGTGAGGGGTGAACTGTTGCTTAGAGCAGCTCCTAGGGAAAGGAATCCTCATGGCAATTGGTGCAATCTGTTTGCTGTAGCTGAAGGGTGTGAAAGTGATTTGATCAAGGAAGTTTCAGTTCCTAACAGCCAGAAATTTTCTGTGGTGAATGGATCCACTGACTTTCCTTTTGAAAGGTCCAGTGTGGATAGCTTTGAAAAGGTCTCACATGGAGGGAAAGCTGTGAAAGTTGAACAGTCCTATAACCAAGTGGCTGGGTTTGGCCAGCTTGTTGGGGAGACAAGGTTGTTAAGAGAGGCATGTCTCCATGCTGATTCTGTAAGTGAGCAGTCTGTGCTCCAGGGTCTGAGGACAGATTTGGTTCCTGGTGTTTCAGAGCAGAACAGTTTTATGGCTGAATGCTTAAGGATGCAGGGGAGAGCAAGCAAACTCTCACCCTTAGGTACTTTGAATTGGTTTGATATCGCTTTAAAACAAAGTCTAGTCTCTAAGTTGCTGGTGGTGGTAGATTCAAAAGCAAGCATGCAGGGGAGCAGCTGTGTAGATGTTCAGAGCACAGAGGGTCTACAATTGTTAAACACATCTAGCCAGCAAAGGAATTCCTGTGAGGAAAGGAACCCAATCCTGCTGAAGGGAAGAATGAGTGTCCAGCTGTGAAACTGGTAGCAGCTGAGAATTTAAAAAATTGTGTTTGTATTAATGCAAATTACCTGACTGGAGGGAGAAAGACTTGCTAATAGCTGTTAGCATGAAGAGCCCACCCCATCAGCCAGTGAACTCTGTTAAGCAAGAAAAATCAGGGTTTAGGCCTTCAGGACAAGGAGGAAAAAGAGAATTTCATTTTGCAAAGGGAAGCCACAGGCTAACCCTAAAATGCCAAAACCCCAATGGTATGGAGCCAAAGGTGTGGCATGACAAAAATGATTGTAGATGGACACTTGCAATGGATTTGCTGTTATTGCTAATGGTGATTTTTGTAACTAATGTGTTGCTATTACCAAGAGCTGTAAAAATGTACAATGTGCCTAATCTTTTGGGAAAACCCTTGAACGTGTTGAAAGTGAAACATAGGAACACACTTTATGTTAACAGGCCTTGTTATACTGATGTTGCACAGTTAATGCCTGAAAACAGTATTGGAACTTTTCACAGGGAAAAGACATTCCAGACCTGAGGCGCTGTATAAAAAAGGGAAACTGAGGCACACTGTCATATTGCTTTCACGGCTAAATGCCAAGGTTCCTGTACTATGGACAACATTAATATCTACATTGACTTGATGTTAACTGGGTTCCAAACATTTGCCAGAGCTTGTATGGCTAAAGTAGTTATTTTCTTTGGCTCTTGGCAAGATCACAAGACATACAGGAGCCATGCTGCAAGAGCAGATCCAATCCACTATGGTTCTAACCAAGTTTTGCCTTGAGTTTGTAAAGAGATTCAATCATGTTATTGAAAATGACTTGAATAAACCATTTCTGTTATACACCAATACTAGCTGTAGTAAGACAGAACCAAGGATGGAGAGCTCTTGGGATGCAGTCAGTGATGTTTGTGTCATCCCTTCCTGCATCAATTTTGGGGGTGTGACGTTATTGACATGAATTGGGACCGTATAGATCATTGTTGCAACCAAGGTCCTATAGTGGCACCAAATCTTGTACAAGGGAGGTTAAGTAAGGTGAATATGAGAAGGTTAGGGTTTGCTGGTTATGATTATGCTGTCTGGATGCATGTATCATTTTGTAGTTAAAGTTATAAGTATTGGCTCTATCCTGTCTGTATTTCAAAGTTGTGCTATGCTTCTTGGTGACATCCCAGACAACGTGGCGTCAGAACTGCCTAGCCTGCTTGATGCCCCATTAAGGACCATCAGCTACACAACTGACCCATTGATACACCTTGTGACTCAGCAGGGCATGAAGGGACCTGCCTATGGACCGAACTCTGAGGTGTTTCTCTGCCATCTGCTGGGTAGCTTGTGGTTGGAACAAAGGAAGCAGAAGCCACATGGCAAAAGGACTAAAAAAGGCAGCTGCATCATCTCCATTTTTACTTCAGTTCTGCTTCTTATTTCTGGAGGAACCTTGCTACACTGAACAAAGGACTGAATGACCCATCCCAGCTGTGGATGTACTCCAGAGACTTGATTTGAACCTGCAGTTTATTCATCCCTGCTACAAGCCTGAATCAAGAACTTCGCCATTACTGTATGTAATCGATTCCATTTAACCAATTCTAGCTCTATCTATATTTCTTTCTTTTTATGAATAAACCTTTAGATTTTAGATTCTAAAGGATTGGCAACAGCGTGATTTGTGGCTAAGATCTAACTTGTATATTGATCTGGGTCTGGGGCTTGGTACTTTGGGATCGGGAGAACCTTTTTTCTTTTACTGGGACATTGGTTTTCATAACCATTCATCCCCATAACGAGTGGCACTGGTGGTGATACTGGGAAACTGGAGTCTCTAAGGGAATTGCTTGTGTGACTTGTGGTTAGCCAGTGGGGTGAGACCAAAGGTCTCTCTGTTTGGCTGGTTTGGTGCCTTAGTAGTGAAGGACCCCCAAGCTTTGGGCTGTGACTTCCCTGCTCTAAGCAATTTGTTCTGAATTGATACTCTCAGTTGTGTTCCACAAAAGGCAGCATCGTTACAGAGACCGTATCAAAAACTTTGCTAAAGATAGGGTCCAGAGTGACCTAGACAAATTGGAGGATTTGGCCAAAAGAAATCTGATGAGGTTTAACAAGGACAAGTGCAGAGTCCTGCACTTAGGATGGAAGAATCCCATGCACTGCTACAGGCTGGGGACCGACTGGCTGAGCGGCAGTTCTGCAGAAAAGGACCTGGGATTACAGTGGATGAGAATCTGGATAAGAGTCAGCAGTGTGCCCTTGTTGCCAAGAAGGCCAACGGCATATTGGGCTGTATTAGTAGAGGCATTGCCAGCAGATCGAGGGAAGTGATTATTCCCCTCTATTCGGCATTGGTGAGGCCACATCTGGAGTATTGTGTCCAGTTTTGGGGTCCCCACTACAGAAAGGATGTGGACAAATTGGAGAAAGTTCAGTGGAGGGCAACGAAAATGATCAGGGGGCTGGGGCACATGACTTATGAGGAGAGGCTGAGGGAACTGGGCTTGTTTAGGCTGCAGAAGAGAAGAGTGAAGGGGGATTTGATAGCAGCCTTCAACTACCCGAAGGGGGGTTCCAAAGAGGATGGAGCTCGGCTGTTCTCAGTGGTAGAAGATGACAGAACAAGGAGTAATGGTCTCAAGTTGCAGAGGGGGAGGTCTAGGTTGGATACTAGGAAAACCTTTTTCACTAGTAGGGTGGTGAAGCACTGGAATGGATTCCCTAGGGAGGTGGTGGAATCTCCATCCTTAGAAGTTTTTAAGGCCCGGCTTGAGAAAGCCCTGGCTGGGATGATTTAGTTGGGGTTGGTCCTGCTTTGAGCAGGGGGTTGGACTAGATGAACTCCTGAGGTTTCTTCCAACCCTAATCTTCAATGATTCTATAAAGCTAACTCGGGCGAACCGCTGTGTCAACCAGCCAAAGCCAGCCAGCCTTGGGGAGGCTACAGACGCACACCTCACCCTGCGCCAGGGCCAGCAGGCAGACCGTCCTCATTGCAACAGGGCAGATCTCCTGCCTGGGGAATGCCATGCCATCAGCGCTGGGCACATGTACCAGGAGCACCCGAGGATCAGCCCTGCCAGACCAACAGGAGCTAGTTAAGAAAAGCCACAAAGCCCCCAGAATGGCAGTGAGCACCTCAGAGAATGGAACAGCCCTCGGCACCAGCTCAAGGACTAATTCCGTGGGATGGTAGCAGTAGTAGGCTGTTATCCCTGGTGTGTACCACCACTGGAGGGGGACAAGACACCCGCCACCAGAGTGTGACACGTCCACAGTCACTGACAGTGAGACACTAGTCTGGGCCTATTGCGGATAGTTCTCTAAAAACGTCTGCTCAATGTGCAGCTGCAGTCGAAACAGTGAACAGAACATTGGGAATCATGAGGACAGGGATAGATACTGAGACAGAAAATATGATTTTGCCTCTATATAAATCCATGGTACGTGCACATCTTGAATAGTGCGTGCGGATGTGATCGCCCCATCTCAAAAAAGATAGATTGGAATTGGAAAAAGGTTCAGAGAAGGGCAACAAAAGTGATTAGGGGTGTGGAACGGCTTCCGTATGAGGAGAGATTAATAGGACTGGGACTGTTCATATTAGAAAAGAGACGACCAAGGCTGGCTATGAGAGAGGTCTGTAAAATCATGGTGTGGCGAAAGTGACTAGGGAAGTATTATTTACCCCTGCACAGAACACAAGAATCAGGGGTCGCCCATTGACATTAATCGGCGGCACATTTAAAACAACCACAAAAAAGTTTCTTCACCCAACGCACAGTCAGCTTGCGGAACGTGTTGCCAGGGGATGCCGTGAAGGCCCAAAGTATAACTTGGTTCCAAGAAGAACTAGATCAGTTCCTGGAGGCCAGGTCCATCACTGGCCATTAGCCAGGGTGGGCAGGGATGTGACCCCATGCTCTGGGTATCCTTAAACCTCTGACTGCCAGGAGCTGGGACTGGGTGACAGGGGACAGATCACTCAATAATTGTCCTGTTCTGTTGCGTCCCTTTGATGCATCTGGCTCCGGCCAGAGACAGGGCACTGGGCTAGATGGACCATTGGGCTGACCCAGTGCCACAGAGCCAGTGCTCTGGAGCAGTCCCCGAGAGGTTCCCTTCCGTGTCTCAGCCCCCCCGCCCCTTTAGGGTCGCACTCTCTCACTGGGGTCAGGCCCTTGGCTTCACCACCTCCTGGGACCCACCCTCGGAGCCTTCAGCCCCCCCGCTTCGTGCCGTGAGAGCCCCTCAGGGAGTCCTGGAGCGAGACGCCTGCGGGGGGGGGCTGCACCCCCAGAGGGAGTCCTGCACCCCCAGTTCCTGACTGCAGTCACGCCGCCAACGTGAGAGCCGGGGGTTAGTGGGCGTCTGGGCACAGCGCAGCCAGTCCGTAGTTACCACAGAGAACAGAAAGTTACAGCAAAGTCCAGCGGGGTCGGTCCAGAGCCCAGCGCTCCCAGACCCCTCCCTAGGCCCAGGCCAGGCACTTCTGGTTCCAGCAGCCCTCACTTAACATCCCTGGCCCCTCCTCAGCCCTTTGTCCTTGTTCCCGGTGAACATGGTCACCTGCCTCCTCGTCAGCCCTTTGTCCTCCCGCTGGTCACACCCGGCTGGCCTCCTGCGGAGGGGCCGGGCCATGGGTGCCAAACGTCTGGGCAATTGGAGGGGCCCTTGTTTTCGGGAACGCGCCATGGGCCCAGGGCCCAGACCCCAGGCAGCCAAGTGTCCAACACACCCGGATCTCTGGGGCTCTTCAAAGAGCAAACAACCTCCCCCTCCCCTCCCCCCTGAGTTAACCATGCAGCACGTAAGGGAAACTGAGGCACACCACAGGATTCATACAAAACATTACAGGCAAACTCCACTCCAGCACAGCCAGTATGCTCACTCTTAGGCCCCCCCCCACAAGCCTCGCACCAGGACTCTGGACACCCCCACCCACCCCAGATGTTTGTCTCTGCTCTGTGGGGCAGGGACGGGCGCTTCCTTGCAGGAAATTCCCACAAACTAAGGGTCACAGTCACCCTCCCACAGCACAGGCTCCTGGGCACCCCCAGGCCTCTCCTGCGGCACAGTGATGCACCGGGCTTGCCTGTCCCAGCCATGGCTTGTTCTCTCTCCCCTCAAGGGCTCTGGGCTCTCCTGGGGCCCACGCCCAGGCGCTGAGGGAAGGGAGGTCTCAGGGCTGGGGCTGGATGGGCACAGAGGCTCTGGGGGTGCTGGGCTGGGCCGCAGGGGGTCAAGGGCTAGAATGGGGCAGGGAGGGGACTGGGGTGAGATGGGAAGGGAGGGTTTGTGGCTGGTGGGATGGGGCTGCTGGGCAGGGCAGGAGCATATAGGGCTGAGGCAGGTCGGGCTAGGTCTGGGGCCAGGCCGGGGATGACGTATTGGCACAGGGCTGGGCCAGGGATAATGTATGGGCCCAGTGCCGGGCCGGGTGGGCATGGGGTCGGGCTAGGGATGATATATGGGCCCAGGGCCGGGCCGGGGATGACGCATGGGCCCAGGGCTGGGTTGGGCTGATGTATGGGCCCAGGGCCAGGCCGGGTGGGCATGGGGCTGGGCCAGGGATGATGTATGGGCCCAGGGCCGGGCTGGGCGGGCATGGGATGATGTATGGCCCCAGGGCTGGGCGGGCGGGCATGGGGCCGGGCCAGGGATGACGTATGGCCCCAGGGCTGGGTCGGGATGATGTATGGGCCCAGGGCTGGGCCGGGTGGGCATGGGCCCATGGCCGGGCTGATGTATGGGCCCAGGGCTAGTCCGGGTGGGCATGGGGCCGGGCTAAGGATGATGTATGGGCCCAGGGCCGGGCCGGGCAGGCATGGGATGATGTATGGCCCCAGGGCTGGGCGGGCAGGCATGGGCCCATGGCTGGGATGATGTATGGGCGCAGGGCCGGGCCGGGTGGGCACGGGCCCATGGCCGGGCTGATGTATGGGCCCAGGGCCGGGCGGGCAGACATGGGGCCGGGCATGATGTATGGGCCCAGGGCCAGGCTGGGATGCCGTATGGGCCCAGGGCTGGGCCGGGCGGGCATGGGATGATGTATGGCCCCAGGGCTGGGCGGGCGGGCATGGGGCCGGGCCGGGGATGACGCATGGGCCCAGGTCTGGGTCGGGATGATGTATGGGCCCAGGGCCGGGCTGGGATGATGTATGGGCCCAGGGCCAGGCCGGGCGGGCATGGGGCTGGTCCAGGATGATGTATGGGCAGATGTATCAGATCGCACAAGATAAACAAGCAGGGAATTTCATCAGCGCCCATCATGGCTTTAATTTGGCTGCCTAATGAGTCAGATCCAGCCGCGCAGATAAAAGTTGTCAGAGCCGCAGCCCTAATGAATTTCTTGCCACTTGTAATCAAGGCAGCTTGTCGGAGGGGGATGATTAATGGGTCCCCAGAGGAGCCGCCGTCCCTCCGCTGCCATTCGCACTAATGCAGCCGCCAAGAACTTCACCGAACCGGGCACAGCGCCGGCCTGGGGCAGCACATGGGCCACGTGGGGGTCTGGGCTGGGGTGGGGGGGTACGAAGGGCTGAGGGGGCAGGCTTGAAGTGGGGCAGCGGGGGAGGAGTGGGGGGGAATAGGGGGGCAGGAAGGAAGGGGTGGGGGCAGTAGTAAGAGTGGGGGAGGGAGAGGTAGGGGGTGGGGGCAAAGATAGGAATGGGGTGGAAGGATGTGGAGGGGAGGAGACAGGAGGGGAGGGGCAGGGAAGGGAGGGATGGGGCAGGGCTGGGATGGAGTGAGGCAGGAGGGGAGGCGCAGGGAAGGGAGGGATGGGGCAGGGCTGGGATGGAGTGAGGCAGGAGGGGAGGCGCAGGGAAGGGAGGGATGGGGCAGGGCTGGGATGGAGTGAGGCAGGAGGGGAGGCGCAGGGAAGGGAGGGATGGGGCAGGGCTGGGATGGAGTGAGGCAGGAGGGGAGGCGCAGGGAAGGGAGGGATGGGGCAGGGCCGGGATGGAGTGAGGCAGGAGGGGAGGCGCAGGGAAGGGAGGGATGGGGCAGGGCTGGGATGGAGTGAGGCAGGAGGGGAGGCGCAGGGAAGGGAGGGATGGGGCAGGGCCGGGATGGAGTGAGGCAGGAGGAGAGGCGCAGGGAAGGGAGGGGTGGGGCAGGGCCAGGATGGAGGGGGGAAGGAAGGGACGGGGTAGGAAATGCGAGGGGAGGAGGCAGGAGGGGAGGGACTGGGGCAGGGAGAAGCGTGTGGGGAGAGATGGGGCGGGATGAGGGTGAGCCATGGAGGGAGGGAGAGTCCTGATCTGGGTGTAGGCGCTGCCCCGTTCCGATGCCCCTGAGGAGTGGTGCTCGGTAGGGGCGGGGGTCCCTGCCCTTCCCCCCTGGCCGCCTCCCCTCCTTTGTCCCAGCCTGGCCGCGTGGCCGGGCAGCCCAGCTGGGAGCCCCAGCCTGGGGCGGGCATGTGTCCCCGGTGCCAGCGCGGGCCCTGTGCTCTGCCCAGCACTGCGCACATGGAGGGCGGCCCAGGCTGGGGGCTGCTCAGATGCACTCAGTTTCTGCCTCGTCCTGACAGCCCCCGTGCAGCCCCTAGGCCCTGCGGCAGGGCAGCCTGTGACCCCCTGGCGTGTGCGGGCGGCCGCTCAGCGCAAGCCCTGGGCACCGGCTGCTCTGGCGGGGTGGGGGACATGAACCAGGTCCAGGGCCCCAGCTGGGCATTGGGCACGCGTGGCCCCTCCCGGAACTGCCCCGGCACCGCGCCCCACATCTGTGGCGATAGTGACCTGGCACCGCGCCCCACATCTGTGGCGATAGTGACCTGGCACCGCGCCCCACATCTGTGGCGATAGTGACCTGGCACCGCGCCCCACATCTGTGGCGATACTGACCTGGCACCGCGCCCCACATCTGTGGCGATACTGACCTGGCACCGCGCCCCACATCTGTGGCGATAGTGACCTGGCACCGCGCCCCACATCTGTGGCGATAGTGACCTGGCACCGCGCCCCACATCTGTGGCGATACTGACCTGGCACCGCGCCCCACATCTGTGGCGATACTGACCTGGCACCGCGCCCCACATCTGTGGCGATACTGACCTGGCACCGCGCCCCACATCTGTGGCGATACTGACCTGGCACCGCGCCCCACATCTGTGGCGATAGTGACCTGGCTCCGCGCCCCACATCTGTGGCGATAGTGACCTGGCTCCGCGCCCCACATCTGTGGCGATAGTGACCTGGCTCCGCGCCCCACATCTGTGGCGATAGTGACCTGGCACCGCGCCCCACATCTGTGGCGATACTGACCTGGCACCGCGCCCCACATCTGTGGCGATACTGACCTGGCACCGCGCCCCACATCTGTGGCGATACTGACCTGGCACCGCGCCCCACATCTGTGGCGATACTGACCTGGCACCGCGCCCCACATCTGTGGCGATACTGACCTGGCACCGCGCCCCACATCTGTGGCGATAGTGACCTGGCACCGCGCCCCACATCTGTGGCGATAGTGACCTGGCACCGCGCCCCACATCTGTGGCGATAGTGACCTGGCTCCGTGCCCCACATCTGTGGCGATAGTGACCTGGCACCGCGCCCCACATCTGTGGCGATAGTGACCTGGCACCGCGCCCCACATCTGTGGCGATAGTGACCTGGCACCGCGCCCCACATCTGTGACGATACTGACCTGGCACCGCGCCCCACATCTGTGGCGATAGTGACCTGGCACCGCGCCCCACATCTGTGGCGATAGTGACCTGGCACCGCGCCCCACATCTGTGGCGATAGTGACCTGGCACCGCGCCCCACATCTGTGGCGATACTGACCTGGCACCGCGCCCCACATCTGTGGCGATACTGACCTGGCACCGCGCCCCACATCTGTGGCGATACTGACCTGGCACCGCGCCCCACATCTGTGGCGATACTGACCTGGCACCGCGCCCCACATCTGTGGCGATAGTGACCTGGCACCGCGCCCCACATCTGTGGCGATACTGACCTGGCACCGCGCCCCACATCTGTGGCGATAGTGACCTGGCACCGCGCCCCACATCTGTGGCGATACTGACCTGGCTCCGTGCCCCACATCTGTGGCGATACTGACCTGGCACCGCGCCCCACATCTGTGGCGATACTGACCTGGCACCGCGCCCCACATCTGTGGCGATACTGACCTGGCACCGCGCCCCACATCTGTGGTGATACTGATCTGGCCGCCCGGAACTGGAACTGCCCTGGGGATCCACAGCACCATGTGGGCTCCAGCCGCCTCTCGCCCAGGCATCGCCGGAGCCCTGGGCCTGCTGGGACCAGTACGGCCCCCTGCTCCTGGGGCCTGAGGGGAGCATGGGCAGGCGGTGGGCCTCCAGCTCCCAGCTCCTGCTAGGCCCCCAGTGCGCAGCAGAGGGGTCCCACCCTCGGCAGACTGGGCCCAGCTCCCCAACCCACCAAGCTGCTCTGGGCTCTGGTGGCAGCACAATCCACGGGGGCAGCTCAGCTTCTTCCTCATGACCCACAGGAGCCAGGCCCCAGGTGCGGAGCTGGGGGGCCTGGATGGCTGGAGGGGCTCACACGCTGTGCTGCTGGCTCAGCCCCACCTACGTTCCCTCACCCCATCACTGCTCCGCCTCCTTAGCGCCTCGGGCCCCACGTCTCCGCTGCGGGGCCCCTTGTGTCCTCGCTGGCACCTGGGCTCGTGGGCACCGTGCCCTGCCCGGGGAAGGGGCAGGCTCCTGCCGCAGACATGCCTGGGGCAGGGGGCCTGTGCCGACGCTGCCCTCGATGGCGCCCAGCCTGGCCTCGCGGAGCCTCAGCTGGTGTTTACAGTTGGGGTCACGGCTTACAGGCGAGCCGGGAGGCCAAACCCCCGGGGCTCGCTCCCCCGCTTGCTCCGGCACCTGGCATCAGCGTGGTGACAGGCGTACAAGGGCAGCCAGAGGGCATGGGGGGGACCCCGGCTTGGAGAGGTGCCAGCGGTGTGCAGGGCCAGGGAGCTCTGCAAGGGCCGGGCCCACGACTGGTTCAGCCGGGCAGCCAGAGGGCATGGGGGGGACCCCAGCTTAGAATCATAGAATCTCAGGGTTGGAAGGGACCTCAGGAGGTCATCTAGTCCAACCCCCTGCTCAAAGCAGGACCAACCCCAACTAGATCATCCCAGCCAGGGCTTTGTCAAGCCTGACCTTAAAAACCTCTAAGGAAGGAGATTCCACCACCTCCCTAGGGAACCCATTCCAGTGCTTCACCACCCTACTAGTGAAAAAGTGTTTCCTAATATCTAACCTAGACCTCCCCCTCTGCAACTTGAGACCATTACTCCTTGTTCTGTCATCTGCTACCACTGAGAACAGTCTAGATCCATCCTCTTTGGAACCCCCTTTCAGGTAGTTGAAAGCAGCTATCGAATTCCCCCTCTTGGAGAGGTGCCAGCGGTGTGCAGGGCCAGGGAGCTCTGCAAGGGCCGGGCCCACGACTGGTTCAGCCGGGCAGCCAGAGGCCCCGTGCGCCGATCACCAGCTGGGCGGCCCAGCCGCCGTAGCCTACAGGCTCCATCTGTGCCAGCAGCGCAGTGGGGCGTTGGAGCAGTTCCCCCGGCTCAGCCCAGCGCATCAGGGGGCCAGCACTTCCTCCCCTCCCTGGGCAAATGAAGGCCCAGCTGTGCGGCCCCCACCTCCCCCGTGGGCCCCTTGTCTGCCCCCCAGAGACTTCGGCCGGGCTTCCGGCTGGCTCGCAGCTCCCCCATTTGCTCCTGGCTCAGCTCCCATTCCCCTCCAGCCCGGTTGTGCCTTGCTCCCCCAATCACGGGGCTGGGTTTTAGCTCCCACCCCGGTACCCAGGGTCCCCTCACTGGCTGCTGAGGGCAGCACCCGGCCCTTCCCGAGTCTAGCGGGTGCTTGGGCGGCCCCTGGCCCGTAGCGACCATTCCCGTCGCTCTGCTCTTCCGTGGCCAGTTCAGGGTGTTTGAATCCCCTGGGCTCGCTGGCTCCCTCGGAGATGGTGTGTGCTGCTGGCCCAGCCACAGCTCCCGGCGCCCGCACTATAGTCCGGTGCCTGGGTGTTTGCCTGTTCCTGGGCTTTGCACCCCGCAATCAGGGAAGTGCAGGGAAAGCCCAGAGCCTGCCTGTGCAGTGGGGGGCTCGTGGCATTCGCAAAAAGCCCCATAGCACCTGCTCACCGGATCTACGCCTGGCGTGCCCCTGGGCCAGGCCTGGCTGCACCTTCCATGCCCAGTGCGATGGACAAGCCCAGGCCTCAGCACTTGGTGGCCCAAGGCCGCCGCTGGCCATGCCCCGAGCCCATCGGGCCAGGGGCTGCCCAGGCTGCAGACCGGGCTGGACGTCCGGGGCCGGCACAGAAAGGCTGGGCTGGCAGGAGGAGGGAGCTTTATTGGCCGTTATCTCCTGGGCTGCAGGTCACACACGGGGCAAAGAAACAGTATTTACAGCGCGTCCATATAAATATTTCCAATGTACATTTTATACATGCGGGGCGGAGCCGCCCCGGAAGCGGTGTCCAAAGCCGGGGGCCCAGCACAGGGTGCAGGCTCGGGCCAGAGATCCCGTCTCCCCTCCCCAGGCTCAGCCGGAGGCCAGGCCCCGGCAGGGCAGCAGGAGCTGGGCACAGAGCCGAGAGGAAGGCCAGGGAGCCTCCAGGTGAACGGACACAGCCAGGCGGTCCCCAGAGCGGGGCAGTCCCTCTCCTCTGCTGCTTGGGGCCGCGGGGGCCCAGGAGGGCGATTCCCTTTGCAATTGCAGGCAAAGGAAGCAGCAAGTCTGCAGCACGGAGCTGGGCTCCATCCTACCGTGATGCCAGCATGCACGCAGCCCCTGAGTCTGGCACCCGTGGGGTGGGGGGGCACAGGAACTGCCTCCATGGACAGGGTGGGGGCGGGGCGCACAGGGACTGTCTCTCTGTACCCAGGGGCGGGGGGATTGGGACACAGGGACTGTCTCTCTGTACCGGGCGGGGGGGGCAGGGGGGCACACGGGGACTGTCTCTCTGTACAGGGTGTGGAAAGGGGCACAGGAACTGATTCCCTGTACCGGGGGTGGGGGGAGATGACACAGGAACTGTCTCTCTGTGCGGGGGGGGGGAGGGGGGGGGACGGGACACAGGGACTGTCTCTCTGTACCGGATGCGGGGGGGGTCAGACAGGGACTGTCTCTCTGTACCAGGTGGAGGGGGGGGACACAGGGACTGTCTCTCTGTACCCGGGGGCGGGGGGGTTGGGACACAGGGACTGTCTCTCTGTACCCGGGGTGGGGGTGGTGGTGGTGGGGGGGTGGACGGTGTACACAGGAACTGTCTCTCTGTACCAGGTGGTGGGGGGCAGTGCATAGGAACTGCCTCCCCGTACGGGGTGGGGGTGCAAGGCAGGGGAGCCCCTTCTCCTGCAAGGGCACCTCTGCGCATGGAGCAGTTCAGCTTGGGTGTGGTCGGCCCCAGGGCGCGCTGTGCCAGCCCCAGGGCGGTTTTGCTGCTGTGAGATCCCCGGCAAGGCAGGGAGCATGGGTCCCCTCCCCAGCAGCGGTGTCGGGTGGGGCCGGGAGCCCCCCACTGTCTTGCGGCTCCAGCAGGGCGGCTAGAGGAGGCTGGGGCTGGGGCCCAGCTCAGCTGGGGCCGCCAAGCAGGAGTTGTTGGCGTTGGCGTTGCGGTGGGGCAGGCTGGGGGTCAGCGTGCTGATGGAGCTGTCACTCGGGCATCCATGCTGCAGGAGGATGTCGACGCACTCCTGGCTGCCAGCTCGCCGGGCGTACGCCAGGGGCGTCAGGCCACGGGCGTCCCGGCTCTTCACGTCCACCCCATACTGCGCAGGGAGAGAACACACCGGGTCAGCCGGGTCAGCGCCAGGCAACACGGGCGGTGGAACGTGAATGGGGGCAGGCCAGGAAGGGGGGCCCCACGTGGGGTTCAGGAAATGGTGGGAGTTGTGGGACTTAGAAAGGGCCTGGTGCAGGAGATCAACAATGGGAGAGGGCAGAAAGGGGGTCAGCGAGGGGCTGGGTGTGAGGAGCCGGGGGACTGGGGCTCCGCAAGGGGCGGGGGGACAGGAGCCGGGAACCAGGGTCAGCGAGGGGCGGGGGCACAGGAGCCGGGAACCGGGGTCAGCGGGGGAACAGGAGCAGGGAATCGGGGTCAGCGGGGGGACAGGAACTTGGAACCGGGGTCAGCGAGGGGCGGGGGGCAGGAGCCGGGGGACCGGGGGACAGAGCCGGGAACCGGGGTCAGCGAGGGGCGGGGGGACAGGAGCCAGGAACCGGGGTCAGCGAGGGGTGGGGGGACAGGAGCCGGGGGACCGGGGTCGGCGGGGGGACAGGAGCCGGGGGACCGGGGGACAGGAACTGGGAACCGGGGTCAGCGAGGGGCGGAGGACAGGAGCCGGGGGACCGGAACCGGGAATCAGGGTCAGTGAGGGGCGGGGGGACAGGAGCCGGGGGACCGGGGGACAGGAACGGGGAACCGGGTCAGCGAGGGGCAGAGGACAGGAGCCGGGAACCGGGGTCAGCGAGGGGCGGGGGGACAGGAGCCGGGGGACCAGGGGACAGGAACCAGGGTCAGCAAGGGGCGGGGGGACAGGAGCCAGGGGACCAGGGGACAGGAGCCGGGGGACCGGGGTCAGCGAGGGGCGGAGGACAGGAGCCGGGGGACTGGAACCGGGAACCAGGGTCAGCGAGGGGCGGGGGGACAGGAGCCAGGGGACCGGGGTCAGTGAGGGGCGGAGGACAGGAGCCGGGGGACCGGGGTCAGCGAGGGGCGGAGGACAGGAGCCGGGGGACCGGAACCGGGAACCAGGGTCAGTGAGGGGCGGGGGGACAGGAGCCGGGGCACCAGGGGACAGGAACCGGGGTCAGCGAGGGGCGGAGGACAGGAGCCGGGGGACCGGAACCGGGAACCAGGGTCAGTGAGGGGTGGGGGGACAGGAGCCAGGGGACCGGAACCGGGAACCAGGGTCAGTGAGGGGTGGGGGGACAGGAGCCAGGGGACCAGGGGACAGGAGCCGGGGGACCGGGGTCAGCGAGGGGCGGAGGACAGGAGCCGGGGGACCGGAACCGGGAACCAGGGTCAGTGAGGGGCGGGGCGACAGGAGCCGGGGCACCAGGGGACAGGAACCAGGAACCGGGGTCAGCGAGGGGCGGGGGGACAGGAGCCAGGGGACCAGGGGACAGGAGCCGGGGGACCGGGGTCAGCGAGGGGCGGAGGACAGGAGCCGGGGGACCGGAACCGGGAACCAGGGTCAGTGAGGGGCGGGGCGACAGGAGCCGGGGCACCAGGGGACAGGAACCAGGAACCGGGGTCAGCGAGGGGCGGGGGGACAGGAGCCAGGGGACCAGGGGACAGGAGCCGGGGGACCGGGGTCAGCGAGGGGCGGAGGACAGGAGCCGGGGGACCGGAACCGGGAACCGGGGTCAGCGAGGGGCGGGGCGACAGGAGCCGGGGGACCGGGGGACAGGAACGGGGAACCGGGTCAGCGAGGGGCAGAGGACAGGAGCCGGGAACCGGGGTCAGCGAGGGGCGGGGGGACAGGAGCCAGGGGACCAGGGGACAGGAGCCGGGGGACCGGGGTCAGCGAGGGGCGGAGGACAGGAGCCGGGGGACCGGAACCGGGAACCGGGGTCAGCGAGGGGCGGGGCGACAGGAGCCGGGGGACCGGGGGACAGGAACGGGGAACCGGGTCAGCGAGGGGCAGAGGACAGGAGCCGGGAACCGGGGTCAGCGAGGGGCGGGGGGACAGGAGCCGGGGGACCAGGGGACAGGAACCAGGGTGAGCAAGGGGCGGGGGGACAGGAGCCAGGGGACCAGGGGACAGGAGCCGGGGGACCGGGGTCAGCGAGGGGTGGAGCACAGGAGCCGGGGGACTGGAACCGGGAACCAGGGTCAGCGAGGGGCGGGGGGACAGGAGCCGGGGGACCGGGGTCAGCGAGGGGTGGAGGACAGGAGCCGGGGGACCGGAACCGGGAACCAGGGTCAGCGAGGGGCGGGGGGACAGGAGCCGGGGCACCAGGGGACAGGAACCGGGAACCGGGGTCAGCGAGGGATTTCTCCTCACCCATATGAGCAGCTGCGTGAAGACCACGTTGGCCATGGCGCTGGAGAGGTGCAGCGCCGTGCGCCCGTCCCCGTCCCCATACGTCTCGTTCACCTCCTCCTTGGTGCCGTGGGCCAGCAGCGTCACCACCAGCCGCACGTCGTCCTCCACCACGGCCCGCAGCAGCTGCTGCCCCAGGGGCACGTCCGAGTGCGGCAGCGCAGCCAGGAACAGCTTCTGCTCGTACTTGGCCCGGATCCAGCGCTCCTTCTCCTCCCTGCAGGGAGGGGCCCCTCACCGGGGCACCAGTGTCACGGGGCACCACACGGCAGGGGCGGCTTGTGCCCCACACCACCCTGGCACTCGTGCCCCGAATGCACCTTCAGCACTCACGCCGCATGCGAATGCACTGTACCCATCCCATGACACTTGCGCACCTTACACTGTGCAGCACCCCTCGTGCCCCCAGTGCAAACCTCTGTCCCTCATGCCCTTCACCCCTCCTGCGCTTGTGCACCACGTGCAACCCCCAGCTCTTGTGCCCCTCACATACACTCCCCAGCTCTCGTGCCCCATGTACACCCTCACCTTGGCACTCGTGCCCTGTGCGCCCTCCTCCCAGCTCTCGTGCCCCACGTGCCCCCCAGCACTCATACCCCATGTATCTCCTCCCAGCTCTCGTGTCTTGTGCGCCCCCCAGCTCTCATGCCCCACTCCCCACATGCCCCCCAGCACTCATACCCCATGTATCTCCTCCCAGCCCTAGTGCCCCACGTGCCCCCCAGCACTCATACCCCATGTATCTCCTCTCAGCTCTCGTGCCCCATGTGCCCCCCAGCACTCATACCCCATGTATCTCCTCCCAGCTCTCGTGCCCCACGTGCCCCCCAGCACTCATACCCCATGTATCTCCTCCCAGCTCTCGTGTCTTGTGCGCCCCCCAGCTCTCGTGCCCCATTCCCCACGTGCCCCCCAGCACTCATACCCCATGTATCTCCTCTCAGCTCTCGTGCCCCACGTGCCCCCCAGCACTCATACCCCATGTATCTCCTCTCAGCTCTCGTGTCTTGTGCGCCCCCCAGCTCTCGTGCCCCGTGCCCCACAGCTCTCATGCCCTGTCTGTGCGCGTGCACCCTGCTGCTCTCAGCCCCTCCTGCTGGCGCCGTCCCCCGGAGCGTCTCCGCCGCGCGCTGGGCCTCGGCCCGCAGCAGGGAAAGGTTAGCTGCCGCGCGGAGCTGGCCAGTGCCACAGGGGGCGGCGTTATCGCGGCTGCCGTCGCGCCTGGAGCAGACAAAGGCTGAGCCGCCGGCCTGGCCCGCCTGGGGCCGCCGGGCCCGGCAGATCGATGCGCGCCGTGCGCCCCGCTATCTGCTCCCATTCTATCCATCTGCATCTGGCAGGCGGCGATCAATACCCCGTGCGGCGCACGCTCACTGCCGCTGCCCCCTGACCCGCGCCGAGCCGCTGATAAGGCGCAGAATGGGCTCTTGTCTGGGTGGCGGGATGAGTGACAGGAGAGACGCTCCGATAGGGACAGACAAGGCCTGAAAGGGACGCACCCCTGAGACCCCCAGGCAGGCGCCGGCAAGCTGTCGCCGTTAACCCCTTCCGCTCCGCAGCCAGCCGGCACTGGGGCGGCCCCAGCACCCACCAGCCGGACTCACCTGCCCCCAAGGGGACACCCACCCCCTGGGGCTGACAGGGCTTCCCAGCTGCAGACCCCCGGGGCTGCCTCCCCCAGCCCCCATCTACCCATGGCCCACCCCTGACGCCCCTCACCTGCTGTTCTCGGGGCCCGGCTTCTGGTAGCCCTCCACCGCCCCTTCCCAGACAGCGTTGGCCAGCGCGTTGCCGATGGCCGTCATGACCACGATGAGCTCGCCAGGCCAGTCGTCCAGGTCCAGCGAGCGCACCCGGGACAGGTGCGTGCCCAGGTTGCGGTGGATCCCGGAGCACTCGATGCACATGAGGGAGCCCAGGTTCAGACTCGCCCAGTCAGGGTCTGGAGGGTGGAAGGGGAGCGCCGGGGGGTGGGGGGACGACGAGGGGGGTTAGCGCAGGCCCCAGGGACCCACAAGCCTGTCCTCCACCCCCCCAGGGCACCAGCCCTGCTGGGACCCACCAGCCCGTCCTCCACCCCCAGGGGCACCAGTCCTGGCTGGGACCCACAAGCCCATCCTCCACCCCCAGGGCACCAGCCCTGCCGGGACCCCCAAGCCCATCCTCCACCCGCAGGGCACCAGCCCTGGCTGGGACCCACAAGCCCGTCCTCCACCCCCAGGGCACCAGCCCTGCCGGGACCCCCAAGCCCGTCCTCCACCCCCAGGGGCACCAGTCCTGGCTGGGACCCACCAGCCCGTCCTCCACCCCCAGGGGCACCAGCCCTAACGGGACCCACCAGCCCGTCCTCCACCCCCAGGGCACCAGTCCTGCCGGGACCCACATGTCCCCCCTCAAACCTGCAGAGTCACCAGCCCCACAGGGATCCAGGGACCCACATGTTTTGCCTCCCTTGGGCAGTAAGATCCCATGGGAAAGTGAGGCCCCTGGGGCAGAGCAGAAGAGCCCTGTGGGGCACAAACCCCCCTTCCCTGGGCAGGGCGGGAGGGCTCTGTGGGGCACAAACCCCCCTTTCCTGGGCAGGGCGGGAGGGCTCTGTGGGGCGCAGAGCAGGAGGGCCCTGTGGGGCACAAACCCCCCTTCCCTGGGCAGGGCGGGAGGGCTCTGTGGGGCGCAGAGCAGGAGGGCACTGTGGGGCACAAACCCCACTTCCCTGGGCAGGGCAGGAGGGCTCTGTGGGGCACAAACCCCCCTTCCCTGGGCAGGGCGGGAGGGCTCTGTGGGGCACAAACCCCCTTCCCTGGGCAGGGCGGGAGGGCTCTGTGGGGCACAAACCCCCCTTCCCTGGGGAGGGCGGGAGGGCTCTGTGGGGCACAAACCCCCTTCCCTGGGCAGGGCGGGAGGGCTCTGTGGGGGGCAGAGCAGGAGGGCCCTGTGGGGCACAAACCCCCTTCCCTGGGCAGGGCGGGAGGGCCCTGTGGGGCACAAACCCCCTTCCCTGGGCAGGGCGGGAGGGCTCTGTGGGGGGCAGAGCAGGAGGGCCCTGTGGGGCACAAACCCCCTTCCCTGGGCAGGGCAGGAGGGCTCTGTGGGGCACAAGCCCCCTTCCCTGGGCAGGGCGGGAGGGCTCTGTGGGGGGCAGAGCAGGAGGGCCCTGTGGGGCACAAACCCCCTTCCCTGGGCAGGGCGGGAGGGCCCTGTGGGGGGCAGAGCAGGAGGGCCCTGTGGGGCACAAACCCCCTTCCCTGGGCAGGGCAGGAGGGCCCCATCCCCAGGCAGCGTCACTCACTGGGCGCGTCGCAGTCCACGCAGAAGCTGTTCCCACGAGCAGTGCGGACTGTCTGCAGGGCCAGTGCGTCACTCTGGCTGCCCAGCCGAGCCTGGAAGGGCAAACCCCCGAGTCGTTAGGGGCTGGCTGGCCCCCCGGGCCTGTCTATTCTCATCATTGTCCTGAAGACCAGCCCGCCGGGCAGCTGCCAGGGCCACGCTCAGATGGGCACCAGGTGGGCAGACCGCACTGGGGAGCTGTCCCCGGCCAAGGCAGGGCACAGGGGCAGGAGAGTGCCTGGGTGAGGCCAGCCCAGGCAGGGCTGGGGGGCATGTGGAGGGTACACAGGAAGTGGCCTAGGCAGGACCACAGTGGGGCACGCGCTTACCGGGGTGGGGATGCAGTGGGGCTAGCATTGACCCAGGTGGGGCAGGAGCCAACCTAGGCAGGGTGAGGCTGAGGTACACAGGGGGGTGGGTGGGGTGGGCCTGGCCTGAGTAGGGGCGAGTGGAGCAGGAGCGGATGGGGGGCCTAGGCGAGGAGGGACCGTGGTGGGGCAGGTGTCAGCCCAAGCAGGGCAGGGTGGGGCACAGTGGGACAACTGCCAGCCTGGGGAGGGAGGGGGCCCCTCACCTTGTTCTTGCTGCTCTCGCAGCCCTGGAGGCTGGCCAAGATCTGGCTCTCGATGGCCTGGACCCACAGCTCCCGCTCCTCTGACGTCGAGGCCTCAAAAAGCCACGTCTGGCCCGTCAGCGACACGATGATGAACTCGAATGACTCGTCTTGTTCTGGAACAGAAGGGAGGGGTCACTGCGCCGGCAGGGGGGGTGATGGGGTCACTGCGCCGGCAGCAGGGGTGATGGGGTCACTGCGCCGGCAGGGGGGGTGATGGGGTCACTGCACCGGCGCGGGGGGGTGATGGGGTCACTGCGCCGGCGGGGGGAGGGTGATGGGGTCACTGCGCCGGCAGGAGGGGCGATGGGGTCACTGCGCCGGCAGGGGGGGATGATGGGGTCACTGCGCCAGCAGGAGGGGTGATGGGGTCACTGCGCTGGCAGGGGGGGGTGATGGGGTCACTGCGCCGGCAGGGGGGGTGATGGGGTCACTGCGCCGGCGGGGGGATGATGGGGTCACTGCACCAGCATGGGGGGGGGGGTGATGGGGTCACTGCGCCGGCAGGGGGGGTGATGGGGTCACTGCGCCGGTGCGGGGGGGTGATGGGGTCACTACGCTAGTATAGGGGGGTCATGGGGTCACTGCGCCGGCATGGGGGGGGGATGATGGGGTCACTGCGCCGGCGGGGGGGGGTGATGGGGTCACGGCGCCGGCACGGGGGGGGGGATGATGGGGTCACTGCACCGGCGTGGGGGTGATGGGGTCACTGCGCCGGTGGGGGGGGGTGATGGGGTCACTGCGCCGACAGGGGGGTGGGGTGATGGGGTCACTGCACTGGCAGGGAGGGTGATGGGGTCACTGCGCCGGCGGGGGGGGGTGATGGGGTCACTGCGCCAGCAGGGGGGGTGATGGGGTCACTGCACTGGCACGGGGGGGGATGATGGGGTCACTGCATAGGCACGGGGGGGTGACGGGGTCCCTGCGCCGGCACGGGGGGGTCATGGGGTCACTGCATAGGCACAGGGGGGGTGATGGGGTGACTGTGTCAGCATGGGGGGAGGTGATGGGGTCACTGCCCCGGCAGGGGGGGGTGATGGGGTCACTGCGCCGGCAGGGGGGGTGATGGGGTCACTGTGTCAGCATGGGGGGAGGTGATGGGGTCACTGCGCCGGCAGGGGGGGTGATGGGGTCACTACGCCAGTATAGGGGGGTGATGGGGTCACTGCGCCGGCAGGGGGGGTCATGGGGTCACTGCGCCAGCAGGGGGGGTGATGGGTTCACTGCGCCGGCAGGGGGGGTGATGGGGTCACTGCGCCAGCACGGGGAGGTGATGGGGTCACTGCGCCGGCATGGGGGGGGTGATGGGGTCACTACGCCAGTATAGGGGGGTCATGGGGTCACTGCGCCGGCACGGGGGGGGATGATGGGGTCACTACGCCAGTATAGGGGGGTGATGGGGTCACTGCGCTGGCGGGGGGGTGATGGGGTCACTGCGCCGGCAGGGGGGGTGATGGGGTCACTGGGCCGGTGCGGGGGGGGTGGTGATGGGGTCACTGCGCCAGCACGGGGGGGTGATGGGGTCACTACGCCAGTATAGGGGGGTCATGGGGTCACTGCGCTGGCACGGGGGGGGATGATGGGGTCACTGCACTGGCGGGGGGTGATGGGGTCACTGCGCCGGCAGGAGGGGTGATGGGGTCACTGCGCCGGCAGGGGGGGTGATGGGGTCACTACGCCAGTATAGGGGGGTCATGGGGTCACTGCGCTGGCACGGGGGGGGGGATGATGGGGTCACTGCGCCGGCAGGGGGGGTGATGGGGTCACTGCGCCGGCAGGGGGGGTCATGGGGTCTCTGCGCCGGCCCAGCAGATGGGGGCTGCCATGTCCACAGGTGGCCGAGGCTGCCCCTGTGTATGGCCCAGCCCCTCACCAAGGCCACGGCCCCAGCTCACTGTGAGCCAGCCTAGAGAGCGAGCCCTTGGGCAGGTGCTGCCCCCCTCAGCCTGGGCAGAACACAACCCCCCCCAAGCCATTCCCCTTTGTCCACCCCCCTCTAGCGCGGCTGGGTCACTCCCACGCCCATCGTGGCACTGCCGATATTTGTCGACGCTCTTCCCAGCCCCGTCGCTGTGGCTGGACCAGGCCGTGGAAGGCCCACAGGGCGGGGACGTGGCTGGAGACCTGCACACGCAGCGGGGCTCAGAGACCAGCCGGCGCCTGTGGGGACCCCCCGAGCCCAGCCCATGCTCTGGGCTGCTGCCGTACCCTCACCCCTGCAGGAGCCCGTGCTCAGGCCCCAGTGCCTTGGGGGAGGGGGCTGGGGCCACCCTGGCCCCTGGGAGGGCTTGCAGCTGTGCTGGGCCCGTGGGAGACGCGGCTGGGGGTGGGTGGGAGGTAGTGCCCATCACTGCGACTGAGCCGGGGGGCCCCAGTGCTGACCCAAGGGGGCTGCCGGGGTTGGAGAGGGAGCGGTCACCCCGCCAAGAGAGTGGCTCCCCAGGGCGTGCCATGGGCAAGGGGGGCTACTCTGTTAGAAGCTGGGAATGGGTGACAGGGGATGGATCACTTGGTGATTCCCTGTTCTGTTCATTCCCTCTGGGGCACCTGGCACTGGCTGCTGTCGGCAGACAGGATACTGGGCTAGATGGACCTTTGGGCTGACCCAGTCTGGCCGTTCTTAGGTACTCAGGGGCTCCTTGGTGGGGGCGTGGGGGGTGGGGGGCTCTGCTGAGGGACTCCTTGGTGGGTGGTTGGGTGGATGGGTGGGGGGAAAGGGGGCTCTGCTCATCTCCTTGGTGGATGTCTGGAGGGGTGGGGAGGGGGGCTCTGCTCAGGGGCTCCTTGGTGGGGATGGAGAGGGGGGCTCTGCTCAGGGGCTCCTCGGTGGGGAGGGGGGCTCTGCTCAGGGGCTCCTTGGTGGGTGTCTGGAGGGGTGGGGGAGAAGGGGGCTCTGCTCAGGGAGTCCTTGGTGGGTGTGGGGAGGAGTGGGGTGGGGGGCCCTGCTGAGGGACTCCTTGGTGCTGGGCTGGGGGTTTCTCCGCAGGGCCCCGAGCCATGGGTGCCTGGGGGTGCTCACACCCTGAGTTCACACGGGGTACGTGTCCCATCTCTGCACCCAGACGCCAGCGTTTACCGTTTATTGCCCAACTTGAGCAGTTAGAGCCGCAAACGCTTGAACGACGCAGGGCCTGAATGGAATGACTAATAAACGTTATGTCACAGCGCACGCTTCAGCTCATAGCAAAATGATTTGTAATTACCTAATTAGCGTTATGCAAATAACACCCTCATCTCCATAATGTGCCTTCCCAGTTCTCTATTAAAAGCAGGGAGCCAACTGCGCAGCTCCGGAGCCAGCAGGGAGGTTGAGGGGCTGGGCCTGGAGCAGGCCAGGGCTCTGCTAGCCCCGGCCCTGGAAGTGACGGGGGCCCCTGGCCTTCGCTCTGCTCTCTGTCCTCTGCCCCGGCCCTGGGAGCTGCAGGCCAGAGCAGGCTCCCCCAAGGGGGCACACGACGGGACGGACGCCCTGAGACACGTCGGCTGTGCAGAACACCCCCAAGAGAACGAGGGGGGCCGGCCGCCACTCCCACTCAACTTCCGCATTGTGGGGGTCACTGCTCGCTAGGCACAATCCCTCCTCGCAGCCCCGGAGAGAAGGGTCCAGCCGGGGCACCAGCAGCAACGGCAGGTCCCCACCACAGCCGTTCTACACACATCCAAGGCAGAGACCCGCCAAGCAGCCTCAGCCACGGCCCGGGGAAGGCAGCCATGGCGGGGGCTGGGGAGCACAGCTCTCTCCACCCACGGGGCTCCCACTTAGTTCAGAAACGGCCAGCCACTGTGAGGCCTATCGGACCAATCAGCACTGCTGGGCCACCGCAGCGCAGAGGGAGGGTAACCGGTACCCAGGGCTCGGCGCCTCTCCCGGGGCAGGACGACGGGACTGGGCTGCTCTTGGCGAGGGCAGGGAGTCTGCTGCTGGGCACCTTCCCAGCTGCTCCTGCCCTGGGGCCCAATGGGTGGGGAGCTTGTCCATCTGGTAAGATGCACCACAGCTAAAGCCGTAGCGGAGATGAGGCCTGACAAGCGGGCCAGCCTGGGGCTGGCTCCATATAGATTTCCTAATGACTTTTACTGGTAGAGTTAGACCAGGCCAAGGCCAAGTGCGGCCACAGTGAAACTGGGATAGAGGGGCCTCAGACCTGGAAAGCTTCGCTTACCCCGTCCCATACACAGCCGAGCCCTTCGCACTGGGATAGCTACACCCACACAGGGGCCTCACACCCGGACAGCTTACCCCTGTCCCACACACAGCCGATAGCTACACCCACACAGGGGCCTCACACCCGGACAGCTTACCCCCGTCCCGCGCACAGCCGAGCCCTTCGCACTGGGATAACTACACCCACACAGGGGCCTCACACCTGGACAGCTTACCCCCGTCCAGCGCACAGCCGATAGCTACACCCACACAGGGACCTCACCCCCAGACAGCTTACCCCGTCCCATACACAGCCGAGCCCTTCGCACTGGGATATCTACTCCCACACAGGGGCCGATGTGACGAACTAGGACTGTTGTTAAGGTTTCCCTGAGTACTGTGTGGGTGCCTCGGTTTCCCCTATGCAGTGCTTGAGTATCTAGATAGTGGGACAACGGTGCATGATTGTTACAAAGCCCTAGAAGGCAGGGGTGGGCAGAGGCCTGGACACAGAGAATGGCCCTGTCTCCTGGCAACAGATGGCCCCGGCCCCTCCCCTGCAAAGGTGAGAGCTGAAGGTGTTGGAACAAAGGGATCAGGTGACCTCCTGGCCCGGGAAGGAGACAAAGGGGGAGGAGGGGCTGGAGAGTTTCAGTTTGGAACTGGCTGGAGAGGAGGGGAGAGAGGCAGACAGGGTCTGGCCTCCCGGCCTCCGTTTGGAGCTGTGGGGTGAAACGCAGGGAGCCCCGAGCTGGGGTCTAAGCTCCCTGCCCCCCGGAAGGGCCCGGCTGAGGGGTCCTGGATGTACTGACAAGCTCTGGTTGGACTGTGTTCCTGGCATCTCTAATAAACCTTCTGTTCTACTGGCTGGCTGAGACTCCCAGTGAATCCGGGGAAGAGGGGTGCAGGGCCGGACTCCCCCACACTCCGTGACAACTGGTGGCAGCGGTGGGATGGTCTGCACCCCATGGAAGGCGCTTCCTGCAGTAAGTAACTGGGGAGCAGTAGAACGAAGGGGGGCTAACGAGGACCAGGCGTGCTGAAGGCTCACAGAGGAGCGGTTTCGGGGAGCGGAGGAGCTACGCTTAACCCCTGGGAGTGTGTGACCAGCAAGAAGGACTGTGCAATGATGGGGTCCCCCTGGGGGCTGCAGTGAGCAGTCCCAGGGGCGGAGGAGCCTGCGGCTTGGCCCTGGGAGACAGAAGGATTTTTGCAGTGACAGGGTTCCCCTGGGGGTGCCGTGAGTGGACCCAGGGGCGGAGGAGCTGCGGCTCGACCCTAGCAAAGAGGCGGTGACCTGGAGAAGGGCTGGCACACTTGGGGTTCTTCCTGGAAACCGTGGGGAGCTAAGAGCACACAGGCCTGCGAATCCACAGCAACTTGGGAGCAGTGAAGTGATGGCATATCGCTTTCTCCTTAAAAGAAGCATTATAACCCTGTGCAAAAAGAGAGGGATACGCATTGGGAAGCTCACTAAAGCCCAGCTAATTGTGCAGCTGGAGGAGGATGACCACTCTAAGGAGCAGATTCCTGACCCCGATGGGGCTACAGCAGGATCTGGGAGCAGCTGGAGCGGTAGCCTGGCATCCCCAAGAGTCTGGTCCCCAACCAGACGGGGGTCTTCACGATCGGGTTCCCCAGCAGGGGATCGGAGACGGATGGGACTGGAGCTGAGTCCAAGAGAGCAAGAGGACTGTGAGAGACAGCGAGAGCCCGAGAGAGATCTACAGGAGAAGCATGAGCAGCAGCATGAACTGGCGATGGTGGAACGGAGAGGCATAGGGGACTGGCCAGGGGTAAGTGGGGATAGATCCCGGGGTGCCAGCTCCGCAGGGAACCTCGATCCTAAATTGCTGCCCCTGGTTAAGGAGGGTGGGGATGTGGAGGCCCACCTCACTGCCTTTGAGCAGGCTGGTGATTGGAACCAGGGAGACCCTGCGGAAAAGCCCCGGGATCTAACCCCCTTGCTGGGTCCCAAGGCCATAAACTCCGTCAGCCAGATGGGTGGGATGGTGGACGGATTTCCACTCCTGGCCCTGGACTCAAGCCCTATGGATCCCCAGTGGGAGCGGAAGGTGATGGTCAATGGAGAGACATTCTTGGGGTGGCGAGATCCCGGGACAGAGAGAACTGTGGTCAGGCCCCGGGTGGTGCACCCCCACCAGATGCTGAGGGGCTGTGTGACCTGGGTGAGGGTCCCAGGGACGGACCCATTCGCCCTGCCTATGGCCCAGATCCCTGTGCAGACCCAGGAAGGGTCGGGCTGGCTGGTTGTTGGGGTTCTCCAGGATATCAGCGGTGAGGTGCTGTTGGGGGGTGACTGTGTATCTTTGGGACAGGATCCAGGCCCTGGCCCTGTAACGGCCGAGGATTTGAATTTGAACTCAGGGAACCAATTGGCTAAGAGGGAAATGGTCAGTGAAAATGCAAATGACCTGGCTGGCAGCGGGGAGGAGCTGCCAGGCCCCGGTTCCCTGCCTGCCTGTAACCAGACCCCTAGGGCGGAGTGGGACAGAGAGATGCTCCCCACCCCCCTGCACAATGGAGAGGTGGCTCAGGCAATCTCTGATGCAGAGAGCAAAGCAGGGAGCTCGCTGCCTGGCCCCACAGGGACAGCCAGGGCAGCGCTGAGCACGGGGGGAGCGGAGACCCCAGTTGAGTCGGGGGACACACAGGCAGGGCAGGACGGCTGCCAACCAGGCTTGCCTGGTCCAGAGGTGCGGCCGGGAAGTGATTCCACAGCAGGGAGGGAGCCACCAGGGACAGGGCTCAGTGGGGCGGTGACCCCAGGCCTGGTCAGTGAGCTGCAGAGGGATCCCGCCTTGGAGAAGCTAAGGGAACTTGCTGGCCACAGCGCTGCAAACCCCCTTGGGGAAGACTGCAGAGACAGATCCCTGTGGGAGAAGGAATCCCTGTGCCGGGAATGGGCTCCCCAAGGGGAAGTAGAACTGTGGGGAATCATGAGGCAGCCGGTGGGGCCCCAGAAGTATCATCACCGGCTATTGTACCTGGCCCGGGGTAAGGGAGAAGATCCCTGGAGGTCCCTGCCCATCAGAGAGGAACCTTTCCAGAAGGTGGCTATGAATAGGGTGGGCCCCCTCAGCAGGGCAACCTGGTCAGGGAAGAAATGCATCCTGGTGGTGATGGATTTCGCCACCCGCTACCCAGAGGTGGTGGCTCTGTCCTCCACCGGGGCAGACGCGCTGCTGACCATCTTCAGCAGAATGGGGGTCCCCAGCGAGGTCTTTACAGACCAGGGATCCGAGGCCATCTCAGCCCGGCTCCGGGGCGTGTGGGAGAAAGGTGGGGTCTGGCCCACCTGGGCCTCTGCATATCACCCTCAGTCCAACGGGCTGGTGGAGAGAGTTCAAGGGACCGTGAGGCTGATGCTGAGGACTTGTATAAATCAGCATCCACAGGACTGGGACAAGTACCTGCCCCACCGATGGCACAGGGAAGTGCCCCAGGAATCACCAGGGGGCTTCCCTTTCAAGCTGTGGTATGGGAGGAGAGTAAGGAGACCCCTAGAACCGGTAAGGGATGATTGGGAGGAGAAGGGGGAAGACCCCCTGGTGGATCTCTCCCCTGAGATGGGAGCCCATCCTCCCATCAGGTGTCCCCCATTCAGAGTAACTGGGAAGAGAGCCCAGAACCTGGAGAGAGAGGCCAAGGACAGGCTGGCTTTAGAGGTGAACCAGTCATTCAGCAGCCCAGGGCTGGCCAAGGTGGAGGCGATCAGAGATTGGCCTGTTCCCCAGACCAAGGAACAGGTCCAGGCCTTTAGCAGGATGGCGGGGTACTACCAGAGGTTTGTACCCCCCTTTAGCTCCCTAGCTGCCCCCATCACAGAGCTAGGTAAGAAGGGGAAGCCAGACAAGGCAGTCTGGACTGAGCAGGGCCAGAGGGCTCTCTGTGCGCTGAAGGAGGCTCTAATCCAGGGCCCAATAAATCGAGTAAACCCAGACCAGGCCAAGCCCTGTACAGTGTTCACCGAAGCCTCAGACACAGGGCTGGGCGTGGTGCTGATGCAGGCCTATGCGAAGCGGGGGAGACACCCCATCGGGTATCTGAGCAAGGAGCTGCTGCCCTGGAGGCAGAACGGTCAGGCCATAGAGAGGGAATGCCTGGCCATGGGGCAGGCCCTTAAGAAGCAGCAGCCGGATCTATTTGGGTGGCGCTTTACGGTCTATAGTCACCACCTCGCCCCGACGTGGCTGCATCCAGGAAAAGGGGCCGATGCCGAGCGGCTGGTGACACAGACACGTGGTCAGAGAGGGGACCAGATCAAGAGGGAGGCTCTTAACCAAGAGAGCCCGAATTACAGCCCTCCAGACTGGAGCGCTGGGAAAAGACCTGATCTCAGCTTGAACCCCAGGGGTTTTGGGATGGGAAAAGGGCACGGGCCGCATAAACCTTCCCACATGCGGCCTGCGGGTGCCATCAAGCCCACCCGACCTAAGGGAGCACGTGGAACTGGAACGGCCTGGTGTGACCAGGTTCGAACTTCCCCAGGTCACTGGCTAAAGTGACCCCGCTCAGTTCGGTCTCGAAGGGGGGAGAGATGTGACGAACTAGGACTGTTGTTAAGGTTTCCCTGAGTACTGTGTGGGTGCCTCGGTTTCCCCTATGCAGTGCTTGAGTATCTAGATAGTGGGACAACGGTGCATGATTGTTACAAAGCCCTAGAAGGCAGGGGTGGGCAGAGGCCTGGACACAGAGAATGGCCCTGTCTCCTGGCAACAGATGGCCCCGGCCCCTCCCCTGCAAAGGTGAGAGCTGAAGGTGTTGGAACAAAGGGATCAGGTGACCTCCTGGCCCGGGAAGGAGACAAAGGGGGAGGAGGGGCTGGAGAGTTTCAGTTTGGAACTGGCTGGAGAGGAGGGGAGAGAGGCAGACAGGGTCTGGCCTCCCTGCCTCCGTTTGGAGCCGTGGGGTGAAATGCAGGGAGCCCCGAGCTGGGGTCTAAGCTCCCTGCCCCCCGGAAGGGCCCGGCTGAGGGGTCCTGGATGTACTGACAAGCTCTGGTTGGACTGTGTTCCTGGCATCTCTAATAAACCTTCTGTTCTACTGGCTGGCTGAGACTCCCAGTGAATCCGGGGAAGAGGGGTGCAGGGCCGGACTCCCCCACACTCCGTGACAGCCTCACACCCGGACAGCTTACCCCCGTCCCGCACACAGCCGATAGCTACACCAACACAGGGGCCTCACACCCAGACAGCTTACCCCCGTCCCACACACAGCCGATAGCTACATCTACACAGGGGCTTCACACCCGGACAGCTTACCCCCGTCCCACACACAGCCGATAGCTACATCCACACAGGGGCCTCACACCCGGACAGCTTACCCCCGTCCCACACACAGCCAATAGCTACATCCACACAGGGGCCTCACCCCCGGACAGCTTACCCCCGTCCCGCGCACAGCCGAGCCCTTCGCACTGGGATAACTACACCCACACAGGGGCCTCACACCTGGACAGCTTACTCCCGTCCCGCGCACAGCCAATAGCTACACCCACACAGGGACCTCACACCCGGACAGCTTACCCCTGTCCCATACACGGCTGATAGCTACATCCATGCAGAGGCCTCACACCCGGACAGCTTCGTTTACCCCCGTCCCATACACGGCTGAGCCCTTCGCACTGGGATAGCTACACCCACACAGGGGCCTCACACCCAGACAGCTTACCCCCGTCCCGCACACGGCCAAGCCCTTCGCACTGGGATAGCTACACCCACACAGGGGCCTCACACCCGGTCAGCTTACCCCCGTCCCGCACACGGCCGAGCCCGTCACAGTGGGATAGCTACACCCACACAGGGGCCTCACACCCGGACAGCTTACTCCCGTCCCGCACACGGCTGAGTCTCCCTGCTCTGAGCCCTTCGCACTGGGGTAGCTACACCCACATCCGGGGTGTAAGTCCGAGCACTAGCATTCGTGTGTAGGCAAGGCCTAGGAGCCGCTTGCCTGCCCTAGCTTTTGTGAGAGACTCGAACCCAAGCGGAGAATTTAGGTGTTCGGCTCCCGGCCCGTGCTCAGGCTCTGGGACTGGGAACACCCCCACCCCGCTCAGCTGTGGGTGAAGGGAGCTGAGAACAGTTACTGTCCTGCTTGGTGCCAGCTCACTGCCAGGGCCCATGCCCCAAGTCTGCTCCCTGCCAGGGGAAGGCCCATGTGCTGACCCCCTGGGTACGGCTTCGCTCCTGCTCCTCTCAAAGCCGTGCTCCCGCTCCCAAGGGGGAGACGTCATTGCTGGGGAGGCTCCTGGGACAGGAAGCGGCTCCCAGCGGCCACGAGGGGTGAGCTTTGGGAGGGGATCATAGTGCGGCGGGCACAGCTGAGGGGCCTGCCTGGCTCGGTGTGGGGCACAGCTCCCACAGTCAGGGAGCAAAGAACAGCAAGAGCCAGCCGGCACGGCAAGCCCCTGCCTCCCCCAGCCAGGTGGAGGTGGAGAAGATCCCGAGCCCAGACAGCACCCTCCGCTGCTGGGGCAGAAGTGCCCAGCTCAGACCCAGGCTGGGAGAATCCCGCGGCACCCAGGACTCCTGTGGGCGGTGTGTGAGGGATGCTGACCAACACTGGCACCCTAGGGCAGGCTGGCATGGCCACACCCCTGGGCCCAGGTGACCTTGCCCCCTAGCACTGGGTCCTGACATGGGGGCTGCCAGGAGGTAGGAGCCTGGCCTACCCCCAATGGCCCTTCAGCTACTTCCTCAGGAGCAAAACAGCAGGTCCCTCCCTTGCAGCCAGGGGCTGGTTCTGGGAGGAGAAAACGAGGGGAGGAAGAGCACTGGCAACAGCCAGAGTACAGGTGAGGTGCCTGTGTCTCCCCAGCTCTGTCACTGCTTCACCATCCTCCTCACAAAGTCCCACAGTCTGTTCTCCCCACCCTGGGCTCCACGCTGCCAGTGCCCCCAAGCCTGACCCACAGCCCCCCTGGAATCCCTGCACTGGGCTCCGCGTTGTCAGTGACCCCAAGCCTGACCCACAGCCCCCCTGCTATCCCCGCCCTGGGCTGCATGCTGCCAGTGCCCTCAATCCTGACCCACAGCCCCCCTGGAATCCCTGCACTGGGTTCCACGCTGCCAGTGCCCCCAAGCCTGACCCACAGCCCCCCTGGAATCCCTGCACTGGGTTCCACGCTGCCAGTGCCCCCAAGCCTGACCCACAGCCCCCCTGGAATCCCTGCACTGGGTTCCACGCTGCCAGTGCCCCCAAGCCTGACCCACAGCCCCCCTGGAATCCCTGCATTGGGCTCCGCGCTGCCAGTGCCCCCATGCCTGACCCACAGCCCCCCTGCTATCCCCGCCCTGGGCTGCATGCTGCCATTGCCCCCAATCCCAACCCACAGCCCTCATGTTCTCCTCGCCCTGTGCTCCCACCCCAGTTCTGCTGGTGCCCCTCAATCCTGACCCGCCATATCCCATCTGGATCAGGAGTGGGGCAGGGAGCTCCTGAGGAGGGGCTCTCCTCGCCGGATGGGGGTGGGGCAGGGTGCCCCGGGGAGGGGCTCTCCTCGCCAGATGGGGGTGGGGCAGGGTGCCCTGGGGAGGGGCTCTCCTCACTGGAAGGGGGTGGGGCAGGGTGCCCTGGGGAGGGGCTCTCCTCGCCGGATGGGGGTGGGGCAGGGAGCCCCGGGGAGGGGCTCTCCTCACCGGATGGGGGCGGGGCAGGGGGACTCCCCAGCTGGCTGGGGCAGAGGCTATCCCAGAGACCGGCCCCTCACACAGCCTGAGAGCAGGACTAGTGGGAGTGCATTACACCAGCTCCATTAGAATTAGTGGGCAGTGGAAATGAACAAGGCAATTCTCTGCCTCTTGATGAGGTTTTGATGAGGTTTTGAAGACTGAGCGCTGTGCAGAGCTGCCGAGCAGAGCGTGGTGGGACCTGCCGTTGTTAATGTGCGTTAACCCCCTGACCCCATCTCCAATGCCGCCCAGCAACAAGTCCTCTAGCTGAGAGGGAATTAGCCAGGGCACGGGATGGGCGCGCACGGCCCTCGCAATTAACACGCATGCCACCGAGTCGAGCACGGCTCCCTGTGGTAAGCCCCGCAGCCTCCATGCAGCCAGCCCTGAGGAAGGGAACCACCCCACAACACCATGTAGTCAGCACCCCCTCCCCCCCGAGGGAGCCAGCAGCGGGACTGGGAAGGCAGTCCCCGTCCGCCAGGAGTTCCCTTCCCTTGGTGGGATAGCCCAGCTCCCAGAGCGCCCGGGGGCTGGGGAGAGGAGGCAGCGGGAGGACAGATCGAGCTCATCTGGCAGCAGCAGGAGCTGCTGGTGCTGGACTAAGCTCTGGGGCTCCTGGCCCTCCAAGGGGGCACGGGAAGGAAGGGCAGCCCTGGGCTGGGGTGAGGGAAGGAGCAGGATTGGGCTGGTTCCTAAGGGAGCTGCCACGCCTCCAGGCTGCCTGGGCCTGACTGCACTGACCCCAGAACCCAAGGCCTTGCCCGCCAAGGTGCGAGAGCACAACCCCGGAGAGCTCTCCCTCCGCCCGGGCATGCCCACGAGCACGGCGTAAAGCGGGGGGCTCCCTGGCACTTGCCAGGCAAGCTACGCTGCAGCAGTTGTGGGCGTGAGAACACAAGGGAGTGCTGAGTGCTGAGCACCCTCTCTTCTGGACTGCGGGGGCAGCGCTCCCCAGCACACAGGACACAGCCAGCCCTCGGCATGCAGGGCGGTAACCTGCAGAGCACGCTGGGCATCGGGCCCCTGGGGGTGTGGGGTGGCATCGCCCACAGCTTGCTGGGCATAGGGCCCCTGGGGGCATCACCCAAAGCAACAAACCTAGCAAGGGAGCGGCGCCTCCAGCAGAATAAGGAACTGGAGCTTCGCACCCAGAATCACGTTCTGCCTCTTGGGATGCCCCTGCCCTCGCCCCCTGGGCCGACACCCCCAGCGCCTCACTCCTCCCCTCCGCCTTCAGGACCCTCCCCGAATTCACCCTGTCACTCACTCTGCCTTGCCCTGGGGCAAAGGGCAAGGTCCTAAGGGAAGGAGAGGAGTCCGAAGACAGGGCTCGTGCCGGGGTCACAGCTGGCAGCAGGGGGAATGGCCCTGCTCAGACAGGCTCACTCTTGCCCAGCTGAGGCGAGCTGCAGCCCGCTTCTCGCCCCAGGCCCAGTGGCAGGGGCAGACGGCAGGCCCGGTGGCTGGGGCTGGCAGGCGGCCGCAGGGTGCCTGTTTGCAAGCTGCCAGTGTATCACTGTATCGTGATGAGGTGTTTGGGATATCAGCAAATTAGCAGGCGTCGGGGAAGAGAAGGATGCAGGCGCCATTCGTAAATGTCAGCTCGCTGCCTCCTCATTTTGCAGCTCATTAAACCCAATATTCTAACCTGTATTAGTACAACGGGAACAGGCCCCTCCGCGGAGACGAGCCTCTGGGAGAACCACAGCAGCAGGCGTGGCCACGGAGACTCCACTTCCCGCAGCCCTCACCTGTCAGCCCCCCAAGGACCCAGTCAGCTCCTGCCTCGAGGGAGGGACCCGATGAGGGAGGGTGTGCAGCGGGTCACACCGAGGGGCACACAGTGGGGGGGCTATGGGGTGTGCACAGGGATGAGGGGGTCACATGGAGAAGCAGACAGTGGAGGGGGTCAGGTGGGGGGGCATACATGGTGCCCCCCCACTCTACAGTGCAGAGGTGCATGCAGGGGTGTGGGGAGTTGTTTGGGGGGCACACATAGCGGTGCGGGGGTTTGGCACGTATGGAGCAAGGGGGGGTCACACCAAGGGGCATACAGCGGTGGGGGGGTGGGGCACGTACAGAGCAGGGGGGTTGTACCAAGGGGCACACAGCGGTGGGGATGGGGTACATACAGAGCAAGGGGGGTTATACCAAGGGGCGCACAGGGGTAGGGGTGTGGGACACATACAGAGCAAGGGGGGTTATACCAAGGGGCGCACAGGGGTGGGGGTGTGGGACACATACAGAGCAAGGGGGGTTGTACCAAGGGGCACACAGGGGTGGGGGTGTGGGACACATACAGAGTAAGGGGGGTTGTACCAAGGGGCGCACAGGGGTGAGGAGTGGGATACATACAGAGCAGGGGGGGTTGTACCAAGGGGCGCACAGGGGTGGGGAATGGGGTACATACAGAGCAGGGGGGTTGTACCAAGGGGCGCACAGGGGTGGGGAATGGGGTACATACAGAGCAGGGGGGTTGTACCAAGGGGCGCACAGGGGTGGGGAATGGGGTACATACAGAGCAGGGGGGTTGTACCAAGGGGCGCACAGGGGTGGGGAATGGGGTACATACAGAGCAGGGGGGTTGTACCAAGGGGCGCACAGGGGTGGGGAATGGGGTACATACAGAGCAGGGGGGGTTGTACCAAAGGGCGCACAGGGGTGGGGAATGGGATACATACAGAGCGGGGGGGTTGTACCAAGGGGCGCACAGGGGTGGGCCCATACCGAGCACGGGGACTGTCCCAAGGTGCACACGGGAAGGGCGAGGCATGCATACGAGGGTGAGGGGGCAGACGGAGGGGTGGCCAGCAGGAGAGCAGGCTGGGGCCAGCCGCCTGCCGTGGGAGGAGGGAGCGCGGGGGAGGGACGCGTTAGGGCAGAAGGAAGAGGCTCTGGGGAAGGGGAGCGTGCGGGTGACGGTGTCTGCGTGGGGCAGGCAGGAGCTGAGCACTAGCAGCCGTAATCCCCGGCAAGCTGGTAAGTGCAGCTCAGAGAAGTGTTTCCAGGCAGCGAGATGGGCGCTCCCGACAGCCCCTGACAGTCCGCATTAATCACGCCCGGCGCCCAACACAGCTCTTTACTGGCCATCAATTTCCCCCGGGTTTTCAAACTCCAAAACAAAGACAAAAGCGCGTCGTTTTGCCGCCGCTGAGAAGCACATTAAGGGGCTGTCAGCTTCTCGCCATGCACCCTGCATCACTCTTTAAGCACATGAGAAGTTCATTATCCCTGGAGCTCTGGCAGCCAGGGGGATGCTGGGCTAGGGAGCGTCGCAAAGGCGCCTGCTGGCAGCGCTTCCCTTGCATGCTCGCCAGGGCTCCTCCTGGCTGCCGAGAGCCAAGCCAAAGGCTGGAGCAGCTGGGGGAGCCTAGGGTGACAGGCTGGGGCTACTGGGAAGAGCTCTGAGCCGGCAGTCCCTGGCCTGCTTCACCCCATGGAGTTCAGTGCTGGCCCCTCGCAGCCCGACACTGCTCTCCCCCGTCTGGGGACGCTCGCTCCCTGGCCAGCACGGCAGGTGTGCGGCACTCCCGGAGCGCCCCGGCGTCCCCATGCTCCTGCTGCACTCGCTCGTTTGGTGATGGGCCCTAGCAGCCCAACGGCACACGGGCCATAGTTTGTTGATGCTCCCTAGCAGCCTGACACGCCGCTCTCTTTAACATGCGACCATGTAAAAAAGCAACAGCTCGTTTGATTTATGATACTTCAGAACAACTAAGATTCAATTGCGCCGCACGTCCCCGGCTCTGATTACCTCCTAAATGAGATAAACTGATGGCAATTTATCCCAGGCCTCCCCAACTTTCCCAGGATGGGAACCTGAGAGACTGGATCAGCACATGGGGCCAGCATGCTGGGCAGCGGCCGTGGCAGGGGGCGCGGGCTGCGGAGCATGTGCACGCACTGCCGGCAGGGAGAGGGGCAGGATGGGGTAGGGGCCCTGACACTTGGACAGCCGTAATGGACGTCTGCCACTGCCCAGCAGGGGGAGGGGTGTCAGTTCTGGGACGTGGACTCCAGACGTCTACCTGGGAATATTATTTCCCCTGATGTAAGTGACTTGCTGCAGGCAAAGCCATGGGCATGCCTGGGCCTGTCTGACAACAAGCAGCTACTCGTGCGGTCTGGGCTGCTGCTGAGCCGGGCTGCCTCGGAGAACAGAGCTGGAATGTGCAACCCCACAGAGCTGGCAAAACACAGCTTGGGGGGACGCTCCCCTCTCGACTGCTGGCAAGCCCTCCCTGCTTCGGGCGAGAGCCAGCCTCAGTCCCTCTGGCAGCATGGCTCCATGACAGGACCCCGGCTCCTCAGTGAGCAAGGCATCTCTGTCCCTGAAGGCCCAGCCCCCGCACCCAGGGGCTCTCTCACTTCCCGTGTTGGGCTGAAGTATTCTTCTTCCCCGGTGGAAAAAACATCCCCACTGTTCAAGGTGGGCCTGGCCATTGAGGTGGAGAGCCAGCATAGCCAGCCCCAGGGCTAACAGCAGCGATTCCGGGAGCCTATGACAACGCCTGCATCAGGGCGTACGCCAACCTCTGACTATGAGAGAGGGGGAGGAACCTAACGTGGGGGGCAAATTATCCCCCATCAGCTCCTGGGGCTTCTTCCACCTGTTGCTGCAGCACCAGGTGCCGGCCACTGGCCAAGGCTGGGCACTGGATTAGACACTGCCTATGCAATGCCTCAGGGACCATCAAATGCCAAATTACCCCCACTGCCAGGATTCCCAGCGTGGCCCAGCCTGCGTGTGCCTGTGCGGCTGTGAGCTCACTGGCCGGCCACCGCACACAGTGCCATGTCCAGCGCTCAGCAGTGCGGAAGGGGGCCCGGCGGGGTGCAGGGGAGTAACTTCCCGAGGACGTCTGAGCATGCGAGGAGGTTCCTGCCTGTCCCAGCCCAGAGAAGGGCTGAGCTGGGCTCCCCCAGAAGGAGCACACAACTTGGCTCAGGAGGCTTCTGTTGAGTGTAGGTGTGACTGACACATTTCCCAGCCATGCTACAGAAGCTGCCTCAGACCGAGCAGAACAGGGCAGCTACAGGCCTCCTGGCTGGCTACGGCTGGGCTGCATTGCAACCCTGGGAGCAAACCGTGCTTCTCCTCACGAGCAGCCCCAAAGTGCACGAACAGCCTGGGGCGGGAAACGGCTCTGTCCTACACAGAGAACACTGCAGCCTGAGCCCTAATTACCAGCCCTGTCTTCCCCAGCCAAGGGGTGAGATTCCAGAGAGACGTCTAGAATTAACCCAACTTTTCAGTGCTTGGCTTCGCATCCTTATCCTCCTTTTAACAGAGGAAATTACATTAGTAAAGTAAGTTTAAAAAAAAAGCACAAAGAGAAAACAAAAATTCCACCACGTGGAACTATACTGACCCCACACGAGTCACCATAGGGTTGAGACCTTTAGATCCACTGCACTAAACTGGGTAACTGGCAGCAGTAGAAAGCCATTATCCTCTATGGGAAGGATTAGATGCATGCCAGAGGGTTTTGCAGCGACTGTTGACAACAGAGGAATGCTGGGACTCAGAAATCCGGGTTCAGCTCCGGCTGGTGATGGGAGTGTGGCTAGTGGTTACAGACCATTCTGTCCTGTCTCCCCTAGCATGTCCCTCCCTGGCCAGCCTATCCCGCTGTGCGCCTGCTCCCACAGCCTTACCCTGCCCTCGGTGTCCCAGCCCCTGCGCTGCAGCAGCAAGCAGCTGCTCCCTCTCCAGGCGCCTGCAGCCTGGGCACCGGCAGGGTGAGGACAGCAGTCCCCCGACACTCAGGGCTGGCGCCTCCGGCAGCCGGGAGGGGCAGTGACAAACGAAGTTTGGTACATGACATTTCACTGGCAAATGAGCTTTAATGTCGATAAATGCAGAGAAACGCATATTGGAGGGCAACATTGTAACTACTCGCACACCTGACGGGTTCCGAATTAACTCAACCCAGGAACGGGACCCGGCCTTACTGCAGACAGCTCAGCGGAGTGCAGGCCGCTGCTGTGATCAAACAAGCTACCAAGCTATTCAGACGCGTAAGGAGAGGGGTTAGGGTTAGAGCAGATGGATAGACTGACATAAATCAATGGTGCAGCAGCATCCGGATCCCGTGTGCCGCACCAGCACTCACCCCATCTCCAAAAGGGTTTGCAGAACTACCGGGGGCTCAGAGAAGGGAAAGGAGATTGAGTGAGGGCCTGGAAAAACTCCACTATGAAGAGAGATTGAAATAACTGGGATTGCTACGGTAAGAGGGGACAGGATAAAGGTCTATAAAATAAAAACTGGTCTAGACAAGGGAGATCGAGAACGTCTCTTCGCCCTGTCTCCTAACACCGGAACAAGGGGACACTCCATGCAATTACGTAGGAAGTTCAAAACTGGGGAAATACTTTTTCACACAATGCATCCTTAGACTGTGGAACTCCCTTTCCCAGGCAGCTGTTGCGGCCAAGAACCTACCCAGATTCAAAGAGGTACTGGATGTTTATATGGATATCCAGAATTTCCAGAGTTGTCATAATTAACACTAACAATTTTGGAAGGGATATTACAACTCATGCTTCAAGGCTCAGAGATTGCTGTAACTACGAGATATCATAGTAACTATTATGAGGGGAAAGCAGTGGATGTGTTATTCCTTGACTTTAGCAAACCTTTTGATATGGTCTCCCACAGTATTCTTGCCAGCAAGTTAATGAAGTATGGATTGGATTAATGGAGACTGTAAGGTGGATAGAAAGCTGGCTAGATGGTCGGGCTCAACGGGTAGTGATCAATGGCTCCATGTCTAGTTGGCAGCCGGTATCAAGTGGAGTGCCCCAAGGGTCGGTGCTGGGGCAGGTTTCCTTGGGGCAGGTTTTGTTCAATATCTTCATTAACGATTCGGAGGATGGTGTGGACTGCACCCTTAGCAAGTTTGCAGATGACACGAAACTGGGAGGAGTGGTTGATATGCTGGAGGGTAGGGACAGGATACAGTGGGACCTAGAAAAATTAGAGGATTGGGCCAAAAGAAATCTGATAAGGTTCAACAAGGACAAGTGCAGAGTCCTGCACTTAGGACGGAAGAATCCCATGTGCTGCTACAGACTAGGGACCGAATGGCTGGGCAGCGGTTCTGCAGAAAAGGACCTAGGGGTTACAGTGGACGAAAAGCTGAATATGAGTCAACAGTGTGCCCTTGTTGCCAAGAAGGCTAACGGCATTTTGGCCTGTATAAGTAGGAGCATTGCCAGCAGATCGAGGGACGTGCTCATTCCCCTCTATTCGGCATTGGTGAGGCCTCATCTGGAGTGCTGTGTCCAGTTTTGGGCCCCACACTACAAGAAGGATGTGGAAAAATTTGAGAGTCCAGTGGAGGGCAGCAAAAATGATCAGGGGGCTGAAGCACATGACTTATGAGGAGAGGCTGAGGGAACTGGGATTGTTTAGCCTGCAGAAGAGAAGAATGAGGGGGGATTTGATAGCTGCTTTCAACCTTTGATGGGCAAGGTCCCCTGGGAGAATAACATGAGGGGGAAAGGAGTCGAGGAAAGCTGGTTGTATTTTAAAGAATCCTTATTGAGGTTGCAGGAACAAACCATCCCGATGTGTAGAAAGAAAAGTAAATATGGCAGGCAACCAGCTTGGCTTAACAGTGAAATCCTTGCTCGTCTTAAACACAAAAAGGCAGCTTACAAGAAGTGGAAGATTGGACAAACGACTAGGGAGGAGTATAAAAATATTGTTCAGGCATGCAGGAGTGAAATTAGGAAGGCCAAATCACACTTGGAGTTGCAGCTAGCCGGAGATGTTAGGAGTAACAAGAAGGGTTTCTTCAGGTATGTTAGCAACAAGAAGAAAGTCAAGGAAAGTGTGGGCCCCTTGCTGAATGAGGGAGGGAACCTAGTGACAGAGGATGTGGAGAAAGCTAGTGTACTCAATGCTTTTTTTGCCTCTGTCTTCACAGACAAGGTCAGCTCCCAGGCGGCTGCACTCCACAGCACGGTATGGGGAGGAGGTGACCAGCCCTCTGTGGAGAAAGAAGTAGTTCGGGACTATTTAGAAAAGCTGGACGAACACAAGTCCATGGGGCCGGATGCACTGCATCCGAGGGTGCTAAAGGAGTTGGCCGATGTGATTGCAGAGCCATTGGCCATTATCTTTGACAAATCATGGCAATCGGGGGAGGTCCCGGATGACTGGAAAAAAGCTAATGTAGTGCCCATCTTTAAAAAAGGGAAGAAGGAAGATCCGGGGAACTACAGGCCAGTCAGTCTCACCTCAGTCCCTGGAAAAATCATGGAACAGGTCCTCAAGGAATCAATTCTGAACCACTTAAAGGAGGGGAAAGTGATCAGGAACAGTCAGCATGGATTCACCAAGGGCAAGTCATGCCTGACTAACCTAATTGCCTTCTATGATGAGATAACTGGCTCTGTGGATGAGGGGAAAGCAGTGGATGTGCTATTTCTTGACTTTAGCAAAGCTTTTGATACAGTCTCCCACAGTATTCTTGCCAGCAAGTTAAAGAAGTATGGGCTGGATGAATGGACGGTAAGGTGGATAGAAAACTGGCTGGATGGTCGCGCTCAACGGGTAGTGATCAATGGCTCCATGTCTAGTTGGCAGCCGGTATCAAGTGGAGTGCCCCAAGGGTCGGTGCTGGGGCAGGTTTCCTTGGGGCAGGTTTTGTTCAATATCTTCATTAACGATTCGGAGGATGGTGTGGACTGCACCCTTAGCAAGTTTGCAGATGACACGAAACTGGGAGGAGTGGTTGATACGCTGGAGGGTAGGGATAGGATACAGAGGGACCTAGACAAATTAGAGGATTGGGCCAAAAGCAATACGATGAGGTTCAACAAGGACAAGTGCAGAGACCTGCACTTGGGACGGAAGAATCCCATGCACTGCTACAGACTAGGGACCGAATGGCTGGGCAGCAGTTCTGCAGAAAAGGACCTGGGGGTTACAGTGGACGAAAAGCTGAATATGAGTCAACAGTGTGCCCTTGTTGCCAAGAAGGCTAATGGCATTTTGGGTTGTATAAGTAGGGGCATTTCCAGCAGATCGAGGGACGTGATTATTCCCCTCTATTCGGCACTGGTGAGGCCTCATTTGGAGTACTGTGTCCAGTTCTGGGCCCCACACTACAAGAAGGATGTGGATAAATTGGAAAGAGTCCAGCGGAGGGCAACAAAAATGATTAGGGGGCTGGAGCACATGACTTATGAGGAGAGGCTGAGGGAACTGGGATTGTTTAGCCTGCAGAAGAGAAGAATGAGAGGGGATTTGATAGCTGCTTTCAACTACCTGAAAGGGGGTTCCAAAGAGGATGGATCTAGACTGTTCTCAGTGGTAGTAGATGACAGAACAAGGAGTAATGGTCTCAAGTTGCAGAGGGGGAGGTTTAGGTTGGATATTAGGAAAACCTTTTTCACTAGTAGGGTGATGAAGCACTGGAATGGGTTACCTAGGGAGGTGGTGGAATCTCCTTCCTTAGATGTTTTTAAGGTCAGGCTTGACAAAGCCCTGGCTGGGATGATTTAGTTGGGATTGGTCCTGCTTTGAGCAGGGGGTCGGACTAGACACCTCCTGAGGTCCCTTCCAACCCTGAGATTCTGTGATTCTATGATCAGGCTGAGCGGTCGCAGGGGGGGAAAACTTATCCCCATCTGCTACTGTGGGATTCTTATACCTTCCTCTGCTGCACCTGATGCTACCACTGTCACGGGTACTGGGCTAGCTGGACCTCCGGTCTGATCTAGTCTGGCCATCCCTACGTTCCTCAGCCCTGCTGAGGCCTGGTCGCTACAGATGGAGACGACAGAGAACTTAGCAGTCGGGGCAGATTTTCACCAGGACAGCAAAAGGCTCCTTTCTGGCCCCAGGGCAACCTCCTGGGCCAGAATTTCCCCTGACCAATGTCAAGGCTGAGTCCAAAGCCTGGAGATGCTGGAGCTTCTCAACGCAACGGATGTCAGAGCTTTTGAACCCATGTGTTCCTGAACCTCTCTCAGAAAGCTTGGCCTGAGGCAGCCAGACACAGTCCCGGAGTTAAGGCCAGAAGGCAGTACCAGACCATCGCCTTTACATCGCAGGCCACTAAGCACGACCCAGCACCCACCCACCATGCCAGCAGCCACAACAGGTTAAAGTCCTGCAGCCCTCAAGAGACTAACTCCTGAGTGCCACCGCCGAGCACGGGAGAGACCGGGGTAACAGCAATGGCAGGGGATGGAGGGAGTTCACACTCGGGATGGGAAGTTCCAATCGCTACAGTTGGGCATATTTATAAGCAAATGAAAATAGGATCTTACACTGGCAGGGATCTGGCAGCCTCTCCTATGGGCCCTCCCAGGTCCACCGCTGGTGTCAGAAACAAACAAATATATACCCAGAGCAGCAGCTGGCATGGGGGCATGGTCCCTGCTCCCAGCTGCAGGGGAGAAAGCGAGGGCAGACAAGCTGGGCTGGGAGTTCATTTCCATCGAAGGGTGGAGAGCTCAGGATTTGCGCCAGCAATGCACCGTAGGGGACCGGGGCTCCCCCCGGTACTACTGGCTGGCTGCGGCTGCCCCGGCAGGACGACAAACACTTCCTACCTTCGGCTGCTGTGCTGGGGCCGTCAGGGCGGGCTGTCCCTGTGCTCTTTTTCCTGCGGTGTTTCTTCCTGTTTGCATGAGGGGACGGAGGCGGCTCCAGCTTCGGGCTTGCAGCGTTGGACATGTTTGGGCTGGAGCTGAGAGCATCTGCAGTGCCGTTAGCTACGGAGAGAGAGACAGCGATGTTTAGAGACCCCAGAACCACCATGCTCAGACCCGCCAGACTCCCTCCCACAGAGACACCCCACCCTGCCCCACAGAGACGCCCCGAACATCCCCGCCTGCTCCTGTCCCCCTGAGACAGCCTTGGTCACCCCACCCTGCCCCACAGAGATGCCTTGAACATCCCTGTGTGCTCCTGTCCCACAGAGACGCCCCAGTCGCCCCACCCTGTCCCACAGAGACAGCCCCGGACACCCCACCCTGTCCCACAGAGATGCCCCAGTCGCCCCACCCTGTCCCACAGAGACAGCCCCGGACACCCCACCCTGTCCCAGAGAGACAGCCCCGGACACCCCACCCTGTCCCACAGAGACAGCCCCAGATACCTCACCCTGCCCCACAGAGACAGCCCCGGACACCCCACCCCGTCCCAGAGAGACAGCCCCAGATACCTCACCTGCCCCACAGAGACAGCCCCGGACACCCCACCCTGCCCCACAGAGACAGCCCCGGACACTCCACCCTGTCCCAGAGAGACACCTCAAATATCCCCGCCTGCTCCCATCCACCTGAGACATCACCAGATACCCTACCCTGACCCTGAGAGACGCCCAGAACACCCCCACCTGACTCCCTCCCACAGAGACACCACGAACACCCCCACCTGCACCCACCCATCAGAGATGTCCCAGCTCCCAGCTGCCCCCCACTCCCCGGACAGGCCCTGGGATGCCCCACGAGCAGGGCCCTGTCCCCAGAGGGAGGTGAGGGGCTATGGGAGCGCACACCTAGGCCCTGCTCGGGCGCTCTGCGGCGGCTGGCAGCCGTCAGCAGGCCCAGCGAGGGCGGGACTCCTCCCCCAGAGGAGATGACTGGGCTGCCCCTCTCAGGAGCCCGAGCAGGATGGGCTCCATAGGCTGCCGATACGGAGCCGAAGAAGCCGTATCCCCGGTAGCAACGCACCAAATTTATCCTCAATCATACTGTTCCTTACAATTAATAGCAGAATTAGAAACAATCAGGGAGCTGCCTAATTACTGTCAATTAGAGCGCGCTAATCAAGCTCCGCTCACACACACACACGCTGCCGCTGCACTCACCATTAAATGTCAAATTTCATTAGAGACCAGCAACAAAATCAAAAGCCTGACATTCAATTTCAGCAGCGCGCACAGCACAGGCTTCCAATCAGCATAAAAATGCAGACTCCGGGGAAGGCAGCGAGGTGCGGGCGCCTCGCTCGGCTGTTAACCCTCTCTGAAATACGCTCCTGCCTCCCCCGCGGCCAAGTGCTGGGCCTCTGCTCAGAGCCCCGGCCCAGTGCCCCCCCAACCTCCCTCTCCGCTGGCTCTAACCCGCCCCCCCCTTTGACCTCTGGTGCAGCAGGAGCAGGGAGACGCGGGAACAAGCCTGGGCAAATGGGCAGGGCACTGGGCTGGAACTCAGGGGATTCCGGTTCCACTCCCAACCCTGCTACTGACCCTCACGGGGACCTTGGTCAAGTCGCTTCCTTTCTCTGGGCCCGTCCCCCCCTCTGTTAGTCTGGTTAGACTGTGAGCTCGGCCCAGCCCAGCCCATCTCTCGCAGTGTGCCCCGTACTCTGCGGGACGGCCCCGAGCCAAACAGAGCAGCACTGGCGGGATGGAGGAGGCTGGGACAGCCTCGCGAGTTAGCGACCAGGGCCCTTTAACACTAGCTAGGATACAGCCCTGCAGAACACCCCCGGTCAAGGGACTGGGAGGGCCCCAGGCTCTGTCTACACTGAAGAGTCTAGGCCAGCAGCACCCCTAGTCCGGACACCGCGTACACCCACAGGGGCTCTTCCGTCAGCACAGCAATAACACCACTCGTCCGTCGGGAGAGCTGTGGGTCAGGGGCCTGGCTTCACACGCCCTGACCAGCGGAGCGACGCCAACCTAACGTTTACGCGTTGCTCAAGCCCTGGTATAAAAGCGTCTCTCTCTCTCTCTCTCTCTCGTGTCTCACGCTCACCCCCAGTGGAGATGCACAGTAGCTGGGGGTTTCTGTCACCCATTATCCACAGGGAAAGAGTTCACAGAGTTGACAATTAAGGCAGCTGAGTCTAATAAACTGAATCCGTTCCCCAGGCCATCCACTCGCACCAGGGCAGGGACACCGGTACTTGACACTGGACATGCTGCTTCCCAGACACACGGAGGAGCTGCTGTGCTTGGCACAGGCCCGAGAACACACAAGCTGGTTCAAGAGTCCCCAGGCCTGGTCTACCCAGAATGCTGCACCAGTGTAACTAACGGTGCCAGGTTCACCCAGCTAGCGAACGCAGCCCTGCTGTGTGCAGGGGGACGGGACCTGTCAGGGCGGCCTGCCCCTGGTATCTCAGTCACTTCCCTCCCTGCAGGACTCTGGCAGGTAGCTCCGCTCCTGGGGCCCTGCTGCTCACTGTGTTCCAGCACCGACCCTCTTGCCCCCCCATCGGTAGCAGGTCCGGAGTAGGCATCTCCCACCATCCGCCGCGGTGGAGGCGGATGCAAAAGAGTCATGGAGCTGCTTTGCCATGTCCTTGGGCTCCATAACGCCGTGCTCCCCGCAGCGACCCCGCCGGGTCTCTTGCAGGCGCCTGCCTTCCGATTCTCCCAGAGACCGAGAGCCCTGGGCACCCCTGCGGCGCATGCAGGGAAGGGGACAGGGCTGTGCGCCAGCTCGGCCCCTCAGCTCACCTGGAACCCTGAGGCTGGCTCCGTGGATTTGCTCTCTGACAGGGCCCTTCCCCATAGCTCCCCTTCGCACCGCTGTGCCCAGTGGTGAGGCTGGTGCACAGATGGTGGAAGGCGGCTCTCCCGTCATAACAGTGACAATACCCCACTGCTCTCTGGCTCTGGGCAGGGGTCAGAGACTCTAGTGCCAGCCCAGAAAGTGGAACTGACCTGCTAGGCTGAGGAGCCTGCCCCCTCCCCGGTCCGCCTTGCCTGTTCTTGTCTCCCCTTTGCCTGGGTTACAGAGCACGAGTGAGGGTCTGTCTGTCCCACCAGAACCTGCTGGGTGGGCAGTGCGCCCCAGCCCGAGTGGTGGGAGCGCCCTGCGGAGCTGACACGCACTCAGTAGTTCCTTCAGACACACAATTAGCTCTGGAGCCGAGATCTCCACCCCCTTCATGTCACCGTGAATTGGCAGCGACTCGTTCCCTATTTGTATCAATCTCGGGGTTACTTTGCATGAAATGAGTGGATTGCTCGGGGTGGCAGCAAGCAGAGGCGGCTCCGTCATGTGGAACATGAGCAGAGAGGCCGCCACGCCCCTCGGGGAGCTCCTGGACCAGCGTGGGATGCGAAGCGACCTGGCCCCCCCAGGAGCAGCATGTGCCAAGCACAGCCCCTGCCAGCCTCTGCAAGGGGGCTAAAAACCCGGGCACGAGCCAGCCAGCCTGAGGGCAGGCAGGCAAAGAGCAGCTCCTTGCTCAGCAGCTCTAGCCTGAGCCCTGGCTTCGCAGGGGCACATACATCATCACAAAAACACCTGGCCGGGGGATGTGGGTAGATCCCACCCCAGCGTGTGTGTGAATTCCAGCACTGCCTGATCACCAGCCTACTAAAGAGAGCCCACCTGTGCGAGGATGTGCACAGAGATGTTACAAGGTGAGCGGCTCGCCCACACACAGGGTAGGAGCCCTGCAGTATCGGGGTGGGCGGCTCCCCCATTTCTTGGGGGACCCTGAGGGGTATTGGGGTGGGTGGCTCTCCCATGCCCGGGGAGACACCTGGGGTATCGGGGTGGGCGGCTCCCCCATGGTCAGGGGGATCCTGCAGGCAAAGGTCCAGTGTAAAAATGAAGTGTAAAAATACAATTAGGAAGGCCAAAAAAGAATTTGAAGAACAGCTCGTCAAAGACTCAAAAAAAATTGTTGCTATTACTTTTTAAGTACATCAGAAGCAGAAAGCCGGCTAAACAACCAGTGGGGCCACTGGACGATCAAGATGCTAAAGGAGCACTCAAGGGCAATAAGGTCATTGCAGAGAAACTAAACAAATTCGTTGCATGGGTCTTCATGGCTGAGAATGTGAGGGAGATTCCCACACCTGAGCCATTCTTTTTAGGTGACAAATCCGAGGAATTGTCCCAGATTGAGGTGTCATTAGAGGAGGTTTTGGAACAAATGGATAAACTAGACAGTAATAAGTCACCAGGACCAGATGGTATCACCCAAGAGTTCTGAAGGAACTCAAATGTGAAATTGCAGGACTACTAACTGTCATCTGTAACCTATCATTTAAATCAGCCTCTGTACCAAGTGACTGGTGGGTAGCTAATGTGACGCCAATTTTTAAAAAGAGCTCCAGAGGTGATTCCAGCTATTACAGGCGGGTAAGCCTGACTTCAGTACCGGGCAAACTGGTTGAAACTATAGTAAAGAACAAAATTGTCAGACACATGGATGAACATAATTTGTTGGGGAAGAGTCAACATGGTTTTTGTAAAGGGAAATCAGGCCTCACCAATCTACTAGAATTCTTTGAGGGGGTCAACAAGCATGTGGACAAGGGGGATCCAGTGGATATAGGGTACTTAGATTTTCAGAAAGCCTGTGACAAGGTCCCCAACCAAAGGCTCTTACGCAAAGTGAGCTGCCACGGGATAAGAGGGAAGGTCCTCTCATGGATCGGTAACAGGTTAAAAGACAGGACACAAAGGGGAGGAATAACTGGTCAGTTCTCAGAATGGAGAGAGGTAACTAGTGGTGTACCCCGGGGGTCTGTACTGGGACCAGTCCTGTTCACCATATTCATGAATGGGCTGGGCTGGGCTGATGCCGCTGTTTGCCAGGAGCTGGGAATGGGCGACAGGGGATGGATCACTCAGTGATTCCCTGGTCTGTTCATTCCCTCTGGGGCACCTGGCACTGGCCACTGTCAGCAGACAGGACATTGGGCTGGATGGACCTTTGGTCTGACCCAGTCTGGCCGTTCTTATGTTCTTACTGGGGCAAGCATGCGGAGACCCCTGCAGAATTGGGATGGGCGGCTTCCCCATGTGGGGGAGACACCCACAGTATCGAGGGGTCAGCTCCCCTATGCCCGGGGGGACCGGCTCCCTGTGCCCGGGGAGTCACCTGCAGTATCGGGGCAGGCTGCTCACTCGTGTTCGGGGAGACACCGTGGTATTGGGGTGAGCGGCTTCTCCATGTACAGGGGGACCCTGGGTGTCAGGGGGCAGCTCCCCCATGCTTGGGGAGACAACTGTGGCATCAAGTGGACATCTCTTCCATGTACAGGGGGCACTCTGCAGTATCGAGGGACTGGCTCCCCCATGTACAGGGGGGACCTTATGGTGTCGGGGTGGACGGCTCCCCCATGCCCAGGGAGACACCTGCAGTATCAGGGTGAGCAGCTCCCCCCTGCACAGGGGTTAGGAGCCCTGCAGTATCGGGATGGGCGACTCCCCCATGCCCGGGGAGACACCTGCAGTATCAGGTTGGGCGGCTCCCCCATGTACAGGGGGACCCTTCGGTATCGGGGTAGGTGGCTCCCCATGTATGTGGGAACCCTGCAGTATCGGGATGGGCGGCTCCCCCATGTGTTGCGGGATGCAGAGAGATCAGGCTGGGTGGCTCCCCATGCCCGGGGAGACACCTGCGGTGTCGGGATGAGCGACTACTCCGTGCCTGGGGAGACACCTGTGGGATGGGGGTGGGGGGGCAGTTCCCCCATGTACAGGGGGACCCTGCAGTATTGGGGTAGGTGGCTCTCCCATGCCCAGGGAGACACCTGTGGTGTCGGGGTGGGCAGTTCCCCCATGTACAGTGGGGACCCTGCAGTATCAGGGTGGGTGGCGCCCCCATGTATGTGGGAACCCTGCGGTATCGGGTTGGGCGGCTCCCCCATGTGCAGGGGGACCCTTCGGTATCGGGGTAGGTGGCTCTCCCATGCCCAGGGAGACACCTGTGGTGTTGGGATGGGCAGTTACCCCATGTACGGGGGGACCCTGCGGTATCGGGGTGGGCAGCTCCCCCATGTACGGGGGGACCCTGCAATATCAGGGTGAGCATGGGGAGACACCTGCAGTATCAAGGGGTCGGCTCCCCCACGTCCAGGGAACCCTGTGGTGTCGGGGTGGGTGGCTCCCCCACGTACAAGGGGGGACACCTGTGGTATTGGGGTGGGCGGTTCCCCTATGTCTGTGGGGACCCTTTGGTATCAGAGTGGGCAGCTCCCCCATATTCAGGGGGACCCTGCAGTAACAGGGTGGGTGGCTCCCCATGTCCAGGAGGACCCTGCAGTATCGGGGTGGGCGGCTACCCCATGTTGGGGAGACACCTGCAGTATCGAGGGGTGGGCTCCCCTATGCCCGCGGGAACCCTGTGATATTGGGGGGAGCGGCTCCCCATGTCCAGGGGGACCCTGCAGTATCGGGGTGGGCGGCTACCCCATGTTGGGGAGACACCTGCAGTATCGAGGGGTGGGCTCCCCTATGCCCGCGGGATCCCTGTGATACCGGGGGGAGCGGCTCCCCCATGTACAAGGGAGACACCTGGGGTATTGGGGTGGGTGGCTCCCCGTGTCCTGGAGGACCCTGCGGTATCGGGGGCAGCTCCCCCTTACAGGGCAGGGCCCGGAGGGGCTCCACGGTGGGACGGGGCCCTGGCGGCTGCGGGTGCCGTGGCCGGGCTGCTCTGGAGCGAGAGGAGCGTGGGAGCTGGCCCTGCCCTGCTCAGTGTCCGCCGGGGGGCGGGGGAGCGCGAGCACATTAATGCTCAGAGCTGCGCCCTTCCGCTCCCGTCGCCTGCGCTGCCCCATCAGCAGTAACAGTCTGATTAATTCGCTTCCAGCAGGGAGCTGATGGGGCCAATGATGGAGCCGCTGCATCAGGCGCGCTGAAATTGATAGTTTTTCACAGTTACAAATGAGGAGCCTCCTCAGCTGCAAATGGCGCCCGCACAGTCGGACTCCGGTAATGATCATAAAGAGGCTCTCTTTAAACTGCGAAAGCCCCTGGGACTGAGCGGGGGGGGCGGCTGCCGCGCTAATGAGAACTACAAGGGGGCGAACAGGCATGGAAATGGCTCCTCCACTCTTGATGTGCATTTAACTGCTTTTTTAGTGCGGCGGCAGCGCCAGGAACGAAGGAGTGATGGATGCAGCACAAAGGCATTTATTTTCCAATTCGGCAAAGTGGCTACGTTGGGAAATGTATGAATTATTTTAATTCACTCAACTGTCCTGAACCATCGGGGGGGGGGGGGGGGGGGGGGGGGAGTACACCGCCAGTGTGTACGAGAAACAGGGGCTTCCTCCTCCTCACTTCCCTCTCCCCAAACCCGGGGGAGGTGGGGGTCTGGGGGGCAGGGGAAGAGACCAAACGCAGGGCGAACAGAGCGGCCTTGGCTCCACAGCTGGCTCAGCGTGGGGTGGGCAGGAGGGGGCAAGGCGCATCCCCTGCAGGTCCTGGGGGAGCGCCGGCTCTGCACAGCTGCCGTCTGTGTGCGCTTGGCTCCCCAGCGCAGACAGGGACCGGCCCCAATACAGCGCCCACCTCCCCACCGCATCGGCGCGGGGCTCTGAGAGCACTGCCAGGGTGCTCGGTCCACGCTGCCGGCAGGGCGCAGCTCCTGCAGGTGACCCGCACGCCCCTCCCGCCCGCAGCAGCCGAGCCACGCAGGGAACGGAGAGGGGGCGCAGGGGACGGAGAGCGGGCGCAGGGGACAGAGAGGGGGTGCAGGGGCCGGAGAGCGGGCGCAGGGGCCGGAGAGCGGGCGCAGGGGCCGGAGAGCGGGCGCAGGGGCCGGAGAGGGGGCGCAGGGGCCGGAGAGCGGGCGCAGGGGCCGGAGAGCGGGCGCAGGGGACGGAGAGGGGGCACAGGGTACTCACGGGGGTTGGGGCAGCCGCTGGGGATCACCACGGCCTCGTTCCATTGGTCCGCGCTGGAGACGGAGTAGGAACGCTGGTGCAGGCCGTCCGGCTTCGAGCTGAAGCCCACCAAGTTGATGGAGCGTTCGGCGTGCAGGGAGGTGCTGCTGGTCGAGTGGGGGGCACCTGCAAGACAGGCACAGGCTGAGCACCAGGCTGCCCCCAACGGCACCGAAGAGGGGGTCAGAGGCCCATTCGCCAGCTGGGCCCCACGACACGTCCCCCTCAGCCACCACGTCCCAGCCGGGCCCCACGACACGTCCCCCTCCCCCAGCCACCACATCCCAGCCGGACCCCACATCCCCCCCGCGCCCCCCCCAGCCACCACGTCCCAGTCGGACCCCACGACACGTCCCCCCAGCCACCAAGTCCCAGCCAGGCCCCACGACACGTCCCCCCAGCCACCAAGTCCCAGCCGGGCCCCACGACACGTCCCCTCCCCCCAGCCAGCACATCCCAGCTGGGCCCCACGACACGTCCCGTCCCCCCCCCCAGCCGCCACGTCCCAGCCGGGCCCCACAACACGTCCCCCTCCCCCAGCCACCACGTCCCAGCCGGACCCCACATCCCCCCCGCGCCCCCCCCAGCCACCACGTCCCAGCCAGGCCCCACGACACACCCACCCCCCCCCGGCCAACACGTCCCAGCCGGGCCCCACAACACATGTCCCCCCCAGCCACCACGTCCCAGCCGGGCCCCATGACACGTCCCCCCGCCAGCCACCACATCCCAGCCCGACCCCACATCCCCCCCGCGCCCCCCCCCAGCCACCACGTCCCAGCCAGGCCCCACGACACGCCCACCCCTCCCCGGCCAACACGTCCCAGCCGGGCCCCACGACACGCCCCCCGCCCCCCCCCCCCCCGGCCAACACGTCCCAGCCGGGCCCCACGACACGTCCCGTCCCCCCCCCAGCCACCACGTCCCAGCCAGACCCCCCCCACATCCCCCACAGCCAACATGTCCCAGCTGGGCCCCACGACATGTCCCCTCCCCCACCAGCCACCACGTCCCAGCCGGGCCCCACGACATGTCCCCTCCCCCACAGCCACCACGTCCCAGCTGGGCCCCACGACATGTCCCCTCCCCGCCAGCCACCACGTCCCAGCTGGGCCCCACGACATGTCCCCTCCCCCCCAGCCACCACGTCCCAGCCGGGCCCCACGACATGTTCCCCCCGCCGGCCAACACGTCCCAGGTGGGCCCCACGACACGTCCCCCCGCCAGCCACCACGTCCCAGCCGGGCCCCACGACACGTCCCGTCCCCCCCCCAGCCACCACGTCCCAGCCAGACCCCCCCCACATCCCCCACAGCCAACATGTCCCAGCTGGGCCCCACGACATGTCCCCTCCCCCCCAGCCACCACGTCCCAGCTGGGCCCCACGACATGTCCCCTCCCCCCCAGCCACCACGTCCCAGCCGGGCCCCACGACATGTTCCCCCCGCCGGCCAACACGTCCCAGGTGGGCCCCACAACACGTCCCCCCCCAGCCACCACGTCCCAGCTGGGCCCCACGACACGTCCCCCCCGCCAGCCAACACGTCCCAGCCGGGCCCCACGACACGTCCCCCCAGCCAACATGTCCCAGCCGGGCCCCACGACACGTCCCCTCCCCCCCAGCTACCACATCCCAGCCGGGCCCCACGACACGTCCCCCCCCGGCCAACACGTCCCAGCCGGGAACCACAACACGCCGCCGCCCCCACCCCCCCAACACGCCCAGCCGGGAACCACGACCCGTCCCCCCTGACACGTCCCCACTCAACACATCCCAGCAGAACGAAAGGCTTCAGAGAAGGGCAACACCCCCGTGAAGAGAGATTGACACGACTGGGATCGTTAGCTCAGAGAGCGGACGTGAGACAAGCCTATCAAATAATGACCGGCCTAGAGACGGCTGCGTGTTCTCCCTGGTTCGTAACCCAAGGACAAGGGGACAGGCCATGACATTCAATGGTGGGAAATGCAAAACCACGAAAAGGAAATTCCGTTTCAAACAATGTGTGATTAAATGGTGGGACCTGGTGCTACCAGCAGTCACCGACACCAGGAATTTACCAAACTTCACAAGAGTTTCTACTAATCACACGAATATCCCGAGTTCAGTAAATACTAAACACAGGGCTTTGGAAGGGAGCCAAAATCTCCTATTTCAGGGCTTTAACCCAGGGCTACTAAGGGTGGAGCAGACTGCCCCGGGAGAGAGTACCTCACACCAGTAGCGCAGCCAGGTCCGGAGCGCAGGGGGAGCAGCGCTATAAAAAGGCGCCTCCCCCTGTACTCACCCGACAGCGCTCCGGGTCTTCGGCGGCACTTCGGCAGCTCACTCCGGGTCTTTGGTGGTACCCGCCGCTGAAACGCCACCGAAGACCCGGAGCGCCGCCGGGTGAATGCAAGAAGCGGCACTTAAAAAGAAGCAGCACCTTTTTTTAGTGCTGCTAAAAAAAGGCACCGCTTCCGCCGCTTCTGCTCAAGGGGGAGCGGCCGCTCCCCCTGCTCCCTCCCTGGCTACGCTACTGCCCCACACCTGCCCACTGCAGGGTGCTTCTGATTTCCCCAGAAGCATTTGGGGCTAGCCCCAGATATTGGATGCAGGAAGGGGAGGACCAGAAATGACCAGGCTAACGGGTTCCCAAGCCTGCTGGCAGGAGAGGCTCTGGTCTGGTCGGCTGCACTCCCTGCTGGGGAGGAGTCTCAGGCCAGCCAGCCAGTCCTGGCAAGGACTGGGGAGGGCTGAGGTGGTTTAAAGCTACCTTTGCCATCCCGTTCCTTTCTGGTCCTGGGCTGAGCCCTCCCCTGCCAGAGCGCAGCCCTGAGCTCCCAGGCTTCCCCTCCGTTCACCATAACCCACTGGGTGGGGCCCAGTCCACGGCCACCTGCCCCTGCCCAACTGGGGACAGCTCCCCTCAAGAGCCTGTGCACAGCAGCCCCCACAATTGCTGGGGCTGGGGGCTGTGTTCAGAGCACTAGGCAGCCTGCCCTGGAGCCAGGGCCTGCCTCATCCCAGGTCGAGCTCTGGGAGGGGCTGAGAACAGCTGAGGGCACCTTGCAGGTGGTGCCATGGGCTCCAAACGACCAGACTCCTGGGAGACGAGGCAGCTCCAGTCGCTGCCTGACATTTCCCCATTTTCAGAGGCGTCCCTCGAAAGCGTCTCTCTGTCACCACCAGAATCCGGTCCAATAAAAGATATCCCCTCCCCCACCTCATCTCTCTAATTCTCAGAAGGGTCAGTAAGTAGCAGCGACAGTTCTTGGGCCCGGAAAGCCAGACGGGGTGGCATGAACACACCTCTGGGGCCCACAAGTTAAGAAGAACGTTGATAAATTTCAGAGGGCTCAGAGAAGAGCCATGAGAAGGATTAAAGCAAACGTCACTGCACCGCGACCCCCTTCTGACATCAACAATTACTACAGGACCCCAGGAGGAGGGACCGAAGCCTGAGCCCACCCACGCCCCGCTGCCCTGGGAGCAGGGGCCTAAGCCGAAGTCCAATGGCTTCAGCCCCAGTCAGGGGGACCTGTAACCTGAGCCCCATGGCCCTGGGGCTTTGGCTTTGGCCCTGGGCCCCAGCAAGTCAAATCCCAGCTCTGGCGACCCCATTAAAACAGGGTCCCGACCCACCGTTTGAGAACCGCTGGATTAAAGGATTGGAAAACCCGCCTCATCGTAGGAGACTCCAGGTGCTCACAGATTCATAGACTCTAGGGCCAGAAGGAACCATTGTGATCATCTCGTCTAAACTTCTCTAGAGCACAGACCCTAGAACTGCCCTGAATTAAACTCAATCTTAACAGACTCAATAAATTCTGCATCTTGGCAGGGAGTCAGACTAGTCCAGTGTTTCTCAGCCTTTCTGATAGCAGGGATGGGCTTGCTGCCTTCCTACGTGTCAGGGAGATCTCAGGCATTGGTCCACGGACTGGTCACTGAGAAACACTGGACTAGATGACCCTTGCGGTCCCTTCTAACCCTGTGGTTCTCTGACTCCACGAAAGAGAAGGTTGGGGTGAGCTGGCCACAGTATATAAGTACCTACATGGGGAACAAATACTTGTTCAGTCCAGCAGACAAAGGTCTAACACGATCCAGTGGCTGGAAGCTGAAGCTAGACAAATTCAGACTGGAAATAAGGGGCAAGTTTTAACAGAATCATTAACTTCTGAACCATCTTCCCAAGGGCTGTGGTGGATTCTCCATCCCTGGCAACGTTCACCTCACGCTGGGCTGTATTTCTACACGACGTGCTCTCGTCCAAACAGGAATTCACGCAGGGAAGTCCTGCAGCCGGTGTTATGGAGAAGGCCAGACTACATGATTAGAGTGGCTCCTTCTGGCTTTATAATCTAGGAGAGCACATGCTTGCCCTCTGGGCCTCGAGAGACAGCCGCTGCCCAGAGAGTGCCAAGTGGGGCCCCGCCTCCAGGACCAGGGGGAGGAGACTCGGTACATCTACGCTGCAACAGAAACCCGCGACTGGCCCAGCTCAGCTGACTCGGGCTTGCGGGGCCATGAAACCGCTGTGTGAGCATTTGGGCTCCGGGACCCTGCGAGGGGGGAGGGTCCCAGAGCCTGGCTCCAGCCCGAGCCCAAACGTCGACACTGCCCTTTTATAGCCCTGCAGCGCCAGCTGACGTGGGCCAGCGGCAGGCGTTTCACTGCAATTCAGACGTACCCTGAGCCTCCCAAGACCTGGGAACCAAACCCTGACCTGTGAGCCCCATCTGCTCCCGAGGCCAAGGCTCAGCCTCTGCTCGAGCCCTACGAGCTGTTCTGTGTCCCCCACGCGAGGCCCTGCACTCCGGCCAGGGTCCCACACCGTCCGCAATCCCACGGCCACGGGACTGGCTACAGAGCCCAGGCTGCCATTCGTCAAATCCCACTTCCAAGCCTTCGTGGATCCGAAGGAAACCTTGGAAACATGGCCCAAGTGTCTGCAGACAGCCTGAAAGTGCAGCTGGGAGCGGCCTGGCCTGCCCCGGCTCCAAACGCAGGGATGCCGGGACAGCAGGACGTTCAGCAAATCCAGCGCCCGAGGAGTGCAGCTTGTTCACGTCATTCAAAACCCAGAGTGTTCACGTAGATGAAGTGGCCGCAGAACTCCCTGTCTGCCACCCTGAGCGCACAGGTCAGGGAATGACCCACAAACCTTGCCTGCAACAGCCACCTGCCCACCCCAGCTGCAGCCGTGGGGCCCCTAGGGCCGGTGCTCCCGTCTGACCCACTCCCCAGCCTTGTGGTGCCAGTGCCGCTGTTCCCGGAGCCCTGCCCCCTGCGATGCGCGCATAGCGAGTGATCGGCCGGCTGCTGCGCACTCCCCCTCCCCTCCCCTCGTTCAGTGCCACAGAAACACGTGTAAAACCATGACACTGACTTTGCCTCTAATTAGCCCTTAATTTACAAGACACACTTGGAAGGGTAATTAGCTGGCACTCCGCTCCTGACGGCAGCATCCATCTCCACTCCTTCCTTGGGGGAGGGGGCCTGCTGGTGGTTGGAGCAGGGAGGATTTCTACCTCCCTGTGGGCTGGGGACACGCTCAGAGGGGAGCCTGCCATCCCCACAGCACAGAGCAGTCCCTCACACACGGCTCCAAGACCCTCCTCTCCCCAGACAGAGACGGACCCCAGCAGGGTGCCTGAGAGGAACCTCCCTGGACACAGCCCCCACCAGTGGGCCTGGGGACTGGAGATTAGCTTCCCACCATGCAGTCCCCAGCAGCAGGTCTCCAGCGCCTGAGCTGAGCCCCTGCCAGCCGCCTACACAGACAGGAAGCCAGAAACTCTCCCTCCCCACAACGCAAAGCTTCAGGGGCCGAGATTTGCTGCAAATTGATCCCCATTTATTTCATTTCATTATTAATTGTCCTGTCTTTATTCCAGATCTGTAACCTGGCTCTGCACCAGTTACTCCCCCATACCCTGTGGCCATATAGCTAGTCCCCTCTTGGTGGCTAGGCACCCAGTGCACCTGAGGCAGAGACTTTTGGCCAGCAGTGGGGGCGAGGTGTAGAAAATACACACCCACACCCGGACAATACAGCTCAAAGAACCACAGTCACTGTACACCGTAGCTAGTTCTCCGTTGAGTGACGTCTGTACAGAGTTGTTCCATTGCCGGCGGTTCCCACACAGTGACGCTTGCTGAAGGGGAGTACCGGGAGTCTAGCGAAACAGCTAATGTAGAACAGTCCCGCCAGGCTCTTGGCCTCTTTAGATGCCTCGACAGTGGCGCAGTGCTGTGCGGATGGAAGACCAGCTGGGGCTTTACAAATGTCCGCGAGTGGGAGATTTCTGAGAGCGGCTACTAAAGCGGACTGAGCTCTTGCCGAATGTGCAGTGCCTCCCTCAGGGGGATATTTACTGGCCAACTCACAGCAGAGCCTGCCACAAGATGAGATCCCAACAGAAATTCCTTGGGGTGAAACATCTTAACCTTCTCCCTCTATGCTGTACAAAGTCGGGGAGATTTCCTAAAGCGTCGAGGCCTGTCCAAATACAATGGACGTGCTCTACACACATCCCAAAGTGCAATTTTTCTCCATCTTCACTTGAGTGAGGCTTGTGGCGAAGTCCTGGCAGGTGTACGATTTGGTTCAAATGCAATTCAGAAGCCAGGTGAGGTCAGAACTGGGGGGTAGGGGGTGTTCCAGGTTATCCTTGCGGAAGGTGGTGTGCAGTGGTGGTGTCATTACAGCCGGTCATTCTCCCACTCTTCTGCCTGAGGGTATTGCCATGAAAGGACACTTTGATGGAGAGGCAGAACGAAGAGTGGGTCGCAAAGGAACCCACGAGACCTGGCAGGACTCCAGTTCTGTCCCAGAGAGCCACAGGTTTCCTTATCGGTTATCATAGGGGGAGAAAAATGGACACTCCCCACCCTTCTCTGGGCTGGGGAATCACAGAGACAGCCACCACGTGGACTCCCAGGGAGCTGAGGGAGACAACTGACGTCGATAAGCCCATATTGAGAATCTATCCCATTTTGCTAGCGAAGTGGATCTTGGGGAGTCCTACCTCCTATGTCTGAGCACAGTCTGCCCTTCTGAGGAACAAGCGCTCTCTGACAGAGCCAGCTGGGCAGCATCATGCTGTCAGTGGCGAGTTGCGGGATATGGATCCAGGATCTGTCCCTGCGTCTGAGTGAGGACGTTCAGCGGCAGTGGTAAGGTTATGGGTGGCTGAACGGAGAATATTTGGAGATCAGAAGACCAAAGTTGCCTGGGCCAGGCCGGGGTTATCGTAATTAACTTGGCTGCTTCCTGCTTGAGCTTCCTGAGTGTTCGTGTTATGAGTGGAGCTGGGGAACAGACCCACTAAGTAGCCCCGAGGACCATGAGATTAGAAATAGGTCAGAGGTGGATCCTGGGCTCTGTTTTCCTCCTAAGAAACATCTGCTGTTTCTTGGTGGATTTGTTTGCTTGTATAAGAACTTGCCAATGGTCAGGTGGTGGCTTGTACTGTTTACATGTGGGAGCAGCCTGAAGGTTCCCTAGAATCTGTGAGTGAGTGCAATGCCTCATCTGTCTACTAGCTAAACAGGTGACACTCCGCAGTGGTGATTTATACTTTCTTACATGTCCCAGAGCAATTGAGCCATAAAGACCTGTGCATTGTTATGTACACCGTCCTAGATCTAGACGCTTTGTCTGCTGTGTCAAGGGCCACCAGAAGTGATGGTCTTGCTACCTAGTGACCCTCAGCTATCACAGCCCTGAGCTCATCCCTTAAACTCTGTGACATGTTTTCCAATAAAAGTCAACAGACAGTCCCAATTAATTCTCGTATTTAGTCAGTACAGCTTGATAGTTTGAGATCCTCACCTGTAAGCTGGATTTGGAATAATCTTTCTGCTGGAAAGGTTGGGCTTTTCATGGGCACTTTATCCTTTCATGTAGATCGCTGTTGTCCCTGGCGAGATCTTTCATTGGCTGTTGCTACAATCAAAGAACCCGGTACAGGGTGGGCGAAGAATTGTTCGAAACCAACGAATGGTACTTGATAGTGGTATAGTAGCCAAGGAAATCAGGGTTTGCCATAGTAATTTGGCTGGGCCTAACAAGCCCTTCTTTATAGGAAGGCCATTTATTTGGCGTATGCAATCTGGTCAAGCCAAGCCACAGTGTTCCTATCAACAACGTTCAAGGCACAAAGACCTCCAGGAAGCTGAGTCATTTTGCAGTTCTCAACAATGTGTGTCATGGTTTGTGGCTGCCCACACTGACATAATGGACTGTCTCTAAAATGCCACCAAAATTCCGCTGCAGCACAAATTCCATCTTTGGTACAAAACCGGTTCAGAAGGCCCCATTGCCTTTGCGGTAACTCAAACCCAGGTTGACGCTGAGTGGGGTCAGAGACAAGATAATTGTTTGTCACTTTCTCTACGGACCATGAAGCTCAGCATGTGTCTTCTACTGTAAATCCCTCGCCCTCCCTCAGAGGAAGGCCAAACCACCTGGCACAGAGACGTGTGAAATGTCTAAGGGCTTGTGCTGGACACGTGGCTGTCCTGGACCATCTTCACTGCTATTTCTAGAGTCGAGGCCACTCTCCTCATGAGGTCTTGGAAGGCCTCGTAGTCATCAGGATCAGGTACCAACAACTCAGGAATCATCATCTTGCTGGAGGAAGAGGAAGAAACCTGCACAGGAATAGCGTGTTCTGCAGCCTGCACTTCCTCATCAGACGGTGAGACATTAGTAAGAGGTACCACCTCCTGTGAAGGAGGAATATCCTTCCGTACTGGTTCAGGAGAGTAAGATCTTGGCCTAGATTAGGTGGTTGATACCAATGGGACTTCCCCAAAGGCCCCAGTAGCTCCAGGGCTATTGGTATGTAAATGGGTCCAGTGACCAAGGAGGAAGCGACCATGGTTCTCAATTTCCGTAAGAGCCCTTGTATCTCTGGTGGTAATTAGAGCCAGTCCTGGACTTTTGGAACCGGGTACGAGAGCCAGAAAGTGAAATGAACTCTCGGTATCCTCTTTTAATCCTCATGAAGAGGTGGAGCTGCTTTTCAGTCATAGATCACAAGGCCAGAAGGGATCATGTAGCTTGACCTCCTGTATAACACAGGCCACAGATCTGCCCCAGAATAAATCCTAGAGAAAATCTTTTCTAAAAACATCTGGTCCTGATTTAAAAATTGTCAGTGATGGAGAATCCACCTCAATGCTTATGTGATACAGCATGGTCAGAAGGCAGCAGGAGAGTGATCTAGGATGAGGAGAAGCCTTATTCCCTGTAGATTAATTAAAAGCACCTGAAACCAATTAGAGCACCTGAAGCCAGTCACCTGATAAAATCCCCCTGCTTCAATCAGCCAGAGGAGGAGCTGGAGCAGAGTGAGGAGGAGCTGGAGCAGAGTGGTTTGGTGGTGGAGCAGAGAGCAGTTTGGAGGAGTGAATCAGAGTGGTTTGGTGGTGGAGCAGAGAGCAGTTTGAAGGAGTGAAGCAGAGTGGATTGGTGGTGGAACAAAGAGCAGTTCGAAGGAAAGTGGAGGAGAGTTTTGAGAAGTGCTGCAGCGGGCTAAGAAGACCAAGATCCTAGGTAAAGGGACACCTGGCTTGTGCAGAGGGAAGGCAGGAAGCCCCACAAGCTGAAGGTCAGGAGAGGGAAGTAGCCCAGGGGAAAGAATCACTGGTACAAGTGGTTCACCTGCTATCATAGGGCCCCTGGGCTGGGACCCGGAGTAGAGGGCGGGCCTGGGTCCCTCCCTCTCCACTCCCCTTCCCTAGGATACTAGTAGGATAGCTGTTACCCCAGTTCAGGGGCAAGAAATGGCACCCTGAAACCCCCCCACAAGAAGAGAAAGTGCGGGACCCATCCTAGTAGTGCCGGCAATTTGCCACAGCTTGGTAAATTGTTCCATGGTTAATTACCCTGACAGGCAAAAATGGATGCCTTATTTCCAGTCTGAATTTGTCTAGCTTCAACTTCCAGCCATTGGATCATGTTATAGCTTTGTCTGTTGGATCGAAGAACCTGTTATCAAATATGTGCTCCCCAGGTAGATACGTATAGACTATGATCAAGTCACCCCTTAGCTTTCTCTTTAAGTTAAATAGATTGAGCTCTGTGAGTCTGTCACCATAAGGCAGGTTTTCCAATACTTTGCTCATTCTTGTGGCTCTTCTCTGAACCATCTGCAGTTTATCAGCTTCCTTAAATTGTAGACACCAGAACTAGACCCAGCATTCCAAGAACGGCACCACAAGTGCCAAATACAGAGGTAAAACAACCTTTTATCCCTACTCAAGAGTTTCCCGTTTATGCATCCCAGCCACAGTGTCGCACCGGGAGCTCATGTTCAGCTGATTGTTCACCATGACCCCCAATTCTTTTCCAGAGTCACTGCTGCCCAGGATAGAGTCCCCCTGAACAGCTTGGAACCTGAAGAGGAAGCTCCTCATAGAGTCATAGACTTTAAGGTCAGAAGGGACCATTATGATCATCTAGTCTGACCTCCTGCACAACGCAGGCCACAGAATCTCACCCACCCACTGCTGGAATAAACCCCCAACCGATGTCTGAGCTATTGAAGTCCTCAAATCATGGTTTAAAGACTTCAAGATGCAGAGAATCCTCCAGCAAGTGACCCATGCCCCACGCTGCAGAGGAAGGCGAAAAACCCCCAGGGCCTCTGCCAACCTGCCCTGGAGGAAAATTCCTTCCTGACCCTAAATATGGCGATCAGCTGAACCCTGAGCATGTGGGCAAGACTCACCAGCCAGACACCCAGGAAAGAATTCTCTGCAGTAACTCAGATCCCACCCCATCTAACATCCCATCACAGGCCATTGGGCCTATTTACCGCTAATAGTCAAAGATCAATTAATTGCAAAAATTAGGCTATCACATCATACCATCCCCTCCATAAACTTACCAAGCTTAGTCTTGAAGCCAGATATGTCTTTTGCCCCCACTACTCCCCTTGGAAGGCTGTTCCAGAACTTCACTCCTCTGATGGTTAGAAACCTTCGTCTAATTTCAAGTCTAAACTTCCTGATGGCCAGTTTATATGCATTTGTTCTTGTGTCCACATTGGTACTGAGCTTAAATAATTCCTCTCCCTCCCTGGTATTTATCCCTCTGATATATTTAAAGAGAGCAATCATATCTCCCTTCAGCCTTCTTTTGGTTAGGCTAAACAAGCCAAGCTCCTTGAGTCTCCTTTCATAAGACAGGTTTTCCATTCATCGGATCATCCTAGTGGCCCTTCTCTGTACCTGTTCCAGTTTGAATTCATCCTTCTTAAACATGGGAGACCAGAACTGCACACAGTATTCCAAATGAGGTCTCACCAGTGCCTTGTTTAACAGTACTAACACCTCCTTATCTCTACTAGAAATACCTCACCTGATGCATCCCGAGACCGCATTAGCTTTTTTCACGGCCATATCACATTGACGGATCATAGTCATCAACCAGTACTCCGAGGTCCTTCTCCTCCTCTGTTACTTCCAAATGATGCATCCCCAGTTTATAACTAAAATTCTTGTTATTAATCCCTAAATGCATAACCTTGCACTTTTCACTATTAAATTTCATCCTATTACTATTACTCCAGTTTACAAAGTCATCCAGATCTTTCTGTATGATATCCCGATCCTTCTCTGTATTGGCAATACCTCCCAGCTTTGTGTCATCCGCAGATTTTATTAGCATACTCCCACTTTTTGTGCCGAGGTCAGTAATAAAAAGATTAAATAAGATTGGTCCCAAAAACGATTCCTGAGGAACTCCACTGGTAACCTCCCTCCAGCCTGACAGTTTACCTTTCAGTATGAACAGCTGTAGTCTCCCCTTTAATCAGTTCCTTATCCACCTTTCAATTTTCATATTGATCCCCATCTTTTCCAATTTAACTAATAATTCCCCATGTGGAACCGTATCAGATCAAGGTAAATTAGATCCACTGTGTTTCCTTTGTCTAAAAAAACTGTTACCTTCTCAAAGAAGGAGATCATGTTGGTTTGGCACGATCTACCTTTTGTAAAACCATGTTGTATTTTGTCCCAATTACCATTGACCTCAATCTCCTTAACTACTTTCTCCTTCAAATTTTTTTCCAAGACGTTGCATACACAGATGTCAAACTAACAGGCCTGTAGTTACCTGGATCACTTTTTTTCCCTTTCTTAAAAATAGGAACTAAGTTAGCAATTCTCCAGTCATGTGGTACAACCCCCGAGTTTACAGATTCATTAAAAATTCTTGCTAATGGGCTTGCAATTTCATGTGCCAGTTCCTTTAATATTCTTGGATGAAGATTATCTGGGCCCACTGATTTAGTCCCATTAAGCTGTTCGAGTTTGGCATCTACCTCGCATGTGGTAATATCTACCTCCATATCCCCATTTCCATTTGTCATCCTACCATTATCCCTCCTCATGGTACTGGCAATGACAAAGGTACCAGGTCGGTACTGGAGGGAGCTCTTTTGTGGAGGCCAGTGAAGGAGACTCTGCTACAGGGGAGATAAGGAACTCAGTGCCGGGTCCTGAGGCTGATGGTAACCAAGGGTGGTACTGCAGGATGGCTCTCATGTCAAGGAGCCTTTGACACTGCTGAAATCAGAACCGCTATGATCAGTACAGGAGTGGTCTGTCCCAAGGTCATCAGCACCAGGTGACCTGAGTCAGCCAGTCTGGTCTCAGCATACGCACTCATGGAACTCTTTCTGTGTCTTGAGATACCCTTTCTCTCCGTCTTGAGCACCTAGCAGATGGGCCTGGAGAGGAGCTCTCTCTCTGCCCTGCGTACCTTACGCGCCTTCCTTCTTCTGCTGCAAAGACATTTCTGTGGCTCAGAAGGTATCGTGATGGCCACAGCAGTCTGGTGCAGCAGGGAGATGGCGTCTGATGTTTCTGTCCTGGGCAAATCAGCGTCAGAGGCTGGGCGCATGGACCTTTCTAGAAGCAGTGTTTTAAGGGAAGATTCTCTCACTTGCCATGCCCTCTTTGAACACGATTCACAAAAGGGACATGTGTCAGCAATGTGTCCCTTGCCCTGGGAAATGGGGCAGTTTGTGCAGCCTCACAAGACAGACAGTTCTTACATCCTGGGGATCTGAGCTCAGTCCTGACAATTGCAGGGCCACACAGCACCCCCAGGAAAAGTGTCCGAACACAGATGTGGAAATGCTGGGCAGTCCAAGGGCAGGGCTGGGCTCACAGCTCATCTCCTGGTGGCTGGCAGGTCAGGGAGGATGAGGACGGAGTGCTGGTTCAGTTCCAAGGCTCCCAAGTCCACAACAAGGTGACTCGTTATCTCCCCTGGGCAATGGGGCCAGAAGCTGTTGTTGAGCCGACATCCCACCACTTGTGGCCCGTAGGGGATCAATACCCTGGATATCTGAAAGCAGATGCAGCTGGAGTAGCCCCACTGCTGACTGCCAGCACCTGGCAGGACCTGTAAGTGAGCAGAGCTGGGTGAGAGGCACCCAGAGGTGACAGTGTGCCTGGGGTGTCCTGCTCGGTGTCCACTCCTGCCTGTGCGGGCCCAGTGGAATAGACTGCAGAATCCTTGGCTCTGTTACTGAATGAGGCCATCAGGATGTACCAGACTGTCCCCCTGCCCTGGGCTACACAGGTGCTAAGCACAGCAGGCGGCGCCCTGCTTCTCCCCGTGCCAGACAGAGAAGCAGCTGGATCGATGGTTATTTCTATAACATCAGCCACTGTCAGGCAGCATCCAAGACAAAGCTGGGACCCTTCTGTCACGGAGTGTGGGGGAGTCAGGTCCTGCACCCCTCTTCCCGGGATTCAATGTGACTCTCAGCCAGCCAGTAGAACAGAAGGTTTATTAGGGTTGTCAGGAAAGAGTCCAAACAGAGTTTGTAAGTATGACCAGGACCCCTCAGCTGGGCCCTTCTGGGGGGCAGGGAGCTTAGACCCCAGCTCTGGGGCTCCCTGCGTTTCACCACCCAGCTCCAAACTGACCAACAACCAGCCAAAACTCCAGCAGGCTCTTCCCCTCCCCCGGGGCCCCTCCTCTCGCCTTTGACCATTCTCCCAGCCAAAGGTGTCACCTCCCAACCCCCGTCCTGGCTCATGTTACAGCCTCAGGTAAAGTCTCGCATTCCCGATGCAGCCTTTCCCAATGCAGCCAGCCTCTCAGGTCAGATCCATCTCGCTCTCTACTCCGTCACATCTCTCCCCCCTTCGAGACTGAACTGAGCGGGGTCACTCTGACCAGTGGCCTGGGGAAGTTCAGGGCCCCCTCTTCGGGACAACGCATCCGCTATCAGGTTGGCACTTCCCTTCACATGGACCACGTCCATGTCGTAATCCTGCAGGAGCAGGCTCCACCTCAGGAGCTTGGCGTTGGCCCCTTTCATCTGGTGTAGCCAGGTCAGGGGCGAGTGGTCGGTGTACACGGTGAAGTGTCGCCCGAATAGATACGGCTCTAGTTTCTTGAGGGCCCACACCATGGCCAGACATTCCTTCTCGATGGCCACATAATTCTGCTCTCGGGGTAGCAGCTAATTGCTTAAATACACGATGGGGTGTCTCTGCCCCGTTTCATCCTCCTGCATTAACACTGCCCCCAGTCCCATGTCTGAGGCATCGGTGAACACCAGAAAGGGCTTGTCAAAGTCTGGGTTTGCCAGAACCGGGTCCCTGATCAAAGCCTTCTTCAGTGCACAGAGAGCCCTCTGGCACTCCTCGGTCCAGACCACCTTGTCTGGCTTCCCCTTCTTACATAGCTCAGTGATGGGGGCGGCTATGGCGCTAAAGTGGGGCACAAATCTTCGATAGTACCCCGCCATCCCAATAAAGGCCTGGACCTGCTTTTTAGTTTGTGGAGTGGGCCAGTCCCGGATTACCTCCACCTTGGCTGGTTCTGGCTTTAGGCGGCCGCTCCCCACCCGGTGTCCCAGGTAGGACACTTCAGCCATCCCCACCTTGCACTTCTCCGCTTTTACGGTCAGCCCAGCCTCCCGGAGTCGGTCCAGCACTTGTTTAACCTGGGACACATGGTCCTCCCAGGTCTGGCTAAAGACACAGATATCATCGATATACGCCACAGCGAAACTCTCCATCCCCTTCAGTAGCTGATCCACCAGGCGCTGGAAGGTGGCTGGCGCTCCCTTGAGACCGAAAGGCAGGGTCAGGAACTCGTAGAGCCCCAGAGGAGTAATGAAGGCAGATTTCAGCCGGGCATCTGCATCCAGTGGCACTTGCCAGTAGCCCTTTGTAAGATCCATGGTGGTGAGGTACCGAGCCCCTCCCAGCTTGTCTAGGAGCTCGTCCGGCCGGGGCATGGGGTAGGCATCGGATACAGTGATGGCATTGAGCTTCCGATAGTCTACACAGAACCGGATTGACCCATCCTTTTTGGGGACCAGCACCACCGGCGAGGCCCAAGGGCTGGACGACGGCTGGATCACCCCCAAAGCCAGCATGTCCTTGACCTCTCTTTCCAGGTCCCGAGCTGTCCTCCCTGTGACTCGGAAGGGGGAGCATCTTATAGGTTGGTGCGATCCTGTCTGCACCTGGTGGACAGTCAGATTAGTGCGACCAGGCTGGTTGGAAAACAGCTGTCGGTACAGATGCAGCACCCCTCTGATCTCAGCTTGCTGGGTAGGGGTTAGCTGATCAGAGAGGGGGACCGTTTCTTGGGAGGAGCCAGCTCCTGTCTCAGGGAATAGATCTACTAGAGGGTCACTTCCCTGCTCCTCCCAATGTCCACACACGGCCAGCACCACATTCCCCCTGTCATAATATGGCTTCATCATATTGACATGGTACACCCGGCAGTGGTGTGCCCGGTTAGACAGCTCCACCACATACTTTACCTCATTTAGCTGCTTGACAACCTTGAAAGGGCCTTCCCACGCGGCCTGCAGCTTGTTTTTCCTCACGGGGATGAGAACCATCACCTGATCCCCCGTGGCGTAGGCGCGGGCCCGCGCCGTGCGGTCATACCAGACCTTTTGCTTCCTCTGGGCTCTGGCCAGATTTCCCTTGGCCAGGCCCATGAGCTCAGTAAGTCTCTCTTGGAAGGTCAGGACATACTCCACCACTGACTCTCCCTCGGGGGCGGCCTCCCCCTCCCATTCGTCTCTCATCAGGTCCAGGGGCCCCCTTACCCTCCTGCCATATAACAGTTCGAAGGGCGAGAATCCAGTAGATTCCTGGGGCACTTCCCTGTACGCGAACAGCAGGTGCGGTAGGTACTTGTCCCAGTCCTGCGGGTGCTGGTTCATAAAGGTTTTCAGCATCATCTTTAGCGTCCCATTGAACCTCTCCACCAGCCCATTGGACTGGGGATGATATGCTGAGGCCCAGCTGTGCCGGACCCCACATTTCTCCCACAAGCACCGGAGCAGGGCCGACATGAAGTTGGACCCTTGGTCTGTCAGGACTTCCTTGGGGAACCCCACTCGGCTGAAAATGGTCAGCAGCGCATCCGCCACGGTGTCTGCTTCAATGGAGGATAAGGGCACCGCCTCGGGGTAGCGGGTGGCGAAATCTACCACCACCAGAATGTATTTCTTCCCCGACCGGGTTGTCTTGCTGAGAGGCCCCACTATGTCCATGGCCACCTTCTGGAAGGGCTCCTCTATGATGGGCAAAGGCCTCAAAGCCGCTTTCCGCTTGTCCCGAGCCTTCCCCACCCGCTGACAGGGGTCACAGGACCGGCAGTACTGATGGACAGTGGTAAAGACCCCAGGCCAGTAAAAGTTCTGTAGCAGTCTCTGCCTGGTGCGCCGGATCCCCTGGTGCCCTGCGAGAGGGATGTCATGGGCCAGGTACAGTAGCTTGCGGCGATACTTCTGGGGGACCACCAGCTGCCTCCTGATCCCCCATGTCTCCATCTCACCGGGGGGAGCCCACTCCCGGTACAGGAACCCCTTCTCCCACAGGAACCTCTCCTGGCAACCTCTCCACATGGTCTGTACCTCCCTGCGGTCGGCCAGGTCCCTGAGCTTCCGCAAGGAGGGATCTCTCTGTAACTCGGCCTGGAACTCAGCCGCTGGGGAAGGAATGGGAGCCTGTTCTCTCGTGCTGTCCGTGTCTGAGGCCGCAGCCTCTCTGCGCCTGGTCCTGGGGTACTCCCTCCCCACTGGGACAGGGTCTTGCGCCCCGTGCAAGGCACCCTCTCCGAGGCCCGGGCGTAGCACCCCTTGCCGGCTCTGGCTACGGGTCACGACCAGGGTATCCCGGGATTCACTGGGCCAGTCTTCTAGGTCCCCCCCCATCAGTACCTCAGTGGGCAAATGCTGGTGCACCCCTATGTCCTTGGGGCCCTCCTTGGCCCCCCATTTCAGGTGTACCCTCGCCACGGGTACCTTGAACGGGGTCCCGCCCACCCCTGTTAGGGTCAGGTAGGTGTTGGGTACCACCCGATCTGGGGCCACCACCTCAGGCCGGGCCAGCGTCACCTCCGCGCCCGTATCCCAGTATCCAGTGACCTTCCTCCCATCTATCTCCAGGGGAACAAGGCACTCTCTCCGGAGGGACAGCCCCGCGCCCACCCTATAAACCGAGAACCCTGAGTCCGGAGCAGCCAGCCCCCCCGAGGAGCGGGTCTGGGGCCTTCCTCCCTCCGGAGCTGTTGATAAGCTGCCAGCCCCCCTCTTCTGGGCTCTCGGCCCCTCGTCCGGCTGGGTCCCTACCCAGTTAACCCGGTGTGGGTTTGGTCTGCTCAGTCTGTCTCTGATCTTGGGGCACTGGGACCGTACGTGGCCCCTCTGGCCGCAGTGATAGCAGCTCATGTCCCGTTGGTCCCCTTGAGCAGGTCGGTTGGTTCTGATGTCGGAGGTTCCCCTCGGGAGGGGGTTCTCCCTATTTCCCCTTTGGGAGGTCCCATGCTGCCTCTCTTGCTGCCTCAGGGTGGGCCTGCTCCTTTGGGATTCCTCCCTGCCACCCCTTGACCGACTGTTCATGAACTCGTCGGCCAGCCGCCCTGCGTGCTGCGGGCTCCCTGGATTTTTGTCCATCAACCATAGCTTCAGGTCTGATGGGCACAGTTCATACAGTTGTTCCAGTACGAATAGTTCGAGCAGGTCCTCCATAGTTTGGGCCCCAGCGGTCCACTTGCGGGCGTATCCATGTATCCGGTTGGCCAGTTGTAGGTACGTGATCTCAGGGGTTTTACGCTGATCCCGGAACCTTTGACGGTACATCTCGGGAGTCAGCCCAAGCTCGCAGAGCAGGGCCTTTTTGAAGAGTTCATAGTCCCCAGTCTCCGTCTCTTTCATTCGGCCGTACACGTCCAGGCCTGCAGGGTCTAGTAAGGGGGTGAGATACTGGATCTTGTCTGCAGGGTCAACCTTGTGCAACCTGCAGGCATTCTCAAAGGCCGCCAGGAAGCTGTCTATGCCTTCCCCTTCCTTACGCCGGGCCAAGAAGTTACAATCAAACTTCCCTGTAGTCTTGGGTCCCCCCTCACTCACCGCAGCCGGGGCCTCACTGCTCCTCAACCTGGCCAACTCCAGCTCATGCTGGCGTTGTTTCTCCTTCTCCTCCAGCTCATGCTGGCGTTGTTTCTCCTTCTCCTGCACCTCATGCTGATGTTGTTTTTCCCGTTCTTCCCGTTCCTCCTTCAGTTCCTGCTGTCTCAACTCGAGCTCTTTCAGTTTTATCTCCCTCTCCCAATCCAGCCGCCTCCACTGCTGGGATGGGGAGCTCCTCCGGGAAGATCCCCTGCTGGCCGCCGGGGTCAAGGTGCCCTCGGTATTTGCTGGCCTTTCCCCAACCTCTCCCCTGGGCAGAGGCGAGAGGGGTCTTGGGATGTCCTCGGCAGCAGTCTGACCCCTCCCAGCCAGGTCGGGCCCTGGGGCCCATGCTGCGTCTGTCGGGCGGCTTCCCCCAGGGACAGGGATCGGGTCATCCAAGCGATCCTTCTCCAGCTGCGCAATCAGCTGGTCTTTGGTGGACTTCCCAATGCGCAGCCCCCTCTGCCTGCACAGCTCCACCAGGTCGTTCTTACAGCGCTTAGCATACATCTTCCTGTTGGCCACTCGCAGGCCTGTGCGGTCTTGGCCCCCACGGCTTCCAGGAGGAACCCCTAGTGTGCCAGCCCTTCTCACTGGTCACACCCCTCAGGGTTAAGCGTAACTCCTCCGCCCCCCAAAACCGCTTCTCTCTGCCTCTTCAGCAACCTGCTCCCCGTCAATCCCCCTTCGTTGTACTGCGCTCCAGTCACTTACTGCAGGAAGTGCCGTTCATGGGGTGCAGAAGATCCCACCGCTGCCACCAGTTGTCACGGAGTGTGGGGGAGTCAGGTCCTGCACCCCTCTTCCCGGGATTCAATGTGACTCTCAGCCAGCCAGTAGAACAGAAGGTTTATTAGGGATGCCAGGAAAGAGTCCAAACAGAGCTTGTAAGTAGAAACAGGACCCCTCAGTCGGGCCCTTCCGGGGGGGCAGGGAGCTTAGACCCCAGCCTTGGGGCTCCCTGCGTTTCACCCCCCAGCTCCAAACTGAAAACCAACCAGCCAAACCTCCAGCCGGCTCTTCCCCTCCCCCGGGGCCCCTCCTTCCGCCTTTGACCATTCTCCCAGCCAAAGGTGTCACCTCCCCACCCCCGTCCTGGCTCATGTTACAGCCTCAGGTAAAGTCTCGCATTCCCAATGCAGCCTTTCCCAATGCAGCCAGCCTCTCAGGTCAGATCCATCTCGCTCTCTACTCCGTCACACCTTCACAGACCTTCCGTCTCTGTGAGGGGCCACCGCGGTGGGGAGGATGGGAAGACCCTGACTCCCTCTCATGGAAGGGGAAGACCTGACCGTGACAAGACGTCACATCCCCATCTCCAGTCCCACAGACCCTCCTCTAACCGGGATACTCCCAGGCTATGGGGGCCAGGAAATCACAAACTGACACGGACGAGCCTTGCACGGACGCCAACCCAGTGGCAGCAGGAGCTCGTGGAGCTATGCAGCCTGCTCTCAGACCCCACATATCACGGGAACGCTCAGCACCCACACCAGGAAGGCACGCTCGAACCGCGTGGGACCACCCAGCACCACCGGACTCTCGCTGGCTCAATCACATACCCCCGCAGAGCAAGCTGGGCCAGCTGAACCAGGCTTCACCTCTGCAGCTGGGTTTCAGTCTCAGGCAAGCGCCACCCGGGCCACTCGGCGAACAAGAGCACCCAGTTATAACAAACAGCTAACGCCAACAAGCCGAACTTCCAACGGGAGACTGACCTTCCTGCGTCGGGGATACGACTGTCTCTGACCCCCTGCTTTGAGCAGGGGGTTGGACTAGATGGCCTCCTGAGGTCCCTTCCAACCCTGAGATTCTATGATTCTGTGACTCAGAGATTGGGAGGAGACTTTCGCGGGGGGGGGGGGGGGGGGATTACGCTGCCTCGTGCGGCTCCCTCTGAGGCTGCTGGCACTAGCTGCTGTCAGAGCCAGGCTCCTGGGCGGGCTGGGCCCGGGTCTGACCAGGACAGGCGACTGTGGGGGAAAGATACTGGACTGGGACTCCAGGGAATTAGATTCTTACTAGCTCTGCCACAACCTTCCTTTGTAATGCTGGCAAGTCACTTGCACCAAACTTTGCCCAGGCGCCGCTCATGGGGTGTGGCTCATTTTCCGGGGGCCCAACGTGCGACACCTGAGGCCACATTTGCAGAAGAGCTTATTGCTCACGACTGCAACCAAAGTCAATGGGTACGGCCCACTGCCGCTGTGCCACAATGCACCATGCTCCTCTTTCCCCCCTTGCACCCCTCACGGCTGGGCTCCCTCTCACCCCGCAATCCCTCCTTCCCTCCCGACTGTCTCCGTGGCCTGGCTCCCTGCTTTGCCCTGCAGTGTACAGCTACTTTACTCTTCTAACAAGGAGCACGTGAATCAAGCCCCAGTAATGATCTGTAATTAGGGTTAGTGATTACACTGCTGGGTCAGAGAAAATCAGTGTCTGGGTTGCCATCAGGGAGGGAGGCGAGAGAGGAGGGGAGCAGATGCCAGCACGTGGGTTCCTCCTGGTCAGCACACCCCTGCGCAGATTGTTAAGGGTTTGCCAGCAGCTGCAGGGCAGGGGCTCAGTGTGGGGACTCTCCTGTGCCCCAGAGCGAGGGTGTGACACAGACAGAGCAAGAACATGGCCCCTGGGTCCCAGCCCCGCCCTGCCCCGCCCAGCGTGGGGAGGGTCTAGGGCCTGTGTGAGAGCAGGCCACCAATGGGTACTCAGAAAAACTGGAAAATAAAGTCTAAAGCAGTAGTGGGAGTTTGTACCTGAGCAGAGCGAGCCCTGGGAAGCTATTTCACAGCACTGTGCAGCGGAGGGAGCGCTCTCCGATGGGGGTGGGGAACCATGGGGCAATCAGCACAGACCTGACAGGAGGGGCACAGCACACAGGCAGCAGGGCCCAAGCAGCAGCTGGAGAGGCAGGGCTGAACCTCCAGGAAATCCAGACTCCAGCCCTGCCACCCCTGGCCAACGGTCACGTTCCCCAGAGTCTCCAGCCCGACACGTCCAGTTCAAAATACGGAATGAGACTCTCCCCACAGGAAGTCAGGGTTCTCTCTGCCAGGGCAATGCCCACTGGCCCAGAACATCATGATCCCCACCTCTCTGTCTGGAGATCACACCTGAGGCATCACAGACGGGGAGGACTAGGCACCCCTGGCTGCAGACTAGAGTGATTGTGCCCCGTGCATTCTGCTCTGGGGAGGGAGAGGGCTTGCACACAGTTCCCTACCAGTGGGTATTACACCAGCGTCATGTGAACCGAGCTCCAAGCAACCTCTCAGGCTGTGCCGACACTGGAGATGTTATTGTGTCTGAACAGGATTTTAAACACTGGCCTGATCTGACAGGAGGAGACTCTGCAGGTGTTCAAGGGGCACTCAGGGATGACAAGGCCAGTGTGGAGAAGCAAAATGAATTTCTTGCATCGGTCTTCACTGCAGAGGATGTGAGGGAGATTCCCACACCCGAGCCATTCCTTTTTACATGACAAATCTGAGGAACTGTCCCGGATTGAGGTGTCATTAGAGGAGGTTTTGGAACAAACTGATAAACTAAACAATGATAAGAAGCCAGGACCAGATGGCATTCACCCTAGAGTTCTGAAGGAAATCATATATGAAACTGTAAAACTACTAACAGTGGTATGTAACCTATCCCTTAAATCAGACTCTGTACCAGATGACTGGCCGATAGCTAATGTGAGGCTGCTTTTTAAAAAAGACTCCAGAGGTGATCCTGGCAATTACAGGTCTGTAAACCTGACTTCAGTACCAGGCAAATTAGTTGAAACTATAGTAAAGAACAAACTATCAGCCACATAGATGAACACAATATGTTGGGGAAGAGCCAACATGGCTTTATAAAGGGAAATCACGCCTCATCAATCTACTAGAATTCTTTGAAGGGGTCAACGAGCATGTGGACAAGGGGGATCCAGTGGATATAGTGTACTTAGATTTTCCAAAAGCCTTTGACAAGGTTCCTTTCCTTAAGCAAAGTAAGCTGTCATGGGATAATAGGGAAGGTCCTCTCAGGGGTCAGTAACTGGTTAAAAGACAGGAAATAAATGGTCAATTTTCACAGTGGAGAGAGATAAATAGCAGGGTCCCCCAGGGGTCTGTACTAGGACCAGTGCTGTTCAACATATTCATAAATGATCTGGAAAATGGGGTAAACTGAGAGGTGGCAAAGTTTGCAGATGATACAAAATTATTCAAGGTACAATAACTCCTCACTTAACGTTGTAGTTATGTTCCTGAAAAATGCAACTTTAAGCAAAATGATGTTAAGCGAATCCAATTTCCCCATAAGAATTAATGTAAATAGGGGGGCTTAGGTTCCAGGAAAAATGTTTTCATATCTATATCTCTATATATATACACACACACACACAGTACAAGTTTTAAACAAACAATTTAAAACAATTTAATACTGGTACATAGTGATGATGATTGTGAAGCTTGGTTGAGGTGGTGAAGTCAGAGGGTGGGGTATTTCCAAGGGAATGCTTTACTGCTAAATGATGAACTAACAATTGGCTGAGCCCTCAAGGGTTAACTCACTGTTGTTAATGTAGCCTCACACTCTACAAGGCAGCACAAATGGAGGGAGGGGAGACAGCATGGCAGACAGACAGACACACAGTGTGTATGTGAGAGAGAGAGGCGCATTGCCCCTTTAAGTACACTGGCCCCACTCTTAAGTACACTGCCTTGTTAAGTAGATCAGCAAGCTGAGACCGCAGCTGCTGCCAGGAAGCTCCCTCCGTCCTGAGCCCTGTCATGTGTCCCCCCCTGCTCTATGGAAGATGGGGTAAGCGGGGTGCAGGAGCAGGGGGGAGGGGGACACCCTGACATTAGCCTCTCTCTTCCCCCCCATTCCCCAGCAAGGAGGAGGCTCGGGGAGCAGCTCCAAGGCAGAGGGCAGGAGCAGCACACGGCAGTGAGGGGAGGGACAGCTGAACTGCTGGCAATTGATAGCCTTCTGGGGGCTGCCACACAGGGAACTTAGGGGAGGGAGCTGATAGGGGGACTGCTGGTCCACCCTGGTTCCAAGCCCCCACCAGCTAGCTTCAACGGGCTGCTCTTCCTGCAAGCAGTGGACAAAGCAGGCGGCTGCCAAACAACGTTATAAGGGAGCATTGCACAACTTTAAACGAGCATGTTCCCTAATTGATCAGCGACGTAACAACAAAACAATGTTAACCGGGATGACTTTAAGTGAGGAATTACTGTAGTTAATTCCAAAGCAGACTGCGAAGAGTTACAAAGGGATCTTACAAAACTGGGTGACTGGGCACCAAAATGGCAGATGAAATTCAATATTGATAAATGCAAAGTAATGAACATTGGAAAACATAATCCCAATTATACGTATAAAATGATGGGTTCTAAATTAGCTGTTACCACTCAAGAGAGACATCTTGGAGTCATTGTGGGTAGTTCTCTGAAAACATCCACTCAATGTGCAGCAGCAGTCAAAAAAGTGAACAGAATGTTGGGAACCATTAGGAAAGGGATAGATAATAGGACAGAAATTATCATAATGCCACCAGGTAAATGCATGGTTTGTGCACATCTTGAGTACTGAATGCAGTTCTAGTTGCCCCATCTCAAAAAAGATAGAACTGTACAGAGAAGGGCAACAAAATTCATTAGGGGTATGGTACATATGAGGAGAGATTAAAAAGACTGGGACTGTTCAGTCTCAAAAAGAGATGACTATGGAGGTATATGATAGAGGTTTATAAAATCATGAATAGTGTGGAGCAAGTGAATAAAAGTTATTTACTCTTTCACATAACAGAAGAACCAGGAGGTCACTCAGTGAAATTAATAGGCAGCTGGTTTAAAACAAACACAAGGAAGTATTTCTTCACACAACGAACAGTCAATCTGTGGAACTCGTAACCAGGGGATGTTGTGAAGGCCAGACGTTTAACAGGGTTTAAAAAAGAACTAGATCAGTTCCTGGAGGATTGGCCCATTAATGGCGATTAGCCAATATGGGCAAGGATGCAACCCCATGCTCTGGGCGTCCCTAAACCTCTGACTGTCAGACTGGATGACAGGGGATGGATCACTTGATAATTGCCCTGGTCTGTTCATTCCCTCTGAAGCACCTGGCATTGGCCACGGCCGGAAGACAGGATACGGGGCTAGATGGGCCATTGGTCTGACCTGGCCTGGCCGTTCTGATGGTGTAAACGAGGACAAGATGAGGTCCACGTTGTGCCAGTAACTCCATTGACAAAAAGCCTGTTTAGGCAGAACATTTCCTAACGTAGGCAAGGTCTCTGGGGCTTTCCAGCACCAAAGCAGTGCTCAGGCGGATCTCTCAGCGCTGCGCCAGCCCCAGCAGAGTCAGACTTTGGATCCATCTGGCCATAAACGGCTTGGGTGCAAAGCCTCGTCCAAATGGTCTGTCTCTTGGCCGAGGTGCCCTGCTCTGATTTGTCCTTGAATGTTACAATAACCGTCTAGCCCTTTTTACATTCGCCGTGCCCAGCAAACCAGGTGGTTTTGGAAGAAGCACAAGCTGAAAGACCAGCATCTAGTAGACACAAGAAATTGTCTGTTTTATCACTCATCTTTAAAGGCAACGAGGGGTGATGAATCCATGAGTCTAGTGAGCATCGTGAAAATCTCATGAGCTATCAGGTCTCTGCTCAAGATTATACAGAGACCCTTTAGGGGTCTTTTAAAAGGTAGCTGGACAAAAAAGACAGGGCAGGCATTGTCCATGGCGGGTAGCAAGCCACAAATAGACATATCCAGGAGACACCTAAGAGCGATTCACAGATTCTAAGACCAGACGGGACCACTATGGTCATCTAGTCTGACCTCCTGTGTAACATAGGCCTTAGGACGCCCCTGAATTAATTCCCATTTGCACTAGGGCAAATCTTTCCGGAAAACATCCCATCTTGATTTTAAAATGGCCAGTGATGGAGAAGAAAATCGACAAGATGTGGCTCTCCGTTTCCAAGGCGAAACCGAACTATTGCCACTTCAGAGTGCAAGTTTTCTGCACAGGAAGCTTATGGGACTGCAGCCCAAGTCTTTGCTGACTGTGGCCTGGCCTACACTTAAACTCAGATCGATACAACTACGTTTCTCGGGGGGGGGGGGGGGGGTGACAATCCGCACGCCTGAGTGCCAGAGATATGCTGACCTAACTCCCGGGGTAGACGCATTGAGGTAGATGGAAGCATGCTTCCATTGACCTAGCTACCATTGCTCAGGGAGGTGCAGTTCCTACAGTGACAGAAGAAAACCTTCCATTGTGGTAGGCTGTGTGTACACTATGGGGTTTCAGTGGCATAGCTACATCGCAATAGCTGCATCTCTGTAGCGCCTGTAGTGTAGACATGGCACGCAGCGCCCACGGGGACAGGAACCAGACCGGAGGGAGAGAGCACACGGGCGCACACAGCCGGGCATGGAGTGCCCATAGGGACGGTTACTTGACTCAAAGGAGAAGGGATTGTCTCCAAGTCACACAGGATGTCAGTGGCATGGCTGGACACAGAACCATGGTCCCTGCTCTAACTATTAGACCATCCTTCCGCAGAGATTGAAGCTTACCAGGAATCATAGAATCTCAGGGTTGGAAGGGACCTCAGAGGTCATCCAGTCCAACCCCCTGCTCAAAGCAGGACCAACCCCAACTAAATCATCCCAGCCAGGGCTTTGTCAAGCCTGACCTTAAAAACCTCTAAGGATGGAGATTCCACCACCTCCCTAGGGAACCCATTCCAGTGCTTCATCCTCCTCCTAGTGAAATAGTGTTTCCTAATATCCAAACTAAACCTCTCCCACTGCAACTTGAGATCATTGTTCCTTGTTCTGTCATGCAGAAAGCACCAAGACCCGTACCAATTGTCCCTGGTGCAGGGGGACTGGAGCCTGGTTCTGCCCAGACCACTGGGCTACCGTCCTTCTCTCTCGCTCACCTGCTGGCCCAGCTGCTCTTCTGTTTACCCTCAGCGGAGCAGACGGAAGAGCTGGAGGAAGTCCCACCCCAGCCTAGCCCCTCGCTCTGCCGTCAACGCACTCGTGTTCAAACCCTCTCTCCCCTCCGGCAGAGGGGGATTGAGTCTGGGTCCTCAACAGACAAGGTGTGACGGAGCAGAGAGCGAGATGGATCTGACCTGGGAGGCTGGCTGCATTGGGACAGGCTGCATCGGGAATGTGAGACTTTACCTGAGGCTGTAACATGAGCCAGGATGGGGGTTGGGAGGTGACACCTTTGGCTGGGAGAATGGTAAAATGCTAGAGGAGGGGCCCCGGGGGAGGGGAAGAGCCTGCTGGAGGTTTGGCTGTTTTTTTGTCAGTTTCGAGCTGGGTGGTGAAACGCAGGGAGCCCCAGAGCCGGGGTCTAAGCTCCCTGCCCCCCCCAGAAGGGCCCAGCTGAGGGGCCCTGGTCATACTTACAAGCTCTGTTTGGACTCTTTCCTGACAACCCTAATAAACCTTCTGTTCTACTGGCTGGCTGAGAGTCACATTGAATCCCGGGAAGAGGGGTGCCGGACCTGACTCCCCCATACTCCGTGACACAAGGCGAGTGCTCTAACCACTGGGCTAGAGAGTATGAGGAGGACTCAGATCCTCTCCCTCTCCCCGTTGTGTGTAAACCTGTCCCATTCACCTCGGCCCCCGTCTGCAGGAGAGGGCTCTCCATTGTGGAGCCATAGGCGCCGGCGGGAATTAGCGCACCCCCTGGGCTGGCATCTCCCATGGGTTAGCTTAGGCCACCCCCCGCATGCTGGCTTCATGGCTCACATTCCTAGAGGCCCATTTCTCCCCCTTCATTGTACAGGGAGCCTCGGCACTGAATTCAGGCTTCATGGATCCCGGTGCTATGCCTAGGCTGCCATGTTGAGTGTTTGTGACGAAATAGGACTGTTGTTAATGTTTTCCCTGAGTACTGTGTGGGTGCCTCGGTTTCCCCTATGCAGTGCTTGAGTATCTAGGTGGTGGGACAAGGGTGCATGATTGTTACAGAGCCCTAGAAGGCAGGTGTGGGCAGGGGCCTGGACACAGAGACTGGCCGACACTCTGTCTCCTAGCAACAGATGGCCCCGGCCCCTCCCCTGCAAAGGTGAGAGCTGAAGGTGTTCGAACAAAGGGATCAGGTGACCTCCTGGCCCAGGAAGGAGACAAAGGAGAGAGGAAGGGCTGGACATTTTCAGTTTGGAGCTGGCTGGGGAACATGGAGGGAAGCACAGACAGAGTCTGGCCTCCCTGCCCCCTTTTGGAGCTGTGGGGTAAAACGCAGGGAGTCCCAGGCTGGGGTCTAAGCTCCCTACCCCCCAGAAGGGCCCGACTGAGGGGTCCTGGTTGTACTGACAAGCTCTGTTTGGACTGTGTTCCTGGCATCTCTAATAAACCTTCTGTTCTACTGGCTGGCTGAGACTCCCAGTGAATCCGGGGAAGAGGGGTGCAGGGCCGGATTCCCCCACACTCCGTGACAGTGTTGTAACACCTAAGTCCCCCCATGGATCTGGTCTCTTCGCCTCCTTCTGAATCTCTAGAGTTTGGCTAACAGCAGCTCCCTCCCTCCCTCCCAGTGAGGTTGTGACGATAAACTCCTCAACGTTAGTGACGCACCAGACACTGTGGCCGTGAGTACCACAGAAAATCGCATAAGAATGTCACTAATTTTGCATTCAGTGCAGGGTTTGGATGGTGTGCAGGAAATAATGCATGCGGAGGATAAAAGTAAATACTGAAGAGTTATCCATTCCGCGAGCATTGTCCACCCAGTGCCCTGAGCGAGGCCGGGGCCTGTGGAAAAAAACAGAGTATGATCACGGCCTCAAAGACTGCCTCATACGCAGATGTCCAAGGAGCTGAATGAAGGTTGCACGGTCAGCTCCCGTTCTCACATTTCCTGATTTTTCCATGCGTGACTTTGCAACCTTGGAAGCTCCGTGTAGAAAATGCTCTGTCATTACTATTCCAAATGCAGCACCTAACACTCAGTCCAGCTAGACCCTGGTACAGAGACAGAACCCGCTGGGCTCTGTGTCACCCACTTAAGTCCTAAGAAACTGAACTAGCGCCGAAGCCAATTCTCTGCTCAGCAAACAAGTGAAAGCCTTGACACTGAATTGTGGGTAATTGTTCCTGCTCCTCCCTGGGCTGCACCCGCACTCACCACTGACCGCTAGTAAACACAAGCTGCAGCCATGATCCCACAACCCAATCGGCCCCTATAAATCTCTGGGAGGCAGGAGCAGGCCCGCCCCTGCGGAACGGAGACCGGAGAGTCCCGGGCTCCGGGAAGATGCCATGCTCAGCTCTGGGCACCTTGTTATCAGGTTGATGCTGATGAATAGAAGAAGTTGCAAGAAGAGCTCTCACAAACCACACAAGAGCCAGCCGGGGTCGAGCTCAGTGGACAGAGTGGAAGAGCGAGACCTGTCTGGCTCAGCGCAGCGACACCGGGGGGGGGGGGGGGGGGGGGGATAAGACTGCAAAGGTCAGAAGGGGCTGGCAGGGGCGGCGCTAACGTTTTTGCCGCCCCAAGCAAAAACAAACAAAAAAACCCTAAACGCTGCCCCCCCAAACAAAAAAACCCAACTCCAACGCCCGCCAAAAAAAACTTCAACGCCGGCCAGAGAGAGCGGGGGCCACGGGCATGCCGCACTCGCTCCCCGCTGGCTGGGGAGACGCTCCCCGCTGACCAGGGAACGAGTGCGGCATGCCTGCGGCCCCCACTCTCCCCAGCTGGCGGGGAGCGAGCGCGGCATTACCGGCTGCCCCGCTCTCCCCGGCTGGAGCATGCCTGGGAGGGAGGGGGAGACGCGTGTCGCGGCCACTCGAGTTCTCTTCTCCCCCTCCTTCCCAGGCTATTAAGCCTGGGAGGGAGTGGGAGAAGCGGCGCTGCCGCTCGGGGAGAAGCCAGCGTCAGCCGCGCCGGCGCAGAGCGGAGGTGAGCTGGGGCGGCCGGCCAGGGCACATTTCTAGGGGCGGCATGGCCGGTGCCAGAATGCCGCCCCTAGAAATGTGCCGCCCCAAGCACCAGCTTGTTTTGCTGGTGCCTGGAGCCGGCCCTGGGGGCTGGAGCCAGGAACAGGCAGAAACGCAGAAAGGAAACTGCCAGCGGGCTCAGGACGTACCTCCTGACGGGGAGCTGCCCTAGTGCAGTGCTGGAGCCCCCCCGGGCAACGCTTCACATGCCACCAAAATAGCAACCAGGGGCTTCTGCAAAACCTGTCCATGCCAGTGACCAACACGTGCCAGCCGGGGGGAGAACAGGGTCCCCTATGGTGTTGGGCCAGTCAGGGAAGGGGGGGGGGACTTTGACGGTCAGCCTGTGGGGGGGGGGCAATGGGTCAACCCTAGTTCTTAAGCAGGCTTCCCCATTTCACGTGGGAGGCTGGGGACAGGTAAGAGGGGCAGATCTCCCACAGCTGGTGGGCAGGACAGGAGGGGAACATGGCTCTGGGGTTCTGTCTGGGAACAAGCCGACAGGCTCCAGCGGGGAGAGAGATGGGCCGCAGGATTCCCACACAGCTTCGTTCTGCCTCCCCGTGTGCCGTGGGAGCTGCCAGTGGGGGGGCTGCCTTCCCGGGGGCTGGCTGGGGATAGCAGCACTGGCAATGGTGGATGCAGCTGCCCCTGCAAGCAGCTTTCGGCCCCTTCCCGCTTCGGAGAGAGTCGGCCTTCGAAGGAGCAGAGCCGACGGAGCACGTGAGGCCAGGCCTGGGAAATTATTTTTTGCAGGCCCCAGGAAATGGATTCCTGTGCCCTATGCCCACCCCACTCTGCATGGAGAGGCTGCCCCAGAGCTGTGGGGAAAGCAGCAAGAGCACTCTCTGGGACACCCCAGATTCCACTGACTAGCTTTACTCGTTCCACGTCCAGGAGAGGGAAAGGGGAAGATCTCTTTGGGTTCCCCTGAACTTTCTGGTGCAGAAGGGAAGCCAGACTGCTTGCTCCTCGGAGCCCTGCCAGCCTGTTACACCCTTCGGGGCTGCTCCTAAGGGAACAGGCTGGTAGGACTGGTTCTCTTCCTGAAAGCTGAGTTTCTCTTGCATGGAGCCCAAACGTAGTTCTGTTAGCAGGGGCTAACATGGGCCCACTTTGGGCCTGGAGAACAGGCTGCACTGGCTGGGATCAGTGGAGTGTGTGGCATGAGCTAACGGGTCTTTTCTCAGCAATGTCCTGTGCCACCCGGCCCCATGGCGAGCTTTCTGCCGCCTCTTCTTCCCTCAATGTCATTGTCCCCCACCGCGAGCAGCAGTGTGCCGGGGAAACAGGTTTTCCCTTTTCTTTGTTAATTCTCCCCTCATTACATTTGAAATTCCACAATCAGTGTGCACTGTAATTGTCGAATTTGATGCTAATGATTAATGAATTAAACATGGATCCATCAATTAGTCCTCGGAGAATAATTCTGCATAAAGCAGCGGATAATGTAATTACAGTAACAAAGATAATGAGATGTTAACATCGACGGAGCCCGACGTGACATGATCACAGCAGGCTCAGCAACCCCGGCCTGGGGGAGCCAATCCCTCACTCGGCAGAGACCGGAGCAGCAGGGGCAGCGCACACACCCCATCACCCTGGGCAGAGGGGGAGGGCGAGGCTCGGTCTCTTCAGGGACCAGAGGCCAGGCAGTGGAACGGCCAGGCTGGCTTTGAACTGGTACAAACATGCCCCAGACTGTGCATTCTGGAGGGGACAATGAAACGTGCCATTTGGTCTGCCCCCCAGCATTGCTCCCACCTGCTTGGGCTGCCAGGGCCACCTCCCCACCTCCCCCCCCCCCCCCCACCAGCACTGCTCCCAGGGCTGCCCCCCAGCATTGCTTCTGCCCAGGGCTCCCCCCCAGCCCTGCTCCCACCTGCTTGACTGAGACGCCCAACCCTGACAGGCCCCAGGCTCTGCTGAAAACATACATTCACCACAAACCTCCCAGGGCCCAGAGGAGAGGCAAGGCCTGCCCGGCACCCCCAGCCAAAGGCCGGCTGCTAGTCACCTGCCACAAGCTGCAGGAAGCATCCCGTGCGCAGGTGAGAGTGGCTCCCTGTCTCTGCAAAGCAAGCGACGGGCCCTGCTCACTCCAATGGGCTATGCACACGGGCCCCGACTCACAGCCTAACCCTGCTTCTGGCGGCAGGCACACAGGTGAGTGGGTCCCCCAATGCGCCCCCCCACCCCGCACTAGAAGAAATACTGCAGCGGGCAGGCAAGAAGAGCTCATATTACAGAAGACCATCCAATTCCTCCCCTGGGGGCTGGGCAGCCTCAAGCCTAGAGTCTGTTCTGCAGTTTATGTGACCCCAGTGCCTAGGCTCCCCTGGGAGAGGATTCCCCAGTGGGAGCCATCTCCTGGCCAGGCACCTGCTCTGAGATTCAGCCTCAGTCTCCTCTCTGCTGATAACCCCCCTCCTCCCAGCATCCCACCATTAACAATCCCCACTTGGGCCTTACAGCCCTCAGGGGTTTGCAGATCCCACGCCCTAGTCATTGCTGAGCTAAGCCAGAGAAATCCTGATCTCGACCCCTCCGGCTCCCTGGGCATTTGCATTATTCTGGTTATAGCTTTGTAGATTTTAAAGTCAGAAGGGACCATTCTGACCATCCTGCATGACAAAGGACAGAGACTATCACCCAGTGATAACTTCTGGATGAGCTTTGCAATGGTCTTCACGGCTGAGGATGGGAGGGAGATTCCCAAACCTGAGCCATTCTTTTTAGGTGACAGATCCGAGGAGCCGTCCCAGACTGAGGTGTCATTAGAGGTGGTTTTGGAACAAATTGGTAAATTAAACTGCAATAAATCACCAGGACCAGATGGTATCACCTGGGAGTTCTCAAGGAGCTCACACATGGACCTGCAGAAACACTAACTGTGGTCTGTAACCCGTCCTTTAAATCAGCTCCTGTACCAGACGACTGGAGGAGAGCTAGTGTGATGCGAAATTTTACAAAAGGCTGCAGAGGCGATCCTGGCAGTTATAGGCCAGTAAGCCTAATTTCAGTGCCGGGCAAATTGGTTGAAACTACAGTAATGAACAGAACTATGAGACATGTAGGCCTGGTCTACACTAGAAAATTAGGTCTGTGATGTTATTGACATAACCTGTAGCCGTACAAATCATTGTTGCAACCACGGTTATATATTTGCAACAAATATTGTACAAAGGTTGTCGTGTGAGGTGTCTATGGAAAGGTTATGTTTTGCTGGTTAGGATGATGTTGTCTGTATGGGTGTATCATTTTTGTAGTTGAAGTTATGAATATTGGCTATGGACTTGTATCTCAATGTGTTTTGATTCTAAGTAGCCTCAGCGAAGCATTTGGTCAGCTTCTTGAGAAGGGACTATTCACAGTAAGTGTCCAATCAAAAAACACTTAACGGACAATGGACTTTGGGAGACACCAATCCACATCTGAGCTTTCCTGGGAACCTTCAAACTAACATGTAAACAATGGCGTTGGCCTGTAAAAAACTGAGTCATGCATGAACGTGTGACTTGCCCATGTGACTCCAGGATCCATCTTGCTGCTGTGATTTCCAGAGTAAGAACGGAGGGATGTCCTTCTGCATGGAGAGGATATAAAAGGCCCTGAAAACCTCTTGATTTTGTCTTCAATCCTGCTTCTTACTTCTGGAGGAACCATGCTACAAACTGAAGCGCTGAACAAAGGACTGAACGACCCATCCCAGCTGTGGATGTACTCCAGAGACTTGATTTGAACCTGCAGTTTATTCTATCTCTGCTACAAGCCTGAACCAAGAACTTTGCCATTACTGTATGTAATCGATTCCACTTAACCAATTCTAGCTCTCATCGGTATCTTTTTCCTTTTATGAATAAACCTTTAGATTCTAAAGGATTGGCAACAGCGTGATTTGTGGCTAAGATCTGATTTGTATATTGACCTGGGTCTCGGGCTTGGTCCTTTGGGATTGGGAGAACCTTTCTTCTTTTACTGAGGCATTGGTTTTCATAACCATTCGTCCCCATAACGAGTGGCACTGGTGGGGATACTGGGAAACTGGAGTGTCTAAGGGAATTGCTTGTGTGATTTGTGGTTAGCCAGTGGGGTAAAACCAAAGTCCTCTCCGTTTGGCTGGTTTGATTTGCCTTGGTGTGCAAAGGACCCCCGGCCTGGGGCTGTGACTGCCCTGCTTTAAGCAATTTGTCCTGAACTGACACTCTCAGAAGTGTCCCACCAAAGGCAGCTTCGTTACAAGGTCAGTATAGCCATGTTGCTCAGGGGTGTGAAAAATCCTCTTGGGGAGGTGGACTAGCTACGCTGAGTGGAGAACCCCTCCCACTGGCAAATGTAGTATCGTCAGCGAAGCACTACAGCAGTGCAGCTTTGCCGCTGTAGTAGCTTATGTGTAGAAACACCCATAGATGAAAACAATGTGTTGGGGCAGAGTCAACACGGCTTTTCTAAAGGGAAATCAGGCTTCACCAATCTACTAGAGTTCTTTGAGGGAGTCAACAAGCATGTGGACAAGGGGGATCCAGTGGGTATAGTGTATTCAGATTTTCAGAAAGCCTGTGACAAGGTCCCTCACCAAAGGCTCTTAGGCAAAGTAAGCTATCGTGGGATAAGAGGGAAGGTTCTCTCATGGACTGGTAACTGGTTACAAGAAAACAAAGGGTGGGAATAAATGTTAGGTTTCCAGAATAGCGAGAGATAAATAGCGGGGTTCTGCAGGGGTCTGTCCTGGGACCAGTCCTATTCAACATGTTCATACATGAGCTGGAAAAGGGGTAAACAGGGAGGTAGCAAAGTTTGCAGATGATCCAAAATTATTCAAGATAGTTAAATCCAAAGCAGACTGCGAAGAGCTACAAAAGGATCTCACAGAACTGGGTGACCAGGCAACAAAATGGCAGATTAAATTCAGTGTTGATAAATGCAAAGTAATGCACATTGGAAAACATAATCCCAACTATCCATACAAAATGATGGGGTCTAAATTAGCTGTTACCAATCAAGAAAGGGAACTTGGAGTTATTGTGGATAGTTCCCTGAAAACGTCCACACAATGTGCAGCGGCAGTCAAAAAAATGAACAAAATGTTGGGAATCATTAAGAAAGGGATCGATAATAAGACAGAAAATATCATAATGCCACGATAGAAATTCATGGTATGACCACATCTTGAATACTGTGTGCAGATCTGGTTGCCCCATCTCAAAAAAGATGTATTAGATTGAAAAAGTATAGAGAAGGGCAATGAAAATGATTAGGGGTATGGAACGACTTCCATGTGAGGAGAGATTAAAAAGACTGGGAATGTTCAACTTGGAAAAGAGACGACTAAGGGGAGATTGATAGAAGTCTATAAAATCATGAAAAGTGTGGAGAAAGTAAGCATTATTTACCCCTACACAACACAAGAACCAGGGGTCACCCAATGAAATTAACAGGCAGCTGGTTTAAAACAAACATAAGGAAGTTCTTCTTCACACAACACAGTCAACCTGTGGAACTTGTTGCCAGGGGATGTTGTTCCAAAAAAGAACTAGATCAGTTCCTGGAGGATGGGTCCTTCAGTGGCTATTAACCAAGATGGTCAGGGCTGTAGCCCCATGCTCTGGTTGTGTTGAAACTCTGACTGCCAGAAACTGAGACTTGACAACAGGGGTGGATCTCTCAATAAGTTGCCCTGTTCTGTTCATACTCTCTGAAGCATCTCGCACGGACCACTGTTCGAGACAGGATACTGGACTAGATAGCCCATTGGTCTGAAACAGTATGGCTGTTTTTATGTACGTATGTTCTCAATAAACTAAATTGGGCTTCTTTTAGGGGTCCTCAAATGAAATTAATAGGCAGCAGGTTTAAAACAAACAAAAGGAAGTATTTCTTCACACAACTCACAGTCAGCCTGTGGAACTCATTGCCAGGGGATGTTGGGAAGGCCAAGACTACAATATGGTTCAAAAAAGAACCCGATAAGTTCATGGAGGATAGGTCCATCAATGGCTATTAGCCAGGATAGACAGGGATGGTGTCCCTAGTCTCTGTTTGCCAGAAGCTGGGAATGGGCAACAGGGGATGGATCACTTGGTGATTGCCTGTTCTGTTCATTCCCTCTGGGGCACCTGGCACTGGCCACTGTCAGAAGACAGGATACTGGGCTAGATGGACCTTTGGTCTGACCCAGTATGGCCATTCTTATGTTCTTTAGACTCTCACTGTCAGGTAGGTTTTCCAGACCTCATATCATTCTTGTGGTGTTTTCTTTTTGCGGCCGTCTTTCCAATTTCTCATCATCCTATTAAAGGATGGACACAATATCCAGTAATGATTTCATTAACGTCGTATACGGAGGTATATTACATAGCTCATCATTCACTTGTTCAATTTTCAAACAAGCACCTTTGTGTTTTCTCTCATGCTGCCACTCATGCTTGGGAGGAGCTCCCGTAAACAGCCACCAAGTCACCTCATGCAAATCCCGTCTTACAATTTTCCTTTTCCTTTATCTCTACGAAAAATTTGACAACAACTGGGCTGCTGATGTGCTGAGACCATTCCATTCATTGCGACCAACATACAGTAGAACCTCAGAATTATGAACCCCTCGGGAATGGAGGTTGTTTGAAACATTCGTAACTCTGAACAAAACATTATGGGTTGTTCTTTCAAAAGTTTACAACTGAACACTGGCTTAACAGAGCTTTGAAACTTTACAAATGCTGCTTTTAACCATCTTAATGCCAATGAAACAAGCACAAAAACAGTTTCCTTACCTTGTCAATTTTTTAAAAACTTTCCCTTTATTTTTTCAGCAGTTGATGTTTAACACAGTGCGGTACTGTAGTTGCTTGTGTGTGTGTGTCTCTGCTGCTGCCTGATTGTGTCCCTCTGGTTCCAAATGAGGTGTGTGCTTGACCAGTCAGGTCGTATCTCTGGTGTTTGTAACTCTGAGGTTCTACTGCAGTCTCATTGTTCCCTTGTGTTCCCATCTGTCTCTCTGTAGCCGGCTATTGTCTCTTGTCGTACGCTTGGATCAGAAGCCCTTTGGGCAGGGACTGGCTTTGTTCTGTGTTTGCATAGAGCCCCACATAATGGGGGCCTGGCCCACCACTGGAGCTACCGGGGGCTGCCGCAATACAAAGAAATACATAATAATTAAAGGTGCTATCCCGGTTCTCCGGGTATAGCCATGGACTCAGCTAGCCCGTAGCTACAGCATCGCACTCGGGGCTCATGTTCAGCTGCTTTCCACATGAGCCGAAAGCCCTTCTCAGAGTCGCTTGTCTTCAGAGTAGTCTCCCATCCTCTAAGCGTGACCGGCATTCTTGGCTCTCAAGACCTATGACCTGCTCTAAACTCCCTGCAGATGTTCAGTATCTTACTGGGATTTGCCAGATCCTGTGGTCAGTGAGGAAATGGGGGTCTGTGCTGGGGAAGGGGGGGCGGGAGTCTGGGTCATTGGGAGGCGGGGCTGGGATTCTAGGGTGGGGCACGTCCAGTAGAAGCTGCCTCTCCCAGGTGCCTGGCACCTACCTCCGCCCCTCACGCCAGGGACAAGCAGAGGTGGCAGGCTGGGGGATGAGAGGGGACCCAGGCTCTGAGAAGTGCAGGGGCAGGGCCAGGAAGGTGTTGGCCTGCTGGTTTGCGGGTGGAGCTGTGTTCTCACGATTGGCTCCCATGTGTGAACAGGAGTGTGGAGAGAAACAGGCTCCGGCTGGGGAGAGGAGCTGGAAACACGCTTCCTCCACTCAGTGCCTGGCACTATGTTCTCAACCAGTTCAAATCCACACGGCAGCAGCTCCTCCTGCAGCCAGTGAAATCTGAAATACTAGCTCATACCCAGGACTACCATTGTACACCCCACTGCTGCAGTCGCCAGTCCAAACGCAACTCTGCCTGCCTGGCACCATTGTCTCTGCTCTGTGCTGCTGCTGGTTCATTTTGGGAGAGTTCACTTCATTTGGGCAACTCAGGTGTTGTGTGCCCCTCGGGAGGCTTCGGGGGCCTGCTTTTCCCACGTGCTGAGTACCTGAACTTCCAGCTGAAGTCAGCGGGAGCTGCTAGTGGGCAGGGCCTCTGAAAAGCAGGACACGGGTGCTTTAGGTTGAGCATCCAAAATTAGCAGACACTTGTGAAGATTTGGTCCATTAATATTTGTTCTGTTCTTTTCCTAGAGACGTGGGCAGTAACTACCAGGAACACTTGTTTTTCCTTTCTCTAAAGACTGGTACCACATTTGCTTTTTCTGATTCCTTCGGGAATCTCCCCCGGTTTCAGGACTTGTAAAGAATTACTGACAATGGTTTAAGAAAGTTAATTAGGAATAAATTGTCAGTTTCCAATACGGCAAAAGGTTAACAGTGGGGATCTGCTAGGGTCCATACTGTGACCAATGTTATATATTAAAGATCTGGGAAAAGGGGTAAAGAGTGCGGGGGCAAAATCCCAGAGAAAACAATTCCTTCCATTAGCCAAGGCTAGAAATGTTTGGGAATTTCAGAAGGACTTGCCAAGGCAGGGGAATGGGCAGCACACCAGGAAATGGCATCCCAGGTGATCAGTGCAGGGTAATGCACACTGGAAGGACTCATTTGCATTTCTTGTACACATTGCTGGGGTTTAAATTAGCAGAAGAAAGACCTGGATATCAATATGCAATGATGAGTGGAACCTCTGAAAAATGACCAGTGCTTATTGTGCTAAGATAGGCTTGTTTTAGATTCTAGGGCTGGAAGGGACCTCGAGAGGTCATCGAGTCCAGCCCCCTGCCCTCATGGCAGGACCAAATACTGTCTAGACCATCCCTGATAGACATTTATCTAACCTACTCTTAAATATCTCCAGAGATGGAGATTCCACAACCTTCCTGGGCAGTTTATTCCAGTGTTTAACCACCCTGACAGTTAGGAACTTTTTCCTAATGTCCAACCTAAACCTCCCTTGCTGCAGTTTAAGCCCATTGCTTCTTGTTCTATCCTCAGATGCTAAGATGAACAAGTTTTCTCCCTCCTCCTTATGACACCCTTTTAGATACCTGAAGACTGCTATCATGTCCCCTCTCAGTCTTCTCTTTTCCAAACTAAACAAACCCAATTCCTTCAGCCTTCCTTCATAGGTCATGTTCTCTAGACCCTTAATCATTCTTGTTGCTCTTCTCTGGACCCTCTCCAATTTCTCCACATCTTTCTTGAAATGCGGTGCCCAGAACTGGACACAATACTCCAGTTGAGGCCTAACCAGCGCAGAGTAGAGCGGAAGAATGACTTCTCGTGTCTTGCTCACCACACACCTGTTAATGCAGCCCAGAATCATGTTTGCTTTTTTTGCAACAGCATCACACTGTTGACTCATATTTAGCTTGTGGTCCACTATAACCCATAGATCCCTTTCTGCCGTACTCCTTCCTAGACAGTCTCCTCCCATTCTGTATGTGTGAAACTGATTGTTCCTACCTAAGTGGAGCACTTTGCATTTGTCCTTATGAAACTTCATCCTGTTTACCTCTGACCATTTCTCCAATTTGTCCAGATCATTTTGAATTATGACCATATCCTCCAAAGCAGTTGCAATCCCTCCCAGTTTGGTATCATCTGCAAACTTAATAAGCGTACTTTCTATGCCAATATCCAAGTCATTGATGAAGATATTGAACAGAGCCGGTCCCAAAACAGACCCTTGCGGAACCCCACTCGTTATACCTTTCCAGCAGGATTGGGAACCATTAATAACTACTCTCTGAGTACGGTTATCCAGCCAGTTGTGCACCCACCTTATAGTAGCCCCATCTAAGTTGTATTTCCCTAGTTTATTGATAAGAATATCATGTGAAACCGTATCAAATGCCTTACTAAAGTCTAGGGATACCACATCCACCGCTTCTCCCTTATCCACAAGACTCGTTATCCTATCAAAGAAAGCTATCAGATTGGTTTGACATGATTTGTTCTTTACAAATCCATGCTGGCTATTCCCTGTCACCTTACCACCTTCCAAGTGTTTGCAGATGATTTCCTTAATTACTTGCTCCATTATTTTCCCTGGCACAGAAGTTAAACTAACTGGTCTGTAGTTTCCTGGGTTGTTTTTATTTCCCTTTTTATAGATGGGCACTATATTTGCCCTTTTCCAGTCTTCTGGAATCTCTCCTGTCTCCCATGATTTACCAAAGATAATAGCTAGAAACTCAGATACCTCCTCTATTAGCTCCTTGAGTATTCTAGGATGCATTTCATCAGGTCCTGGTGACTTGCAGGCATCTAAATTATCTAAGTGATTTTTAACTTGGTCTTTTTTTATTTTATCTTCTAAACCTTCCCCCTTCCCATTAGCATTCACTATGTTAGGCATTCCCTCAGACTTCTCGGTGAAGACCGAAACAAAGAAGTCATTAAGCATCTCTGCCATTTCCAAGTTTCCTGTTACTGTTTCTCCCTCCTCACTGAGTAGTGGGCCTACCCTGTCCTTGGTCTTCCTCTTGCTTCTAATGTATTGATTTTACGGCTCTCTCGTTCTTGAGATAACAGTAAAACTCGCAGCGAGATGGTAAACAACACTAAAAATATCTTAATGCTGTTCTATATTTTCACTTACTATTTGTGTCCCCGGAGCGCCTCGGAGCCCACTGTGCTGGGCACTGCACACACACAGAACAAAGAGAGGGCTCTGCCCCAAGGAGCTGACAATCTGAGCCCTGGTCGACACTGGAGGGGGCGGGAGGAATCGACCTAAGATACACAACTTCAGCCACGAGAATAGCGTAGCTGAAGTCGACGAATCTTAGGTCGACTTACCTCACGTCCTCACGGCGCGGGGTCAACTGCCACCACTTCCCCGTCAACTCTGCTTCCGCCTCTCGCCACGGTGGAGTACAGGAGTCGATGGCAGAGCGATCGGGGATCAATTTATCTCATCTACACTAGACACGATAAATCGATCCCCAATAGATCGATCACTACCCACCGATCCAGCGGGTAGTGTAGACGTACCCTGAGTACACAACAAGAGACCCCAGACACAGGAGCACAAAGAAATAATGCTGGCCAGCCTGAGGCACCAGCAGCCTCACCATTACCAAGCTGTTGGCCAGCATTGTGACAAAGGAGACTTTGGAATCAATAATTCGACAGTGAGGCTTCCTCTGGGCCCTGGGCCACACTGGTGATCCCAGCTCTCACAGGACACCGCAGCACCGGGGAGGGGACAGAGATGAACTAGGAGAATTACTGGAGACCAGAGAAATTCATTCGAGGCAGTGCAGGAACAGAGCTCAGGCTGCCCAGTACCTTCCGTTAGAAGATCGTGTTGTCCGTTGTTTATAACTTTGCCAGGCTTTCACGGTTCGGGCTGAAATTTTCCATGCCAGGGAACTGCTTTGGGTTGAATTTTACTGGGATGTTTCATCTAAAATGGATCAGCCATTTCCAAGAACACAATCTACTTCCCCCAATCTTGTAGGAAATGGCTGAACCGTTTGGAGCAGTGACTTGAAATGTAACGGGGAGGTGAGATAGTCGCCCAGGTCTCAGGGAGATGCCTTTAGATGCAGCTGTGAAAATTTGCCCAAATTTGAGCAAGTTATCACTCTCTGAAAACAATCTCCGTTTGCATATGCTCCGTAGAGACTTGGGAGTTTGGCAGCTAAAGTCTCTGAATATCCCATCTGATCTCAGTGTGCTCCAGCCCCCGAGAGCTCCAACATGTGACCAGCGTGCGCATGCGACGTCCACCAGAGAGACTGAGCAAACTGCAAACCAGGGCAGCCGTGGCCAAGTAGCACTTCAGCTGCAATTGCTCCTCCAAGCTGCAGAAAGCCACTGTGGTGCTGGGCCCAGGAACAGAGCAGGGAGCCTGTCCCCTGTGCACTTAATGTCCCCACTGAGCCAGAAGCTCGGGGAGTGCAGAGACGAGCTTATGGAGATGCAGGAGGCTAGGAGCAGAGGTGGGTTGGGAAGGGGGTAGGAGCAGGGAGGAGCCACGGGAGCAGAGAAGGGCGGACGTAGGCAGGAGGGGGACAGGTCAGGAGAGGGGCAGAGAAGGGCGGACGTAGGCAGGAGGGGGACAGGTCAGGAGAGGGGCAGAGAAGGGCGGACGTAGGCAGGAGGGGGACAGAGCAGGAGAATCATAGAATCATAGAATCTCAGGGTTGGAAGGGACCTCAGGAGGTCATCTAGTCCAACCCCCTGCTCAAAGCAGGACCAAACCCAATTAGATCATCCCAGCCAGGGCTTTGTCAAGCCTGACCTTAAAAACCTCTAAGGAAGGAGATTCCACCGCCTCCCTAGGTAACCCATTCCAGTGCTTCACCACCCTACTAGTGAAAAAGTTTTTCCTAATATCCAACCTAAACCTCCCCCTCTGCAACTTGAGACCATTACTCCTTGTTCTGTCATCTTCTACCACTGAGAACAGTCTAGATCCATCCTCTTTGGAACCCCCTTTCAGGTAGTTGAAAGCAGCTATCAAATCCCCCCTCATTCTTCTCTTCTGCAGGCTAAACAATCCCAGTTCCCTCAGCCTCTCCTCATAAGTCATGTGCTCCAGCCCCCTAATCATTTTTGTTGCCCTCCGTTGGACTCTTTCCAATTTATCCACATCCTTCTTGTAGTGTGGGGCCCAAAACTGGACACAGTACTCCAAATGAGGCCTCACCAGTGCCGAATAGAGGGGAATAATCACGTCCCTCGATCTGCTGGAAATGCCCCTACTTATACAGCCCAAAATGCCGTTAGCCTTCTTGGCAACAAGGGCACACTGTTGACTCATATTCAGCTTTTCGTCCACCGTAATCCCTAGGTCCTTTTCTGCAGAACTGCTGCCCAGCCATTCGGTCCCTAGTCTGTAGCAGTGCATGGGATTCTTCCGTCCTAAGTGCAGGACTCTGCACTTGTCCTTGTTGAACCTCATCAGATTTCTTTTGGCCCAATCCTCTAATTTGTCTAGGTCCCTCTGTATCCTGTCCCTACCCTCCAGCGTATCAACCACTCCTCCCAGTTTAGTGTCATCTGCAAACTTGCTAAGGGTGCAGTCCACACCATCCTCCAGATCGTTGATGAAGATATTGAACAAAACCGGCCCCAGCACCGACCCTTGGGGCACTCCACTTGATACCGGCTGCCAACTAGACATGGAGCCATTGATCACTACCCGTTGAGCCCGACCATCTAGCCAGTTTTCTATCCACCTTACCGTCCATTCATCCAGCCCATACTTCCTTAACTTGCTGGCAAGAACACTGTGGGAGACTGTATCAAAAGCTTTGCTAAAGTCAAGAAATAGCACATCCACTGCTTTCCCCTCATCCACAGAGCCAGTTATCTCATCATAGAAGGCAATTAGGTTAGTCAGGCATGACTTGCCCTTGGTGAATCCATGCTGACTGTTCCTGATCACTTTCCCCTCCTTTAAGTGGTTCAGAATTGATTCCTTGAGGACCTGTTCCATGATTTTTCCAGGGACTGAGGTGAGACTGACTGGTCTGTAGTTCCCCGGATCTTCCTTCTTCCCTTTTTTAAAGATGGGCACTACATTAGCTTTTTTCCAGTCATCCGGGACCTCCCCCGATTGCCATGATTTGTCAAAGATAATGGCCAATGGCTCTGCAATCACATCGGCTAACTCCTTTAGCACCCTCGGATGCAGTGCATCCGGCCCCATGGACTTGTGTTCGTCCAGCTTTTCTAAATAGTCCCGAACTATTTCTTCCTCCACAGAGGGCTGGTCACCTCCTCCCCATACCGTGCTGCGGAGTGCAGCCGCCTGGGAGCTGACCTTGTCTGTGAAGACAGAGGCAAAAAAAGCATTGAGTACACTAGCTTTCTCCACATCCTCTGTCACTAGGTTCCCTCCCTCATTCAGCAAGGGGCCCACACTTTCCTTGACTTTCTTCTTGTTGCTCACAAGAGCAGGGAATTTTTGACAACATGTTTTTTCATTGAAAAGTAACAATTTATGAAAACCATATGTTTTTCTGGAAATGTATTGGTTTCAAAGAAACTTTTGTCGGGAAGGTTGTTTGGTCCAGGACGGACGTTGTGATCGAAACGAGAAAGAGAGAGAGCCCAGACTGGCCACTAGGGTGGAGAATTGTTCTCTCTCTCTGGCCCAATGAATATGGAAAATGGAGCAGCTCCAGCAGGAGGCTTTGAGAGGGAGAGACAGACACTGACTCTACAGCCCTGTGCTCATTGCCAGGGATCGCTAAGTGCTGACAAGCCCCAGAATGAGCTAGTTCCTCACCCAGAGACCCGGCACTCACCTGGGAGATGGGAGACCCAGGTTCACGGCCCTATTCTTCCTGATTCAGAGACGGGAAATGTTCCAAAGCCGGGACTTGTCTCCCACCTCCCTGGTGAGTGACCTCACTGCTGAGGTGTATCTCGGCCCCCCCATTTCTGAAAGGCCTCCGGTTCATTCCGATGCAGAATCACTGGGAATTTCAAAACCTCACCATTTTTTGCAACACAGAATTCTTGTTTTCCAGCCAGTCCTACGCACCCGCCATTACACCCCCTTCCGGCCAGGCAGCTGACACTCCTCCCTGGGTGCGGCTCTGCCCATCCCCAGAGCAGGGCTGCCTCCCCACCTCCTCCTTCCTCCGCCTGCAGGCAGGCGCCTTTAACGTGGTTGTGTTACCAGACACGAAGGGGAAGCCTCAACTCCCCTCACCTCTGGCCCGACAGTTCTGCGAGCAGCAGCCGACCCCCCTGGCAGTGTGCGGAGCTGAGCTCTGTGGGGCAGTGACCCCCTCTCTGGAGACGCACTGGCAGTGGGAGTACCTGCAGAGCCCAGCCCCAGCACCGAGAAGCACCACCAGGCTGGCTGGGCGGCTGCTCACGGCTCTGTCATTCCGGAGGCTGAGATGATTTAAGGCTCCCCTGGCTGGCAGTGAAGGGGGAACGAGGCGACAAGGACACACCTGGGCAGATTGAGAGGCAGCTGTGGACGGGGGAGAGCTCAGATCTTTCTCAAATTCCCCGTGGTCTGACAGTGCCCAGGCTTCCCTAGAGGGCGTGGTCTGGGGTATGTCTGAGTAAAACAGGTCAGCCCATTTTCAGTTTCAAACCAAAAGTGAAAGAAAAGAAACCCCTTTTCTAACCTGCTCCAATCCCAGGGGTGGGGATTTGCTGGCGAGGCCAGTTTGCCTTGTTCGGTGTAACCCTGTAAAGTATCACGGTCTGTGATGAATGCACAGACAGGAAATGCAAACTGGGTGAGTTAACATGGGACAGCAACCCTCACTTTGGGAAATTCCTGACTCGATTGCTCGCCCTTAATGCTTCATTAACACTAGTTATCTGCATTTAATTAGATACTAAAAACTGTTAATAGACCTTACACTTGGCCTCAGCAGTGGGCTTGTCCCTGGTTGGATTCTCTACTGTCTGTATTATTCCACACAAAAAACCCCAAACAAAACGAGACTAAAAGAACGTTAGGGTTGCAAAGTCGAGCACTCAGAGGACAGGAATGAACAGGCTGTCCTGTCACACGCTCCAGCTTTGGGGGCCAACGAGCATGCTCAGTGTGGAAGGAATGTTCAAGAGATTTTATCAGCAAGCTTCTAACAAGCTCTACTGAGCATGTGCAAATGCGGTTTGCAGGGGCTTGTAATGCTGCCAAATCTGAACACATTGCCATGGGGATTACAAAAGACACCTCTCTAACCCCAGGATTATTCCCTGGCTAAATGTCAAGTTCCTGTTCTAGTCCCTCAAGGTGCTGAAGCTCTTCAGCGTTGGCAAAGCTAATGGTGAATTGTTTTTGCTTAAATGTTTAAAAATTCAGCCTCAGGCAGAGGCCCAACATGGACTATTTCAGCCCAAAGGGTTAAAGTTTGGCAATGTTATATGCAGCTAAAAATAGGGGCTTATAATGGAAAATGTTATTCCACCTTAACTAGAGGCATCTCTACCAGTTCTGACTATAAATTGTCCTCTTTGTAACCTTTCTGACGGTCTACGTTCAGTTCCCGCCCCCCGCCCGCCCAAAGATATTGAGGTAAAATCACCCATGAGTCAGTGTCCTGCGGTTTCTAAGGAGTTATTGTTCTCTCCCCATTCCATCTGAGGAGCGGAGGTGGCCTGGAGCAGACGTGTCTGACATTTCTCCGTTACTCTTAGCCTTTCCCAATGGTTTCTCCCACAATCACTTCCTGCCACTCTGCCCCCAGCGCCCAGACTCCCCCACCCCCTGACTGATGGGCAAGACCACCACCATCTCCTCCTTCACCTGCCATAACATTCCCGAGAAACCAGCCCATGAAGCTGGCTGGGCTCAGGAGCCACGGGGGAAATCAAATCCATCCTCATCATCGTATCCACTCATTATACTCCACACCTGAACATAGCCATTATATGAACAACATACCCTCATATCTCAATGTCTGTACTTTGACCCGTCAACCTTTTACCCCCAATCGGGGATATTGCAGATTATGTATTCCTTATGCCAGCCGATCCTAAACTGACCTTCACACCCCTTGATAATCTGTACATTATTATTCCCTGATAATCAGATACTTCTATGCTTAAACTCTGTACCGTTCACTTTTTTTTTTTTAAACATCATCTTAATAAAATTGTCCCTTGGGGATTTTGCCTGGAGCCATCACCAGAGTACCTGAGTACCCAGATGTAGGGTGGGAGGGAGATTTTCTGCTTCTCTTCTTAGCTCTTGGGCAGGGACTGTCTCTCCTGTTAATGTGAACGGCACCAAGGGCACTAAGAGAGTACAAATAACAACGTCCCCAGTTACAGTGCTCAGCCCATCAGGCCCCAGCAATGCCCTCGGTCAGAATCTCCTCTCAGCGACACCCCAGTCCTCGTGGCTCCGTCTCCCAGGCTCCTTGCAAGTCTGGACAGAGGGTTCAGCATGTCAGAGTCGAAATCGGCCTTAATCTGTTTGAGAACTTCCCTCCAGCTCTGACTGAGAGCACCTGCTGGAGGCATGACGGTCAGCAAGACATTGGAAACTTTCCAGTCCGCCCACCCCGAATGTCTCTCAAAGGGACACCAATCAATGAAAATCCACTTGTCTGAAAACCTGGGACTTGCTCTTGTCCCGTAACTCTCCAATCACTGCCACCGAGACAGACTATGGAAAAGCTTTCACACGCTTTACAGTCTCTGTCCTTTATGCATTTGCCAGCACTTTGTGCAGTCTGATAGTTCCCTGTCTGCCTGGCAGAATCAGCCAGCCACCGGGGCTCCTATGGCAACAGAGGGGAAAATGTAACTGTAAAGCCACAAAAATGTCAGGGGCCTGAGAGGCAAGTGTTTCAGCCCCGTCCCGTCTCCAGAAGGGAAGCCAGACGGCCCTGCCCACACAGGGCGCTCATCTCGGCCCCGTGCAGACACGGGATCGCTGTGTAAAAGACACTAGTGAAAAGAGTGGGAGGAGCAGGAGACACCAGACCCAGTCGAGCACTGTCTGCTTGTGACTTAGCTAAGAGCCCTGTAGCCGCTGAGCCTGGGCGAGACCCTCCTCCTCGCCTTACCTGGGCCTCCTGGGAACTGCATGCTGCTCCGCTCCTTGGCCAGCCCGTTGCTTTTGGGGCTGGCGCTGGGGGCTGTCGCCGTCGTTGCCCTGGGGAGCCGCTTGCCCGGCACCTTCACTGTTGTTCTCAGCAGGTCTATTTCCTTGCCATGGATGTTCTGCATGTAATCCTATAGCAGAGAGACAGCAGGTTCATGCTCAGTGCAAGCCTCTCTGCTCATGCTCTGCCAGGCGGCCATTGCCCCAGACAGCCGCAAGGTGGCTGGCA
>CM065776.1:526485-578985 GCA_033296515.1 Macrochelys suwanniensis
AAGAGCTGAACTTGGTGATCAACGAATCCCAATGAAACCGAATCATAGAATCTCAGGGGTGGAAGGGACCTCAGTCCAACCCCCTGCTCAAAGCAGGACCAACCCCAACTAAATCATCCCAGCCAGGGCTTTGTCAAGCCAGACCTTAAAAACCTCTAAGGAAGAAGATTCCACCACCTCCCTAGGTAACCCATTCCAGTGCTTCACCACCCTACTAGTGAAAAAGTTTTTCCTAATATCCAACCTAAACCTCCCCCACTGCAACTTGAGACCATTGCTCCTTGTTCTGTCATCTTCTACCACTGAGAACAGTCTAGATCCATCCTCTTTGGAACCCCCCTTCAGGTAGTTGAAGGCTGCTATCAAATCCCCCCTCACTCTTCTCTTCTGCAGACTAAATAACCACAGTTCCCTCAGCCTCTCCTCATAAGTTATGTGCCCCAGCCCCCTGATCATTTTCGTTGCCCTCCGCTGGACTCTCTCCAATTTGTCCACATCCTTTCTGTAGTAGGGGGACCAAAACTGGACACAGTACTCCAGGTGTGGCCTCACCAGTGCGGAATGGAGGGGAATGATCACATCCCTCAATCTGCTGGCAATGCTCCTACTAATGCAGCCCAATATGCCATTGGCCTTCTTGGCAACAAGGGCACACTGCTGACTCATATCCAGCTTCTCGTCCACCGTAACCCCTAGGTCCTTTTCTGCAGAACTGCTGCTTAGCCAGTCCCCAGCCGGTAGCAGTGCATCGGATTCTTCCGTCCTAAGTGCAGGGCTCTGCACTTGTCCTTGTTGAACCTCATCAGATTTCTTTTGGCCCAATCCCCCAATTTGTCTAGGTCACTCTGGACCCTATCCCTACCCTCCAGCATGTCTACTTCTCCCCCCAGCTTAGTGTCATCCGCAAACTTGCTGAGGGTGCAATTCATCCCATCGTCCAGATCATTAATAAAGATGTTAAACAAAACCGGCCCCAGCACCGACCCTTGGGGTACTCCGCTTGATACCGGCTGCCAACTCGGCATGGAGCCATTTATCACTACCCATTGAGCCCGACAATCTAGCCAGCTTTCTATCCACCTTACAGTCCATTCATCCAATCCATACTTTTTTAACTTGCTGGCAAGAATACTGTGGGAGACTGTGTCAAAAGCTTTGCTAAAGTCAAGATATATCACGTCCACTGTTTTCCCCTTCTCCACAGAGCCAGTTATCTCATCATGGAAGGCAAGCAGGTTGTTCACGCATGACTTGCCCTTGGTGAATCCATGCTGACTGTTCCTGATCACCTTCCTCTCCTCCAAGTGCTTCAAAATGGATTCCTTGAGGACCTGCTCCATGATTTTTCTAGGGACTGAGGTGAGGCTGACCAGTCTGTAGTTCCCTGGATTCTCCTTCTTTGCTTTTTAAAAGATGGGCACTATATTTGCCTTTTTCCAATCGTCCGGGACCTCCCCCGCTTGCCACGAGTTTTCAAAGATAACGGCCAATGGCTCTGCAATCACATCAGCCGATTCCCTCAGCGTCCTCAGATGCATTAGATTCGGACCCATGGACTTGTGCTCGTCCAGCTTTTCTAAATAGCCCTTAACCTGTTCTTTCACCACTGAGGGCTGCTCACCTCCTCCCCATACTGTGCTGCCCAGTGCAGCAGTCTGGGAGCTGACCTTGTCTGTGAAGACCGAAGCAAAAAAAGCACTGAGTACACTAGCTTTCTCCACATCCTCTATCACTAGGTTGCCTCCCCCATTCAGCAAGGGCCCCACACATTCCCTGACTTTCTTGTTGCTAACATACCTGTAGAAACCCTTCTTGTTACCCTTCATATACCTCGGTAGCTGCAACTCCAGTTGTGTTTTGGCCTTCCTGATTACACCCCTGCATGCTCTAGCAATATTTTTACACTCCTCCCTAGTCATCTGTCCACATTTCCACTTCTTGTAAGCTTCTTTTTTGAGTTTCTCACCAAAGATTTCACTGTTAAGCCAAGCTGGTCACCTGCCATATTTGCTATTCTTTCTGCACATCGGGACGGTTTGTTCCTGTGCCCTCAATAAGCCAGCTCTCTTGGACTCCTTTCCCCCTCATATTAGCCTCCCAGGGGATCTTGCCCATTGGTTCCCTGAGGGAGTCAAAGTCTGCTTTTCTGAAGTCCAGGGTCCGTATTTTGCTGCTCTCCTTTCTTCGTGTGCCTGCTGGACCCATGCTGCTGCTGTGATCCTTCCTTTGGGATACGCCCTTGCTAGTCAGCCAGGCTGTTCTAGTGCCACATGCTCGCCTCGGGGCGACCCTCGAGGACACACGGGAATGCCCGCTGGCGCTCTCCTTGGAAGCGGCTACGTGCTCCCGGCACGGCAGTGGCTCCTGCTGCTCTTGGGGGGGCAGTGCACAGGTGGTGAGGACAGCCTGTGACCCCCTCGTAGGGCTCCCTTCTCCTCGCTGTGTCGTGTGGCTCCAGCTGTCCCGTCCCTGGAGCAAGCGGCTGGCCACACACACACAAGGGGCACTCGGCCATTCAGGCCTGCTCACAGCCCATCCAAACGTCAGTCTGCAGCCTTCCGGAAGCAACACAGCCTGGAGGTGCCCAGTGGACTCTTGCCCCCCGGGGAGATGGTGTCTGGGGGAGGGGAGACAGACACCCTTTGCCCTGCAGGGAGTCAGTGGGGGTGGGGGGCAGAGAGGGCTACCAGCACGGTGCATGCCAGGCAGGCCTTGTGACTCCTCATTTTACTTCCCTGCTCAGCGCGCGGGTGGAAAGTCACGTAGAGGCGGCGATGCCTTCGGCGTGTACCAGCAGCACTGGGCGGCCGGGCCCAGGTGCCGGCGCTGGCCAGTACCGTGATGTCCCACAATTAGGCTGAGGGGAAGAGGCCAGGGGGAAGGCGAGGGACATCCCAATTTGCTCCTCCACCCTCAGCAGTGGGAGCCACCCGAGGTAAGGAGAGCGGCCTCTGACCCCAGTGCAAAGGTGGTGCACATGCGGGCACACACGGGGCACACGCACGCACGCCCTCTCTCTAGCCAATGGCAGCTCCCTCCCAGTCTCCAGGGTCCCAGGCCGTGGGAGAGAGAGGATGCAGGAGAGAGTCGGGGAGCGGAGGCCGGGGCAGAGAACCCGGGGGTTGGAAGAGGAGTTGGATGGCGCAGCAGAGGTAGGAGGAGGAGAATGGGTTTTACAGTCCCACGGCTTAAGGTAGTGGGGTGGCAGGTGGTGCTCCGAGGTGAACTGACTGCAGGCGAGGGCACAGAGAGCCGGACGGGGGCTCGCGGGGTTCCAGGAGTGAGGTGCAGAGCGATGAAGCTCTAGGCATTAGAACACTTGGGGTCCGAGGGATTCAGGGCTCTGAGCATGGCACAGCTCACCCCTCAAGTCCCGGGCACGACGGCACCCCTTTGGCTCGCTCGGGGCCCGGCTGCGCACCGGCTGCCCTGTGCCCCCCAGGAAGTGATCCCTGCAGTCCAGAGGGCACCGCGGTCTGCAGGGCCACAGGTGTGTCTGTGGCCACGGTTCACTGTCTCAGCACAAACTGTGCTCAAGAGGGAACGGGAGAGAAGCCATTAGCCCCGCAGTGGGGAGGCGACAGAGATGAATGGAAGAGGCAGCTGTGAGCGAGCCGTGAAGAGGATTGTAGATGCTTCGAGTGACAGCTCAGCGCGGCAGGCTCTGCACGGCACCTCCTCTCTGTTACCCAACACCTACCAGCCAGGAACACGGCCCACCCCAGACGGGCCCTTGGCCCCAGCCGCAATGAGCTTTCGCCTTCTCTCTCCTGCCAGGGGCCCCTGCCTGATGGGGGACTGGCCAGGGAAGCAGGGAAAGAAAGGGGCAGGTTAATTAGCATGCTTGCCCCTGCTGACCACTCCCCTCAGCCAGACCCGCCACACCCTGCTGAGCTCCAGATGGGGGCGAGAGGTGCTGCCCTGCCAGCATGGGACCAGACTGCCTGCCTGGCTGGAGTCCTGGGTCTACCCAGGCTGCCGAGCTCCCCACCCCTCCCCGCTACTAGCCTGGTGCTTTGGGGGGTCACGACACCCCACGAGGGACCTGCTGGAGCAGCAGAGCAGAGACCACCTCTGGGCCTCCCCCAGGCTCTGCATTAGGAGATCACTCACGTGCAGGCTGGGGTGGTAGGTGAGGACTCCGTTATCGCACAGCGTCACGTACTTCTTCTTCCACTCCTTGTTGAGGGACTTGCCGCTGCGCTTCAGGAGAATGCCCTGCGGGAGAGGAGTCGAGAACCTCAAACCCTGCCCTGGCCTGGCGCTGCCCCCCCCACTCCTACCGCCCCGGGAGTGCCCCTCGTGGGACACCGTCCCTGGCACCGCCCCAACCCTACCGCCCCGGGAGTGCCCCCCGTGGGACACCATCCCTGGCACCGCCCCACCCCTACCGCCCTGCGAGCGCCCCTCAAGGGACACCGTCCCTGGCACCGCCCCAACCCTACTGCCCCGGGAGTGCCCCCCGTGGGACACCGTCCCTGGCACCACCCCACCCCTACCGCCCTGCGAGCGCCCCCCGTGGGACACCGTCCCTGGCACCGCCCCACCCCTACCACCCCGGGAGCGCCCCTCGTGGGACACCGTCCCTGGCACCGCCCCGGGAGTGCCCCTTGTGGGACACCGTCCCTGGCACCACCCCACCCCTACCGCCCCGGGAGCGCCCCCCGTGGGACACCGTCCCTGCACCGCTCCACCCCTACCGCCCCGGGAGCGCCCCCCGTGGGACACTGTCCCTGGCACCACCCCACCCCTACCGCCCCGGGAGCGCCCCCCGTGGGACACCGTCCCTGGCACCGCCCCACACCTACCGCCCCGGGAGCGCCCCTTGTGGGATGCCGGCCCTGAGTGAGGCCGGGGGATCTGGAATCCACAGAGCGAAGTCTGGAACGGGCTTCCCAAGTTTCCCTGGGCCATTTGCGAGAGAGGCACCCCCAACCCGCCACAAGAAGAAGGGTGCCCCCCTGATGCCTCTCATGCAACCTGCCATGGGGGAGGGGGTGTTCCCCTGATGCCCCTCCCCCAACCCACCACAGGGAGAGGGGTCCCCCCTGATGTCCCTCCTCCCGGCCCCCCAGAGTCACAGGCGGCAGGGTGGTGGGGGGGAAGAACAGGGGATATCCCTTTCAGGGTTATGGGCTGGTGGGGGACTCCGAGACCTGCCCCCTTAGGGCTCTGTTGGCGCGGTAGCAAGCGAGGACGGGGGGGGGACGGGACGACAAGCCAGCAGCAGCGACTGGCTCCACCACTCCCCCCTCCCCGCCCCACCCCACTGCCCTGGTAGAGGGGGAGGGGGAGGGGGAGGGGGAGGGGGAGTGACCTCTGGGGAGGGCTGGGCCCAGCTCAGCAGAGGTGAGACGTCCCCACCCGTGAGTTAGCGAATTAGGGCTCCCAAAGGGACAGAGGTGCCAGAAGCGAGTTGCCGCCGGGCCTGCGCAGACTCTCAACCAATTGGTCTGGCCAGAGAGAGACGCCCTCCAGCGTCCACACACCACTCGCCCAGCCGGCGCTGCCCATGCCCCCCCCCACAACACCTACCCCAGCCGGCGCCGCCCACAGCCCCCCCCCAAACACCTCGCTTGCCCACAGCAACACCCCAAACCCTCCCCCACCCGACACCACCCACAGCCCCCCCATAACTCCTCCCCCACCCACAGCCCCCCCCAAACGCCTCCCCCACCCGACACCACCCACGGCCCCCCCTTAACTCCTCCCCCACCCACAGCCCCCCCCAAACGCCTCCCCCACCTGACACCACCCACGGCCCCCCCTAACTCCTCCCCCACCCACAGCCCCCCCCAAACGCCTCCCCCACCTGGCACCACCCACAGCCCCCCTTAACTCCTCCCCCACCCACAGCCCCCCCAAACGCCTCCCCCACCCGGCACCACCCACGGCCCCCCCTGAACTCCTCCCCCACCCACAGCCCCCCCCAAATGCCTCCCCCACCCGGCACCACCCACGGCCCCCCCTTAACTCCTCCCCCACCCACAGGCCCCCCCCCCCCCAACACCTCTTCAGCCTAGTGCTGGCCACAGGCCTCCAAACGCCTCCCCCACCCACGGCAACACCACAAATGCCTCCTCCTGCACTGCCCACGGCCCCTCCCCAACACCTCCACTGGCCAGTGCGCCTACAGCCCCCACCCCCCAATGCCTCCTCTTCCCAGTGCTGCCCACAGCCCCCCAAATGCCTCCTCAGCCCATGGCAACCCCCTAAACGCCTCCCCCGCCCAGTGCCCCCCACAGCCCCCCCAAACACCTTCCTCCGCCCATAGTGACACCCTAAACGCCTCCCCCGCCCAGTGCCCCCCACAGCCCTCCCAAACGCCTCCCCCCCCACAGCCCCTCCCCCCCAACAGCTCTTCGGCCTAGTGCCCGGCCACAGGCCTCCAAACGCCTCCCCCACCCACAGCAACACCACAAACGCCTCCTCCTGCACTGCCCACGGCCCCTCCCCAACACCTCCACTGGCCAGTGCGCCTACAGCCCCCCCCCCCCCAATGCCTCCCCCGCCCAGTGCCCCCCACAGCCCCCCCAAACACCTTCCTCCACCCATAGTGACACCCTAAACACCTCCCCCGCCCAGTGCCCCCCACAACCCCCCCAAACACCTCCCCTGCCCACGGTGACACCCCAAACACCTGCTCCAGCACTTCCCATGGCCCGTCCCCAACACCTCCAGACTGCTAGATCAAGCCAACTTTGGGACCCAGTCCCACTGCGTAAACTCCATCAGAAAGATCCAACATCTGAGCTGTCCTCGGGCAGCAGTGAAACGATCATTGTAAAACTGCTAACATGACACAGGACGGGCAGACGTGTTCAGTAAATATTTCTGTTCGGTATTTGGGAAGAAGTTGGATGATTCCAACACCGTTCACAATGAGGAGGAAATACTTCCTCTTTTTACAGGAACTGGGAGGATGTTCAACAGAAACTGCGGAAGCTAAACATCTTCAGATCTTCAGGCTCAGATCTTTTAGCACTCCTGGGCACAAGTTAATTTGCTGAGGTGGTATCTGAGCCATTCATGTTGATTTTTAACAAATCCCGGGACACCGTAGAAGCCCCAGAGGACTGGAAAGATGTGAACATTGCGCAAGTATTTAAAAAGGGTGAAAGGGAAGGCCCCTGTGGCTATGGGCCGGATAGCCTGACACTGATACCGGGCAAAATCATGAAAAGGCCAGTATGGAAAGAAATCAGTTAAGAATTAAAGAACTGCAGCATAATGAATGCCCATCAACAGTGTTTGATGGAAAACAGGTCTTGTCCGACAAGCCTGATACTATTTTTGATGGGATCAAGAGTTTCGTTGACAAAGTGAACTGTGTTGACACCATGCTTAGACCTCTGCAAGGAACATGTTACCGTATGACATTCTGATTAAAAAATTACTAGTATATAAAATCAATGTAGCTGATAAAAAATGGAGTACAAACTGGTTACATGATAGATCACAAAAAGTAACTGTAAACAGTGAATCATCAGCCAATGATGGTCTTTCTAGAGGTGTCCCACACGGATCAGCTGTTGGCCCAAATCCATTCAATATCTTTATCAATGAGCTGGAAAAACAGAAAATGATGCTGGTAAAATCTGAAGAGGACACAAAATTGGTGGAGTGGAAAATGATGGTTGGGACAGGTCAGTTATACAAACCTATCTGTATCACCCAATGCAAGGTCATGCATCTAGGAACAAAGAAGACAGGCCAAATGTACAGGGCGCGGGAGTCTGTCTCCTGGAATGCAGTGACACTGAAAGGAACTGATGGGTCACGGTGGATACGGACAGAATACCCGCGCTCAGTGCGATGCTGTAGCTAAGAAGGTGAATGCAATCCAGGGATATAGACACAAGGGAATATCAAGTTGGAGTACGAAGATGATACTGACTCCGCACAAGGCATTAGTGCGACCGTGACTGGATACTGTGTCCAATTCTGGGGTCCACACGTCAAAAGGATGTTGACAAATTGGAAAGAGCCACAAGAATCATTTGAGGCCTGGAAAACCTGCCTTATCATGAGAGACGAAAGGAGCTCAGTCTAGTTTATCTGAGATAAAGGAGTGACTTGATCATGGGGTCTACCAGTAACTACCTGGAGAAGAGATTTCTGAAAGCCGAGTTCTTTGCTCTGTCTGACAAAGGCAGAATGAGATCCCATGGCTGGAAGCTGAAGCGAGACACATTCAGACTAGGAATAGGGCACCAAACGTTTACAGTGAGGGCTTTTACCATGGGAACAACTGACCTAGGGACTTAGTGAATTCTCCACCACTTGGAGTCTGTAAATCAAAGCCGGATCTCTTTCTAATAGCTCAGCCAGACGTTATGGGCTTGACTCAGGAACCACTGGGCAAGATTCCCTATCTCAGCTATGTAGGAAGTCATAATGGCCCTTGCTGACTCCTCCAACCAGATCCTGCTAATATTACAAACCAAAAATTCTACCATGTAAACAGAGGCCACGTGTAACTGCCCCTGTTCTCCTTGAAAAGTCTGGATCCTGATGTGTCTGGGTGCAACCGCATTGCAAACAAATTCACTGAGTACCGGTACCCTGCTACCCCTTGCAAACTCTGGCCTCAACCCCCAAAACTGTACTATCTAGAGAGAGAACAAAAGCAGCTGCTCCTAACCCACTATGCAAATCAGGACCACAACAAATCCCGGCACACGAGAAGGCAGGTATCGGCATCGTGTTTTTCCAAGACTACTGAGCGAGGGTGCCCCAGATTCCAGATATTTCCAGTGGAGTTTGCATCAGCTGGACTTGCTCTTTATTTAGAATGTACAAATTGAGGGCTAAGGGCCAAAATTTTGCAAGCTCCATCTAGAGCCAGGTTTTTCCAGCACGGCTGGGCTGGGACACATTGGGATCCAGACAGTTTTGGGGCAGTGGAAGCAGACAGACTTGTTCTGTATTGAGGCATTAGAAATTGGGAGGGTTGGAGAAAGAAGTGGGCGGGAGCAAGTGTCGGATCCAGGGTTTTGTGACACTGCAGTGTGGCTTGCACCAGGGCTCCCTGTTCTGAGGCTGGACTGGTTCTCTGTTTTGATGATACAGGGTCGGGGCTGGACCTAGAAGCAGCTAGGGAGATGCAGCTTTCCCGTTTCCTGAAAAATGGAGCAAAATCCCAACACTACACAGAAAAAGAAAGAAGGAGGAGATGAGGAGAGAAAGGAGGGAGGAGAAGGACAAAGCCCAGGTGAGATGCAGCAGCCACATGTGAACCCAGGGACAGAACCATCACAAATGGGGGAGGTCCACCCCCAAAGGGCTGGAGACCTCTGTGCTAGCACATCCCACTCACGCGCACGCTCTGTGCACACCCCCACAGAATCCCCAACCCCACGTACTCACACACACGCCACACAAGTCCTGCGTGTTCCCAATGGCCACACACAGCCATGTCCCTACACCTTGTCTACCCTGGGCCTCCCCCAGGGAGCCCGGTACGTTCTCAATCCTTCGCCAGCTCCTTTCCCCGAGTGTGACTGTCCCAGAAGGGAAGAGGCCAGGAGGGATGAACAACAGGCCAGCCCACCGCCTCCGAGGCGCCTCCCCTGCCCGGCGAGGCTGGCCTGTGTGACTGTCTCGGCGTGGTGTGTTCGGATTGGGTGGTACACAGTAAAAGCAGTGGCAGCAGCAGCAATATGCAGTGTAATGAGGCAGGGAGCCGCGATGGCCCCCAAAGGACTCGTTCACTCCACAAATCTCCCTTCCACTCACTTTTCGCTAAGAATTTTAACACCAAACTTAATTGTAAAGTCGTGTATTGATTGGAAAATGCAAATGGCAATTTAAATGTAATCTCAGCTCCCAGCATGGTCCCAGATCCCGAGGAGGAGGAGTCCCCAGCTCTGGGCCCCGCTGAAGAAGCTGGCCCAGGGACCCCAGACCCTCCGGGCTGACTATGTGACTGCGCACTCGACAGCAGCCTCTGAAGGAGGAAGGGGACGTGTGTTTGTCCCCAGTAACCAGCAGCTGGGAACGGCAGCCTCCCAGCCCGGCTAGCCCAGTTCTCAGTGACAAGCACCCAGCCACAGAGATCCTCTCCCCACCCAGTGCGGGCCTGGGCCTGCCGAGACCATAGGATAGGCCCCAGGTGGGGAGCCGGAGCCTCCCGTGCAGCACCCCCGGCACCAGCAGGAGGCCGCGTCTGACGCCCAGGTCAGGGGAGAAGGGCTAGAGAGGCCACAACAAGACGGGGAGGCTGGACTCCTTTGTCTCACATGAGGGCCATGGGAGTTGGGCGCCTCCAGCTCTAGAGCCTGAGACTGGAGTTTGGGGGAGACGAACATCGGCTCACTAGCAGCACGGTCCAGGCGTGCTGTGATGGGCGGAGCTCAGCGGCTGCCACCCCTTCCTGCAGGGCAGTGCTGCTCCCCGGGACAGCATCCCCCCTCACCCGCCCCGGGTGCAAAAGCACCCCCCAAACTCATTCTCTTAACCAGCCTCCTGTCTGAGCACACAGCCCACCCGGCAGGGCCCCGCGGCTCCGCCACCGAAGCTGGGGGTGAATTCACCAGCACGGCAATCCTCTCCCCACGGGCCCCAGGCAGGTCACTAGGCAGACTCGACGGAGACTAAGGGAGGTCCCCTACGAGGAGCAGGACCCCCCCGTGCCGCTGGGCAGCATTCTACCGGAGGCCGCACACGCCCAGGCAGAAAGTCCCACTTTCCAGCCACCTCACTTAGCCCACATCCATCCTCCGTCCCTCTGCGTCAGTGGGGGGCGTTTGCCCCCCCGCAGTTACACAGCCTGCCGGTCTCACGAGCTGAGACACTCTGGAGAGGTGGGGATCTGCCGAGGGGAGAGTCACAGAGATCCCCACTCCCCTCGGAGGAAACAGCCCCAGGAGAGCGGAGCGGCGGGTACAAGGTTTGCACTTCTTGGCTCCCTTACGACGCAGAGCGACAGCTTCCGAAGCCCTGGCTGCTGCTCTGTGTGTGGAATATTGGGCCCTCACGCGCGCTCTGCAGGGAGCCCTGAACCAGAGTGCGGGGCAAGACTTTATCCTTCCCAGGCCCCTGCAGAGGCTGGGAGACTCTAGCACCCTCTCACTGCAGGTTTACGGCCGGCTCCTCATCCCAGACGCCGGGAAATGGATTAGCCTCTCTGCCTTTGGGAATAAACTCACTGGCCTTTGTATGGCTCTGGCCACACTCTCCTTGCTAGCCGCAGCAGGGTGGTGATTTCACAGTGCGGTCGTTTCCCATGGGGTGGGAGTGTGGCTAGGGTAGAGCCGTATTCTACCATCTCCAGGGCTCACCAGTTCATTGGGATGCAACACCTTGCAGAAATAAAATGGGACCGTGGTCCTCAGAGCCTCAGGGAAGGGGACCCATATCAGCATCCCCTGGGCCCCACCTCTCTGCAGAGACATCAGGAATGCTGCTTCCCAGGGGGTCAAGGTGCTCTCTGCCTAGCAAGCCTCTGGCAGCTGCCAGTGTTTGCCCTGGGAGAGTGGTCTCAGGTGAGCTCCTGTCTAGGGGTGGCGCCTGGAGAAAGGATTGTCCAGTGGTTGGGGCTCTACTATAGGACCCAGAAGACCTGTGCTCAGGTCCCTGTTTGGCCAGTTACTCCCAGGGTGACCTAGGGCCGGTCCCTCTGTGTCTGTGGGCCCGTTCCCTGACGATCGCTCTGGCCTGCCTACAGTGAGGGCGAATGCAGTAAGCCCATCAGAGTGTGAGGCACTCCACGCGACAGGGCCAGAGAAAGGCCATCCCCCAGGCAGGCTGGGATCCCGAGCCTGGCTGCTGCCCAGGGCGCTGCTGACCCCACTGTGAAGAGACCGGGAGCCAGCCCCATCAAAGGCAGCACGTCATGCGAGCAGGCCGGCCTGGCCTGGCTGTGAAAACCCAGGAGGAGCTGTAAGTGGCATGCCGGGGCTGTGCAGCCAATCAGCTGCGGGGATCTGAGTCACCCCACAAGAGTTCGGGGTCAGAGGCTTGACCCAGGGACCCAACTGAAGGCCTGGGAGAACCTCCTGGAAGGAACGGGACCTGCTGGAAGCGAAGGGAGGCCCTGATCCAAGCCATGGGGGCGGCACGCTGACGGGTCGGTGGGCACCTGACCGGAGACGGCTCTGCGCTCTCCTCGGACAAGGACAGAACAGAGCTCGGCTGGGCTGCTGCAACCAAAGACGCTGAAGCTTCCCATCCAAGCCTGCTGGGCCCGTCCCAGCACAGCGAGACCAGGGAGGCATCGCTCGCTCCTTGCTCTCAGGGCGAAAGCAGTGCAGGCCAAGTGCTCCCTGGGCTCACCTGTCTGGGCGCTCGGTTCCTCCACACCGTGACACCCCAGAAGCCCAAGCACATCCTGGTACGGCTATGCAGGATCTGTCCACCCAGCAGTTCAAACTCCCGCTCCCCAGCGTACCTGACGGACCACATTCCGCACTGCCCTTCGGCAATGGGAACAAGTCCCACAATGCTCCTTGGGCCAGGGACTGTCTGGGATACGTTTGTGCAGGGCCCCAGCCTCTACGTCCCCCCAGAGTCACCAAGTCTCCTGATTGTATTGTGGTTTCTGCAGTGCTTGGTGCTTCTCTGAAAGCCCCAGCTCCTGGAGTCCAGTGAACATGGAGAATTGCAACTTTCCGAGGCCAGTCTTGGGGGCTGACTCGTGAATAGAGTGAGGGTACAGCCTTGTCCCTGCACGCTGTCTCTGCCCCTACACTGTGCTTTCCCCTGCCCGGCAGCCTGCACAGGTTAGAGGCACAGCACATGAACCCACCCACTAAGTACCCACCCTGACCTGACACTTCTAAAAGTAGGGGAGGAGGCGGTAGATGGGCTCTAGGAATAACTGGGGGCCAGGTCTCTGGCTGGCATTACCCCAGGGGTCAGACGAGATGGTTGTGACCCTTCTTCCAGTCAGAGTTGGCAGCAGCAAGGGCCGGGTTCCTCTTCAACAACACAACACCGTCTCCAGCCCCGAGCCAGTGACCTGGGACAATGACGCACCAGCCGGGCGCCTCGAAGAGGCAAAACTTCCCCTCTCGCAAGCACAAAGGTCCCTGCCTGCCTGGGCATCTAGGAACCTGTGGAAAGTGATGGTGCCAGGGGCGGCCGTGGGGCTGGGTCAATGTTCATCCCGCAGCAGACACACCTGGAGAGGTGCTGGGAGAGCCAGGGCCAGCCCCCAACCCCTGCAGCGGGGCCCGGGGATGCAGCCAGCCCCACAAGAGAGGGGGAAAGGGGAGCGAGGGGAAGGGATGGCCAGAAACAGCCCACGGGGACCTCAGGTTGAGCACCACTTTGGTGGGGAGGAAAGGACTCAATGAGAGTCAGGGGGCATGATCTGGGTGTGCATCTTATCTGTCCCACTCCCTACCCAGAGCCCGAGCCACACTGGCCTCCATGGCCTCCCTGACTGAAACCGGCTGGGCCAGAGTCAGCCACAGACCCCTCCCCATTGCCCCAGAGCCGACCAGACCCCTCCCCCTCGCCCCAGAGCCAACCAGACCCCTCCCCTTAGCCCCAGAGCCAACCTGACCCCTCCCCCTCGCCCCAGAGCCGACCAGACCCCTCCCCATCGCCCCAGAGCCGACCAGACCCCTCCCCATCGCCGCAGAGCTGACCAGACCCCTCCCCCTCATCCCAGAGCCAGCCACAGACCCCTCCCCCTCGCCCCAGAGCCGCCCAGACCCCTCCCCATCGCTGCAGAGCTGACCAGACCCCTCCCCCTCATCCCAGAGCCAGCCACAGACCCCTCCCCCTCGCCCCAGAGCCAACCTGACCCCTCCCCCTCGCCCCAGAGCCGACCTGACCCCTCCCCCTCGCCCCAGAGCCGACCAGACCCCTCCCCCTCGCCCCAGAGCCAACCAGACCCCTCCCCCTCCCCCCAGAGCCGACCTGACCCCTCCCCCTCGCCCCAGAGCCAACCTGACCCCTCCCCCTCGCCCCAGAGCCAACCTGACCCCTCCCCCTCGCCCCAGAGCCGACCAGTCCCCTCCCCCTCGCCCCAGAGCCGACCACACCCCTCCCCATCGCCCCAGAGACAACCACCGGGGGAAGTGGGATACCGGGAGGAAGCACAAGTAGGTGAGTGCAAGAGGGGAGGGCTCCTGCCCCATACTGGGACAGCAGGACGATCGGTGAGTTATCTTAAATGCCTATACACAAATGCAAGAAGCCTGGGGAACAAGCAGGGAGAACTGGAAGTCCTGGCACAGTCAAGGAATTATGATGTAATTGGAATAACAGAGACTTGGTGGGATAACTCACATGATTGGAGTACTGTCATGGATGGATATAAACTGTTCAGGAAGGATAGGCAGGGCAGAAAAGGTGGGGGAGTTGCGTTGTATGTAAGAGAGCAGTATGACTGCTCAGAGCTCCAGTATGAAACTGCAGAAAAACCTGAGAGTCTCTGGATTAAATTAGAAGTGGGAGCAACATGGGTAATGTCGTGGTGGGAGTCTGCTACAGACCACCAAACCAGGGGGATGAGGTGGATGAGGCTTTCTTCCAGCAACTAACAGTAGTTACTAGATCACAGGCCCTGGTTCTCATGGGTGACTTTAATCACCCCGATATCTGCTGGGAGAGCAATACAGCGGTGCACAGACAATCCAGGAAGTTTTTGGAAAGTGTAGGGGACAATTTCCTGGTGCAAGTGCTGGAGGAACCAACTAGGGGAAAAGCTCTTCTTGACCTGCTGCTCACAAACAGGGAGGAAATAGTAGAGGAAGCAATAGTGGATGGGAACCTGGGAGGCAGTGACCATGAGATGGTCGAGTTCAGGATCCTGACACAAGGAAGAAAGGAGAGCAGTAGAACAGAGACCCTGGACTTCAGAAAAGCAGACTTCGACTCCCTCGGGGAACTGATGGGCAAGGTCCCCTGGGAGAATAACATGAGGGGGAAAGGAGTCGAGGAAAGCTGGCTGTATTTTAAAGACTCCTTATTGAGGATGCAGGAACAAACCATCCCGATGTGAGGAAAGAAAAGTAAATATGGCAGGCGACCAGCTTGGCTTAACAGTGAAATCCTTGCTCATCTTAAACACAAAAAAGCAGCTTACAAGAAGTGGAAGATTGGACAAATGACCTGGGAGGAGTATAAAAGTATTGTTCAGGCATGCAGGAGTGAAATTAGGAAGGCCAAATCACACTTGGAGTTGCAGCTAGCCGGAGATGTTAGGAGTAACAAGAAGGGTTTCTTCAGGTATGTGAGCAACAAGAAGAAAGTCAAGGAAAGTGTGGGCCCCTTGCTGAATGAGGGAGGGAACCTAGTGACAGAGGATGTGCAGAAAGCTAGTGTACTCAATGCTTTTTTTGCCTCTGTCTTCACAGACAAGGTCAGCTCCCAGGCGGCTGCACTCCGCAGCACGGTATGGGGAGGAGGTGACCAGCCCTCTGTGGAGAAAGAAGTAGTTCGGGACTATTTAGAAAAGCTGGACGAGCACAAGTCCATGGGGCTGGATGCACTGCATCCGAGGGTGCTAAAGGAGTTGGCCGATGAGATTGCAGAGCCATTGGCCATTATCTTTGACAAATCATGGCAATCGGGGGAGGTCCCGGATGACTGGAAAAAAGCTAATGTAGTGCCCATCTTTAAAAAAGGGAAGAAGGAGGATCCGGGGAACTACAGGCCAGTCAGTCTCACCTCAGTCCCTGGAAAAATCATGGAACAGGTCCTCAAGGAATCAATTCTGAACCACTTAAAGGAGGGGAAAGTGATCAGGAACAGTCAGCATGGATTCACCAAGGGCAAGTCATGCCTGACTAACCTAATTGCCTTCTATGATGAGATAACTGGCTCTGTGGATGAGGGGAAAGCAGTGGATGTGCTATTTCTTGACTTTAGCAAAGCTTTTGATACAGTCTCCCACAGTGTTCTTGCCAGCAAGTTAAGGAAGTATGGGCTGGATGAATGGACGGTAAGGTGGATAGAAAACTGGCTGGATGGTCGTGCTCAACGGGTAGTGATCAATGGCTCCATGTCTAGTTGGCAGCCAGTATCAAGTGGAGTGCCCCAAGAGTCGGTGCTGGGGCCGGTTTTGTTCAATATCTTCATCAACGATCTGGAGGATGGTGTGGACTGCACCCTTAGCAAGTTTGCAGATGACACTAAACTGGGAGGAGTGGTTGATACGCTGGAGGGTAGGGACAGGATACAGAGGGACCTAGACAAATTAGAAGATTGGGCCAAAAGAAACATGATGAGGTTCAACAAGGACAAGTGCAGAGTCCTGCACTTGGGACGGAAGAATCCCATGCACTGCTACAGACTAGGGACCGAATGGCTGGGCAGCAGTTCTGCAGAAAAGGACCTAGGGGTTACAGTGGACGAAAAGCTGAATATGAGTCAACAGTGTGCCCTTGTTGCCAAGAAGGCTAATGGCATTTTGGGCTGTATAAGTAGGGGCATTTCCAGCAGATCGAGGGACGTGATTATTCCCCTCTATTCGGCACTGGTGAGGCCTCATTTGGAGTACTGTGTCCAGTTTTGGGCCCCACACTACAAGAAGGATGTGGATAAATTGGAAAGAGTCCAGCGGAGGGCAACAAAAATGATTAGGGGGCTGGAGCACATGACTTATGAGGAGAGGCTGAGGGAACTGGGACTGTTTAGCCTGCAGAAGAGAAGAATGAGGGGGGATTTGATAGCTGCTTTCAACTACCTGAAAGGGGGTTCCAAAGAGGATGGATCTAGACTGTTCTCAGTGGCAGAAGATGACAGAACAAGGAGTAATGGTCTCAAGTTGCAGTGCGGGAGGTCTAGGTTGGATATTAGGAAACACTATTTCACTAGTAGGGTGGTGAAGCACTGGAATGGGTTACCTAGGGAGGTGGTGGAATCTCCTTCCTTAGAGGTTTTTAAGGCCCAGCTTGACAAAGCCCTGGCTGGGATGATTTAGTTGGGTTTGGTCCTGCTTTGAGCAGGGGGTTGGACTAGATGACCTCCTGAGGTCCCTTCCAACCCTGAGATTCTATGATTCTATGAACCACAGACCCTCCCCCTTGCCCCAAAGACAGCTACAGACCCCTCCCCTTCGCCCCAGAGCCAACCACTGACCCCTCCTCCATCACCCCAGAGCCAACCAGACCCCTCCCCCTCGCCCCAGAGCCAGTCACAGACCCCTCCCCATCGCCCCAGAGCCAACCACAGACCCTCCCCTTCGCCCCAGAGCCAACCAGACCCCTCCCCATCGCTCCATCACCAGACACAGACCCCTCCCCATCGCTCCATCACCAGACACAGACCCCTCCCCGGCACCCCAAAGCCAGAGGTGCCCTGGCTGCCCCCTCCCACAAGCGACCCAGACCTGGCCCGGTCTTCACCACCAGAGCTGCCATGGGAACAGAACGATACCTGGCCCCTCCCTTCCCCTTCGCTTGCTGCCCTGGGGCCCCCTCCTCGTGCACCGAAGCTGCCCCTGGCCCTACTCCCTCCACCCGCCACCCCTGGACCCTGTCCACAGACCCACAGCTGGGGCTGCAGAACACAGAGGGGCTGCAGCCTGGAGCCACTTCTCACCCGACTCTCCTGCGACCCCGGAGGAAGGGGCAGAACCTGAGCTCACGCTGGCCATGTGGGCTGGCAGCTGGGCCCTGCCCGGTCACCGTGCGGCTCCCCAGCATGAGCTCAGAGCCTGCGTGTCCTCAGACAGCAAACCCCGGCCAGGGCCGGGGCCGGGGCCGGCAGCTCCGGGCCAGCGGCTGAGCCACGGCGGCGCTCTGCTGCCCTCTGCTGGGAAACCAGCGCGCGTACGGCAAACACCCACGCAACAGGTGCACACACACAAGGGGGCCCAGGTGGGGGCTGTGCAAACGCACACACACACACGCCGAACGCAGAGCCGGTGACAGCGACACACGCATGGAAACACAATGAGCCTGAGACAGACACTCCCCCTGCAACCACTGGGACACCTACACGGCCTAGCCCAGCATGCACCCATAGCATAGCCATCCAGCATACACCCCCCTTGCCACGCCCCAGTCCAGGCCGAGACGCCCTATGGCCCTTCAGGAGGCCTGAGGACCCCTGCCCCAGCGGGCAGTGCTCTGGCATGGTTAGGAGGGCCGGGGAATCCGAACCTGCTTAATGGGAATGGCCCGCCCGCTGCCGATACTGTCCGCCTTGCACTCCGGCACCTTCTTCTCCCGCTCCGGGTCTGCGCCCTTTCGAGACTGGAAGAGAAGAGACACAGGCGCATTAGACACAGGGGCAGGGGAAGAAGTAACACGCAGCCCACCGGGCCAGCACACACTCCCCAGGGCAGCCTCTTCCCCGGCCCCTCTAAGGACGCTGTGATCAGACTCACCTCCCATCCTGGCCTCCCCAGAGCCCTTCTGCTCCCAAGCTTCCCACCCAGCCCCCCAACCCATCTAACACCCTGCCCCAGAGCCGCTCTGCGCTGCCCCTGACTTCTCGCTCCCTCGGGGGCACACAGCACACGGTGACACAAACAGGAAGAGCATGGGATGTCGGTGGAGCATGGATGGAAGCAGGAGAGGCCAAGGCAGTGAAAGGAACTCACACGCCTACTAATCCAACAGATTTATTCTTGAACACACTTGCACCATACAAAGTAGCACAGGTCACTGGGCAGAGAGACCAGCCCCTTACAAAAGAGCATGGACAATAACTATCTAGTATACATCTAGAGAGTCTAGAGCAGTATCGGATACTCCTTGAGGATGGCTGTGGTGAGAGCAAACTCCAATAAATACAATATGAAATATACAGTCTGTGGAGCAGAACTCATTCAAGGTGCTTAAGACAGGAAAATATCAAGTCATACACGGCATGGAGCACAATCAATACATTCAGAATCACAACAATGGCAGCAACAACGTCTCTCCCTTGAGTCCTACGAGCTCCCTCGGGGGGGAACTCCCCATGTGCTTCGGATCAGAAAGGAACATCTGCCCCACGCGCCTGGGACACCAATCCGCTCGCTTCAGGGCCCAGAATAAAACCAGGAGATTGCAAGAGAAGCAAAGAAAGACACAGGTGGCTGCTCTGCCCCGAGGAGGCAGAGGAGGAGGAGCAGGAGCGAGTCCATGCAGGCTGCAGGAAAATGCAGGAGGAAGGAAGGGGCCGGAGGGCTAGCAGCAGGTGCTAGTGGCAGCAAAGCGTCCCTTGGCCCATCCATCTCCACTTGCTGCTGTTGCCCTGGTCCCGCCGGGTCTGCAGGTCTTTCCTTCCCAGGAGGGTCGTCCGCCTGGCATCCCCGGAACACGGAACGTGCCTAGACAGCGTCCGGCAGGCCCAGAAATGTCCCAGCTCGGAGTGCAGGCGCAGGCGGTCTCAGCGCTTCCTAGACTTTACATTGGGGGGGGGTTAAAAGGCTCCTGCGTGTCTCCGGGAGGGGAACCCATGCTGGCTGGAGGGCGGGCGAGCCTCTAATCTTAGATCAATCCCAGTGCCCATCCCTTATCCGGCCCTGGAGAGGCAATGAAAAGTGAGAGAATTTGTACAGAGGTGCCGTGTGTAACCACCTGGATCTTCTAATTTGGAAGGAGTTGGAAAGGCCTTTTTGTAGATGAAAAGTTGGAAACAGTGGCACATATCTGCAAATATCGAAAGAATAAAGAGTTTGGCAAGTTATACTCAGAACACGGACATGCGTCTGTCAGCGGCGGGGACAGACAGACAGGCCAGCCATGGAGTGCGGAGCCAGAGGCGGCAGCAGGCCGAGCCGGGGAGCTACACTGCAGTGCTAGCTTGGGAGGCAGCCATCACTGAGGACGGGAGTCTGCCTCCACCTGGTGGCCACCGACACACACACCCTTCTGTCTGCACCTCCCTCACAGGGACGGGGGCGGCAGGGCACTTACAGCCGGAGCGGAGGAGACCTGCAGGTGAAACTCCAGCTCGCTGGGAGCTGGGTGAGCTGCCTCCGGGACGCGGCTGCCCCCACAGCAGGGTACTTAGTGCCTCTCCCCAAAGCTAGAAACCTAGGCATGGCCCTGCACGCCCACCCAGAGGGGCCAGCCGACCCAGCGAGAGCAGGCCTGGCCGCTTCCCCCACCCCGTGTACGCAGGGATGGGGCCGGGTGCTTGGCCGTGCTAGAGGCCGGACAAGCCGCTCTGCCCAGCCCAGTTGTGGGGGGAGGGAGGAAATCAGCGCCTTCCAATCCTGCTGCTGCCGCCGCCACCACCCAATGTGAGTCATGTGCGTGCAGCCAGCAAGCATGAGCCCCAGAATGAGCGAGCGAGCGTGAGCCCCAGCACAAAGTCAAGTGAGCAAAAACCCCAGACTGAGCGAGTGTGAGCCCCACAGAGAAGGTAAGCGAGCAGGAACCCCCTAGAGATGGCAAGCAAGCGTGAGCCCGACTAAGCGAGAGAGGGCAAGCGAGCAGGAACCCCCTAGAGACGGCAAGCAAGCGTGAGCCCGACTAAGCGCGAGAGGGCAAGCGAGCAGGAACCCCCTAGAGACGGCAAGCGAGCGTGAGCCCCAGACTGAGCGAGAGAGGGCAAGCTAGCAGGAACCCCCTAGAGACGGCAAGCGAGCGTGAGCCCAACTGAGCGAGAGAGGACAAGCGAGCAGGAACCCCCTACAGATGGCAAGCGAGCGTGAGCCCGACTGAGCGAGAGAGGACAGGCGAGCAGGAACCCCCTAGAGACGGCAAGCGAGCGTGAGCCCCAGACTGAGCGAGAGAGGGCAAGCGAGCAGGAACCCCCTAGAGACGGCAAGCGAGCGTGAGCCCGACTGAGCAAGAGAGGACAGGCGAGCAGGAACCCCCTAGAGACAGCAAGCGAGCGTGAGCCCCGATTGATGACGTCCATAGTGATGAAGCATGAGCCCCAGAATGAAGAAGCCGAGAATGAGCATGTCACCACAAGCCTGACGCGCTCCGGCAGGAGCGAAAGGGAGAGCGTGAACATGAACCGACGGCGAGTCCGGAACCAGTGGGTGCGTGGACGAGCGTGAGAGCGCATGAGAGAACCGGTGTGCACTGGTGCACACCAGCAAGTGTGAGCATGAGCAAGAGTAACGGCGGGGGAGGGAGCAGGAACATCCATTAGAACAGGAGCACAACAGTGAGCATGACCACATAGGAGAATCTACCGGCCCTTGTTGAGAGGAGGTGGGGGAGAGAGGGAGGGGGGTGCATGTGCTGCAGGGAGTTGGGGAGCAGCGGGGTCCACAGCAGGAACTGTGTGCACTGGGGACAAGGGTATTGGGGAGGTGCGGGTGGGTAAGAGGTGTATGCATTGGGCATATGGGTATGCACACTAGGAAGGTGGATATGTGTGGGTGTCGGGGAGCAGTGGCAGGGTGTGCGCACTTGTGTATGGGTGTCGGGGAACAGTGGGCGGGTGTGCGCTCTAGTGTACAGGTGTCGGGGAACAGTGGGCGGGTGTGTGCACTGGTGTGCGGGTGTTGGGGAACACTGGGCGGGTGTGCGCACTGGTGTACGGGTGTTAGGAACAGTGAGCGGGTGTGCGCACTGGTGTACGGGTGTTGGGAAGCAATGAGTGTGCACGCACTGGTATAAGGGTGTTGAGGAACAGTGAGTGTGCGCCTCCGTGTTGTATGGGTGTTGGGGAGCAGTAGACGGGTGTGCATGCTAGTGTACAGGTGTTGGGGAACAGTGCGCGGGTGTTGGGGAACAGTGGGTAGGTGTGCACGCTAATGTACAGGTGTTGGGGAACAGTGAGCGGGTGTTGGGGAACAGTGGGCAGGTGTGCGCACTGGTGTACAGGTGTTGGGGAACAGTGGGCGGGTGTGCGCACTGGTGTACGGGTGTTGGGGAATAATGGGCGGGTGTTGGGGAACAGTGGGCGGGTGTGCGCATTGGTGTACAGGTGTTGGGGAACAGTGGGCAGGTGTGTGCACTGGTGTACGGGTGTTGGGGAACACTGGGCGGGTGTGCGCACTGGTGTACGGGTGTTAGGAACAGTGAGCGGGTGTGCGCACTGGTGTACGGGTGTTGGGGAACAGTGGGCGGGTGTGCGCACTGGTGTACAGGTGTTGGGGAACAGTGGGCGGGTGTGCGCACTGGTATACGGGTGTTGGGGAACAGTGGGCGGGTGTAGGGGAACAGTGAGCGGGTGTGCGCACTGGTGTACGAGTGTTGGGGAACAGTGGGCGGGTGTGCGTACTGGTGTACGGGTGTTGGGGAACAGTGGGCAGGTGTGCGTACTGGTGTACGGGTGTTGGGGAACAGTGGGCGGGTGTGCGCACTGGTGTACAGGTGTTGGGGAACAGTGGGCAGGTGTTGGAGAACAGTGGGTGGGTGTGTGCACTGGTGTACAGGTGTTGGGGAACAGTGAGCGGGTGTTGGGGAACAGTGGGCAGATGTGCGCACTGGTGTACAGGTGTTGGGGAACAGTGGGCGGGTGTGCGCACTGGTGTACAGGTGTTGGGGAACAATGGGCAGGTGTTGGGGAACAGTGGGCGGGTGTGCGCATTGGTGTACAGGTGTTGGGGAACAGTGGGCAGGTGTGTGCACTGGTGTACGGGTGTTGGGGAACACTGGGCGGGTGTGCGCACTGGTGTACGGGTGTTGGGGAACAGTGGGCGGGTGTTGGGGAACAGTGGGCGGGTGTGCGCACTGGTGTACAGGTGTTGGGGAACAGTGGGTGGGTGTAGGGGAACAGTGAGCGGGTGTGCGCACTGGTGTACAGGTGTTGGGGAACAGTGGGCAGGTGTGTGCACTGGTGTACGGGTGTTGGGGAACACTGGGCGGGTGTGCGCACTGGTGTACGGGTGTTGGGGAACAGTGGGCGGGTGTTGGGGAACAGTGGGCGGGTGTGCGCACTGGTGTACAGGTGTTGGGGAACAGTGGGTGGGTGTAGGGGAACAGTGAGCGGGTGTGCGCACTGGTGTACGGGTGTTGGGGAACAGTGGGCGGGTGTAGGGGGACAGTGAGCAGGTGTGCGCACTGGTGTACGAGTGTCGGGGAACAGTGGGCGGGTGTGCACACTGGTGTACGGGTGTTGGGGAACAGTGGGAGGGTGTTGGGGAACAGTGGGCGGGTGTGTGCACTGGTGTACGGGTGTTGGGAACAGTGAGCGGGTGTGCACACTGGTGTACGGGTGTTGGGGAACAGTGGGAGGGTGTTGGGGAACAGTGGGCGGGTGTGCGCACTGGTGTACAGGTGTTGGGGAACAGTGGGCAGGTGTGCGCACTGGTGTACGGGTGTTGGGGAACAGTGGGCGGGTGTTGGGGAACAGTGGGTGGGTGTGCGCACTGGTGTACGGGTGTTGGGGAACAGTGGGCAGGTGTTGGGGAACAGTGGGTGGGTGTGCGGACTGGTGTACGGGTGTTGGGAACAGTGAGCGGGTGTGCGCACTGCTGTACAGGTGTGGGGGAACAGTGGGCGGGTGTGCACACTGGTGTACGGGTGTTGGGGAAGGGTGGGGTTCCCAATTGCTGTGTGTGTTGGGACGGAGGTGCACATGGGGCACGTTGGGACGGTGTGTGGGGAGGCCTAGGTGCCTTGGGGACATTGGAGTGGTTGTGTGTGCACATGGGTGTAGAGTGTGCTGAGAGATGGGGTGCAAACACAACCAGCAGAAACAACAGCTGTAATGTCCCCAATTGACTCCCCATGCTGTCGGGGGCCGGGGGTCCCTCAATCCCCTGGTTCAGGCATGCCCAGCCCTCCCCCTACATATCAGCAGGGGCCCCACAAAGCTCCTAGGTGTCAGGCTAGCATCACACGTGGATGCAAGACGGGCTCCATGCGCCATTGCTGGGCTCTGAGCACCACCGCCCACGAGACCCTGCCCGGCCCTTTCAGTCCGTGCAGAAACAGAGCCCCGGCCTCTGGGGACGTCAGCCCCTGCTCGGGGGACAGGGCCCTGGGGAGAGTGATGGGAAAGCAGCCCCAGTGCTGTACGCCCACACAGACAGAGCCACTCCTCACTGCCCCCGCGGGGAGGATGCACACGCACACAGGGACGGGGAGGATACGCACACAGGATGCACATGCTCACGCACACAGAGGAGACCCACGTATGCACAGGATACACAAACACACACACACACACGGAGGATGCACAAGCACAAGGGGAGAATTCACACACACACACGGAGGATGCACATGTACACATGGACGCACACAGGATGCACATGCTCACGCACGCAGAGGAGACCCACATACGCACAGGATACACATGCACACTGAGGATGCACACATACATGAAGGATGCACACACAGAGACAGAGGATGCATGTGCACACACACACACACAGAGGATGCGCACATACATGGAGAACGCACACACATACACGGGGAGGATTCGCACACGGAGGATGCACACACATGCGCACACACACAGAGGATGCACACACACATACAAGGGGAAGATTCACACACGTACGCAGAGGATCCACACACATGCACGCACACATGCGCACACACAGAGGACGCGCACACATATGAAGGATGCACACACATACATGGGGAGGATTCACACACAGAGGATGCACACACATGCACACACACATGGAGAATGCACACACACATACACGGGGAGGATTCGCACACGGAGGATGCACACACGTGCACACACACATACACGGGGAAGATTCACACACGTACGCAGAGGATGCACACACATGCACGCACACATGCGCACACACAGAGGATGCACACACATATGAAGGATGCACACACACATACATGGGGAGGATTCACACACAGAGGATGCACACACATGCACACACACATGGAGAATCCACACACACATACACAGGGAGGATTCACACATGGAGGATGCACACACATGCGCACACACACAGAGGATGCACACACATACACGGGGAAGATTCACACACATACACGGGGAAGATTCACACACATGCACACACACACATGGAGAACGCACACACACATACACAGGGAGGATTCACACATGGAGGATGCACACACATACGCACACACACAGAGGATGCACACACATACACGGGGAGGATTCGCACACGGAGGATGCACACACATGTGCACACACACACACACAAACATACCTGGGGAGGATTCACACACGCACGGAGAGGATGCACACACATGCACGCACACACACAAAGAATGCACACACATATGAAGGATGCACACACACATACATGGGGAGGAGTCACACACATGCACACACACAGGGAGAACGCGCACACACATACACAGGGAGGATTCACACACGGAGGATGCACACCCATGCACGCACACACACACACACATGCACTGCGTTGCGCTCCCCACAGCCGCTCTGCCCCCATGAGTCACGCTCTGCTGGGTGGTCCCAGCACGCGAAGGGCCGTGAGCACGGTGGCCCTGTGCCGACAGGGCCCCGCTCCCCTCGCCCGCCGGCCGGCCGCACTCACCGTGAAGATGTTAGAGCGCCGCTTGGACTGCTTGCGGATGGGGGTGGGCGTGTTGGAGGCAGCGATGGTCTCGATGCGCAGCTCCCGCTGGCTGATGCTGGGGGTGGAGGGCACGGAGGAGGAGTAGTCGCTAAAGGCGCCGCTGCCGTTGGTGGCCTGCGAGAGCGAGCGAGAGAGAGCCGGGTGAGCTGGGGTGTGACTGGGACCCCCCAGCAGGCTGCCCCCCTTGGGTGTGCTCACACCGAGCGACCTCACACACTGGGGCCACCTGACTGTCCCTGGCGCCCCGGGGAAGGCGGCGCAGACAAGGGCTTGGAGCGGCGGGCGCGGAGGCAGCCCGTGGGGGACCCCACCGCTCACAACAACCCTGACGCCGTGTTCTCCCCGGGCTGCGATGCAGCTCGTGATACTGCCGTGGGGCTGTAGGACTAGCCCCTCGCTGCTGGACCCAGGGGTGCAGTGGGGTTTCTATCGGACGGCTCTCGGCACCCCTGCTACCGACTGTCCCTGCAGCCCTGGACTAGCCAGAGCAGCTCAGGCAGGGGCTGCACGAGGAAGGCCAAGAAGTCCTGTGGTGAGCAGTTCTCTCCAGCCCCTTCCCGAGGAGGCTGCAGACACCCCCAAAGCAGGAGGCCAGGGAGCCCTCCCACACTCTTGGGTTCGTTTCAGTTTCTTGCCACCCCCCAGGGCAGCTCCAGATGTGCCTGCATCCACACAAACATCTGACGCTCGTCTGACTCCTGCTCAGCTCTGCGCCTCCGGGCGGTCTAGTGGCAGTGGGTTCCTCAGTCCAAGCGCACACTGCAAAGAATGGCTCCTGACTGCACAGTAACCAGCTGCCGGTGACATTGGTCGGGGTGGGTCCCACTGCCGGGGCGCGTGCGGGGCCTCCTGGCCAGCGGGGTTGTGCCTGCAGACTGTGTGTCCACCAGCACCCTGCCCAGAGTCGCCCAGGGCGATGCTGCCTCCCCCGCCGCGCCCTTCCCTGAGGGCAAGACGGCCTGCGAGGATCTGCACAACCATTTCCTCCTCCTGCCTGTGAGGATCCACAGGCACCGCTGACAATCCGACGGAGAGCGGGCAGGGGAGGTCTGAGGAGGGAGCCAGGTCTAGGCAGTAACACAGCGGACGGTGCAGACTGAACTCCATGATGCAACCCTGCCAAGCGCTCTGGCAGCAAGGTTCCTAAGTCTCGCTAGAGGAGCTGCCGCGCCAATGCCCACAGGAGGGGAGAGGCCTGCAGCTCACAACAAACGGGGCTGGGCCACTGGGATAACCTCTGGGGAAAGACTGGCCCCGGAACTATCACTGCGGGCTGCAAACCACCAGGCAACTCCAGAGTGGTTTTGTCCTATCTGGATAAACAGAAAGGGCTCTCTGAGCACCCCAGGCAAGCAGCCTCGCCCCCCCAGGGTGAGAAATCAGGCAGGTCACCTGCCTGCGTCAGGTGGGAGCAAGAACTCCCCTTGGGGAAGGCTTGGGGCAGGGACTGAGCCTCCCCCATCCCCATGAGCATCACGTAGGAAAGCGAGGCACCGGCTCACAGCCACCGAGAGAGACTGGTGATACAGGGTGTCACGGACCGTGGGGGAGTCAGGCCCTGCACCCCTCTTCCCGGGATTCAATGTGACGCTCAGCCAGTCAGCAGAACAGAAGGTTTATTAGGGACGCCAGGAACACAGTCCAACCAAAGCTTGTCAGTACAAACAGGACCCCTCAGTCGGGCCCTTCTGGGGCCAGGGAGCTTAGACCCCAGCCTTGGGGATCCCTGCGTTTCATCCCTCAGCTCCAAACTGAAACCAACCAGACAAACCCTCCAGCAGGTTCTTCCCCTCCCCCGGGGCCCCTCCTCTAGCTTCTGTCCATTCTCCCAGCCAAAGGTGTCACCTCCCAACCCCCTTCCTGGCTCATGTTACAGCCTCAGGTAAAGTCTCGCATCCCCAATGCAGCAGGGCCCAGGGAACCTCCCCCGCAACCCTCCCAGGTCAAATCCACCTCCTCCCTACTCCGTCACATCTCTCCCGCCTTCGAGACTGAACTGAGCGGGGTCACTCTGACCAGTGGCCTGGGGAAGTTCAGGGCCCCCCCTCCAGGACAACGCATCCGCTATCAGGTTGGCACTTCCCTTCACATGGACCACGTCCATGTCGTAATCCTGCAGGAGCAGGCTCCACCTCAGGATCTTGGCGTTGGCCCCTTTCATCTGGTGTAGCCAGGTCAGGGGCGAGTGGTCGGTGTACACGGTGACGTGTCGCCCAAATAGATATGGCTCTAGTTTCTTGAGGGCCCACCCCATGGCCAGGCACCACATTCCCTATCATAATATGGCTTCATCATATTGACATGGTACACCCGGCAGTGGTGTGCCCGGTTAGACAGCTCCACCACATAGTTTACCTCATTTAGCTGCTTGACCACCTTGAAAGGGCCTTCCCAAGCGGCCTGCAGCTTGTTTTTCCTCACGGGGATGAAAACCATCACCTGGTCCCCAGTGGCGTAGGCACGGGCCCACGCCGTGCGGTCATAGAGACCTTTTGCTTCTTCTGGGCTCTGGCCAGATTTCCCTTGGCCAGGCCCATGAGCTCAGTAAGTCTCTCTCGGAAGGTCAGGACATACTCCATCACTGACTCTCCCTCGGGGGCGGCCTCCCCCCTCCCATTAGTCTCTCATCAGGTCCAGGGACCCCCTTACCCTCCTGCCATACAACAGTTCGAAGGGCGAGAATCTGGTAGATTCCTGGGGCACTTCCCTGTACGCGAACAGCAGGTGCGGTAGGTACTTGTCCCAGTCCTGCGGATGCTGGTTCATAAAGGTTTTCAGCATCATCTTTAGCGTCCCATTGAACCTCTCTACTAGCCCATTGGACTGGGCATGATATTTCTCCCACAAGCACCGGAGCAGGGCCGACATGAAGTTGGACCCTTGGTCTGTCAGCACTTCCTTGGGGAACCCCACTCAGCTGAAAATGGTCAGCAGCACATCCGCCACGGTGTCTGCTTCGATGGAGGATAAGGGCACCGCCTCGGGGTAGCGGGTAGCAAAATCTACCACCACCAGAATGTATTTCTTCCCCGACCGGGTTGTCTTGCTGAGAGGCCCCACTATGTCCATGGCCACCTTCTGGAAGGGCTCCTCTATAATAGGCAAAGGCCTCAAAGCCGTTTTCCCCTTGTCCCGAGCCTTCCCCACCCGCTGACAGGGGTCACAGGACCGGCAGTACTGATGGACAGTTGTAAAGACCCCAGGCCAGTGAAAGTTCTGTACCAGCCTCTGCCTGGTGCGCCGGATTCCCTGGTGCCCTGAGAGAGGGATGTCATGGGCCAGGTACAGTAGCTTGCGGCGATACTTCTGGGGGACCACCAGCTGCCTCCTGATCCCCCACATCTCCATCTCACCGGGGGGAGCCCATTCTCGGTACAGGAACCCCTTCTCCCACAGGAACCTCTCCTGGCAACCTCTCCACATAGTCTGTACCTCCCTGCGGTCGGCCAGGTCCCTGAGCTTCCACAAGGAGGGATCTCTCTGTAACTCGGCCTGAAACTCAGCAGCTGGGGAAGGGATGGGGGCCTGCTCCCTCGTGCTGTCTGTGTCTGAGGCTGCAGCCTCGCTGCACCTGGTCCTTGGGTACTCCCTCCCCACTGGGGCAGGGTCCTGCGCCCCTTGCATGGTACCCTCTCCGAGGCCAGGGCATAGCGCCCCTCGCCGGCTCTGGCTACGGGTCACGACCAGGGTGTCCCGGGGTTTGCTTGGCCAGTCCTCTAGGTCCCCCCCCATCAGTACCTCAGTGGGCAAATGCTGGTGCACCCCCATGTCCTTGGGGCCCTCCTTGGCCCCCCCATTTCAGGTGTACCCTCACCACGGGTACCTTGAATGGGGTCCCGCCCACCCGTCAGGGTCAGGTAGGTGTTGGGCACCACCCGATCTGGGGCCACCACCTGAGGCCGGGCCAGCGTCACCTCCGCACCCGTATCCCAGTATCCAGTGACCCTCCTCCCATCTATCTCCAGGGGAACAAGGCACTCTCTCCGGAGAGACAGCCCCGCGCCCACCCTATAAACCGAGAACCCTGAGTCCGGAGCATCCAGCCCCCCCGAGGAGCTGATCTGGGGCCCTCCTCCCTCCGGAGCAGTTGATAAGCTGCCAGCCCCCCTTTTCTGGGCTGTCGGCCCCTCGTCCGGCTGAGTCCCTACCCAGTTAACCCGGTGTGGGTTTGGTCTGCTCAGTCTGTCTCTGATCTTGGGGCACTGGGACCGTATGTGGCCTCTCCGGCCACAGTGATAGCAGCTCATGTCCCGTTGGTCCCCTCGAGCGGGTCGGTTGGTCCTGATGTCGGAGGTTCCCCTCGGGAGGGGGTTCTCCCTATTTCCCCTTTGGGAGGTCCCATGGTGACTCTCTTGCTGCCTCATGGTGGGCCTGCTCCTTTGGGATTCTTCCCTGCTACCCTCTGACCGAATGTTCATAAACTCGTCGACCAGCCGCCCTGCGTGCTGCGGGCTCCCTGGATTTTTGTCCATCAACCATAGCTTCAGGTCTGATGGGCACAGTTCATACAGTTGTTCCAGTACGAATAGTTCGAGCAGGCCCTCCATAGTTTGGGCCCCAGCTGTCCACTTGCGGGCGTATCCATGTATCCGGTTGGCCAGTTGTAGGTATGTGACCTCAGGGGTTTTACGCTGACTCCGGAACCTTTGACAGTACGTTTCAGGAGTCAGCCCAAGCTCGCGAAGCAGGGCCTTTTTGAACAGTTCATAGTCCCGTCTCCGCCTGTTTCATTCGGCTGTACATGTCCACGCCTGCAGGGTCCAGTAAGGGGATGAGAAACTGGAGCCTGTCTGCAGGGTCAACCTTGTGCAACCTGCAGGCATTCTCAAAGGCCGCCAGGAAGCTGTCTATGTCTTCTCCTTCCTTACGCCGGGCCAGGAAGTTATGATCAAACTTCCCTGCAGTCTTGGGTCCCCCCTCACTCACCGCAGCCGGGACCTCACTGCTCCTCAGTCTGGCCAGCTCCAGCTCATGCTGACGTTGTTTCTCCTCATGCTGACGCTGTTTCTCCTTCTCCTCTAGCTCATGCTGGCGTTGTTTCTCCTTCTCTTCCCGCTCATGTTGACGCTGCTTTTCGCGATCCTCCAGCTCCTTCATTTTCATCTCCCAATCCAGCTGCCTCCACTCCTGGGATGGAGAGCTCCGCTGGGAGGATCCCCTGCTGGCTGCCGGGGTCAGGGTGCCCTCGGTATTTGCTGGGCTTCCCCCAACCCCTCCCCTGGGCATAGGCAAGAGGGGTCTCAGGGTGTCTTCGGCAGCAGTCTGACCACTCCCAGCCAGGTCAGGCCCTGGGGCCCATGCTGCGTCTGTTGGGCGGCTTCCCTCAGGGACAGGGATCGGGTCATCCAAGAGATCCTTCTCCTCCAGCTGCGCAATCAGCTGTTCTTTGGTGGACCTCCCAATGCGCAGCCCCCTCTGCCTGCACAGCTCCACCAGGTCGTTCTTATGGCGCTTAGCATACATCTTCCTGTTGGCCACTCGCAGGCCTGTGCGGTCTTGGCCCCCACGGCTTCCAGGAGGAACCCCTAGTGTGCCAGCCCTTCTCACTGGTCACACCCCTCAGGGTTAAGCGTAGCTCGTCCGCCCCCCGAAACCGCTTCTCTCTGCCTCTTCAGCAACCTGCTCCCCGTCAATCCCCCTTCGTTTTACTGCTCTCCAGTCACTTACTGCAGGAAGCACCGTTCACGGGGTGCAGTAGATCCCACCTCTGACACCAGTTGTCACGGAGTGTGGGGGGGTCAGGCCCTGCACCCCTCTTCCCGGGATTCAATGTGACTCTCAGCCAACCAGTAGAACAGAAGGTTTATTAGGGATGCCAGGAACACAGTCCAAACAGAGCTTGTAAGTACAAACAGGACCCCTCCTGCAGGCCCTTCTGGGGGGCAGGGAGCTTAGACCCCAGCCTTGGGGCTCCCTGCGTTTCACCACCCAGCTCCAAACTGAAACCAACCAGACAAACCCTCCAGCAGGCTCTTCCCCTCCCCCGGGGTCCCTCCTCTAGCCTGTGTCCATTCTCCCAGCCAAAGGTGTCACCTCTCCCCACCCCCCTCCTGGCTCATGTTACAGCCTCAGGTAAAGTCTCTCATTCCCAATGCAGCAGGTCCCAGGGAACATCCCCATCCACCTCGCTCCCTACTCCGGCACATAGGGAACAGTCCTTCCTGGGTCCCAGCAGACCAGTCTGAGCTGCTGGCTGGGTCTGGCCCTCTATCTGATGGATTAACACCCCAGAGGAGTCTGGGGGACCACAGGGGGTGGGCAGCAGGTAGCTCAGGTGGATGGCAGGCGGAGGCTGCAGCCAGCGGGGCTCTGAGTGGAGTGACGGCAGGACCGGTTCGCTACAAGCGAAGGAGACAGTTCAGTCCATGGGGCAGGAGTGTGTACTAGAGCCAGGTGTGTCCCAGTACCCCCGACAGAGAACCTTTCCCCCGCCCCTGCAGAGGGAGCTGGTGGGTGGTTCCTTGCTGTGCATGAGGATGCCATGGACATCTGTGGAGCGGGATCCTTTGGTGATGCTCACTGAGCTAACATCCATGCGGCCAGTGGCAGGGACCTGAAGGATCTGCCCCTGCTTCTGAGACAGAAGATCCAGGCTGTTTGGAAGTGGGAGCAGGCCATACGGAGACGTGTAGCAGGTCTGTCTCGCCTCGAAAGGAGCTGCACAATTCATTGTAGCTACGTCTCATCTAGTGTCCCTGACGGCCCTGGAGATGAGAGGCCCTGGAGAACGCATGCAGGAGACCTCCTGTCCATGCGAAGAGGAAGGCATGTGGGAGACTGTGTGTGGAGCAGAGCAGGGGGTACGTGCTCTGATTACCGGCGAACAGATCCCTTGCAGAGACAGACTCAGCACTGCAGCTGTCCTGCAGGGATCTGCCCTGGACAAGCCAGGCTGCGAGGCGGGGTGCACGGCTCTCCAGGGGTGAGCTCTGCCATGGCCTCGAGATACTTTTGGGGAGGACCCCCACGGTTGGCCGAGCTCTAGGCTTAGCTTTCCCCACGGCGAGCCCCACACACCCACGCTCCCAGACCGGGCCTGCGGGTTCCAGCCCCCTCTGAGTCGCAGCGCGGCTCCCCAGACTCCTGCAGAGACGTCTGTGTGTCAGGGCGCGACGCTCCCCGTTTGCAGCACGGCCCGCTCACAACGAGGCAGCGTTTAGCTGTCACCCAGACTCAGAGGCCTCGGGCCAGCACGGGGAAGCCACGTTTCAGGCAGAGCCCACGCCGGCAGAAGCAGATGTTCTGACTCCCTGCCACCCTCTCCCTCCGGCTGCAGGTCTGGGTGTCTGCAGCCTCACACCTAACGCCCAGCTGCTCCCGCCTCAGTTTCTCTGTCTCCGCATGCTGGGTTCACGCTCCAGCTTCCTTTGCTGCCAATCACTTAAACTAATCTGCCATCGCAGAGGTTTCCGGCGTCTGCGCAGAGGCCCAGATGTGGCCAGGCCTCGACACCGAGCTCTTACGTCTCCTGGTCCCAGAGAGGAAGTTAACCCCTTCGCACCCAGCAGGTAGCAACACAAAGGGAGTGGGCACACTGAGTCACACAAAGAGTTTATAGAATATTACCCAAACCTCCTGCATTCTCCCCAGCATGTGCCCCGACATCAGAGGACGGCTGTCCCTCCCGCCAGGCGCTTGGTAAAGCCTGCTGGGGCCACAGCAGGCCGAATGGCAGTGACCTGCCCTGGGACTCGGCGATACCCCTGTAAGCCAGACGCATGGCCACAGGTACACAAGTGCCTGGCGTGTCGAGAGCTGGGAACTGATCCTGAGGATCTAGGATGGGCTAGACGGAGGTCGGGGTTACATCCACCCGAGGTGCTGGGTGAATTTGCTGGGACGTGGTAAGTCCAGGACCAAGTGCACATGCCCAAAAGGAAGGGGGTGGGGGGAACAATGGGAGGAGAAACCCTGGTCTCCAAAAGGCGAGGCCCCTCCTCGCTGGCCCCCGATGGAGCACAGAGGCCCCCTCTTCTCAGCAATGGTTCATGAGAACCGTCCCTGAAGGGGGGGTGGGGGGAGAGACTAGAACTAGCGGGTCACCCCAGTGGCTAAAGCCCGCGAGTGCCAGACGAGTGCAGAACAAGGCCAAGCGGCTGCCAGGAGGGAGCAGCGGGGGCCAAGGCTCCGGCAGGAACAGAAGCTGCCCGTTGTCCTGGGTGCAGGATGGGCAGAGCTGGACGAGACCCCCAGCCACAGGAGCTCCCTCAGGGGGCTGGGAGCAAGAACCTGGTATCAGCTCTGAGGAGCCCACTGGCCGGCCCGGCCCCGATCACGGAATGGCTCCTCTCTGTAGCTGGGAGCGAGAGGTCCAGGAAACATGGACTGGCTTCAGAGCCCTTGCGGGTGTGAAGAGATCACTGGGCGGGGAGGGCCAGGGCTGCAGGAAGAGGCGCTCTTGGCGCTGGGCTGGCTGGTTCTCAGTCCAATGCCCAGGGTCTAATGAACTGCCGCATGTGCGGTCAGGAAGGAATCTTTCCCCAGGTCAGATTGGCTGTGACCTTCTCGCTTCCCTCTGTAGCGTGTGGGTGCAGAGCACTCGCAGGGATGATCTGGGTCTCTCTCACTATCACTTCCCTGCCATTGCTCGAGCATTGTGCACCTCAGTCCCCGCCAGTCTGCCTGTGGCACATCACAGTCGCCTCCCGTGTGTCTCAGCTGGGTTGTTGCGTGGAGTGGGCTGGTGCTGGCTAGACAGGAGGTCAGACAGATGATCTGGTGGCACCTTCTGGTCGTTAAACTCTGTGACTCTAAGATAAGGACCAAGCCCATGAACTTGAATAGAAACTTAGCCAATGAAAGATGCTTGCAGCTCATTCCGGCAGCTTTGTCCCTGTTATCTCCTCATCACCTCGGCATGTTCAATTCTGTGTTTAATCCTTGTTTTAACCACTTTAAGTGCTCCTGGAGCCAGGCTCCCAGGTCTGAGAGTCAGAGACAGTGTTGGTACCTTCCAGGTCCCTGCTGTGGGAGCTGACTTGAATAAAAGATACATACTCTTGCTAGCAGCTCAGACTCTTGGGCAGACAAACATCCTGTTCTGGAGACTTGCTGCTCCCTACTGACCAGTGTCCAGCACCTCCTCTCGTACACCTCCGTCTCGGACAGCGCCTCATCTTTACCTGCAGGGCCAGGGCAGCCATCTCCCAACGTCCTCTCTGGATTGAAGACTGATGGCTCTCTGCAATATCCTTCTCCTCCTTACCTGCGCCCTTCCCCCTAGGGCTCCCATTTTCTCACAGCCTTCCTGCTTCTCAAACACTCGGACAATTATTTTTTTTGTTTCAATGTCTTCAGATACTTGCTCTTTAAATTCCCTCTTAGGCTCCTCATTTCCACGCACGCCTTACCTGCCAGCGTTTGTTCCTTCTGCAGGCCACCCTTGCTCCATGTCCCCGGCCCAGGAAGGGATCTGTTTGCCTCAGGGACCCTGGAACCTAGTCACATTGCCAGACTGGCTAAGCTCTTGCTGCCCTGCCGCCTTTGCGGTCTATAGCTTCCCTGCCTCCTAAGACTCTGTTATTGGTGCCTCCAGGCTCCCACGCTGAGTCAAAAGATTGTATCATCCTCACGTTGGACTCCAGGATCTTCAGGGTTTGGAATCAGCCTTCCCAGAGCCGAGTGTCACTGGGCCGGTGTTTGGTACCTTCCCTCCCGTCAGGACGGTGAACTGACCCATCCCATGGTCACTGGTACTTGGTGGCTCACCCGAGTTACTCCTTGAGCCCGCGGCTGTGCGCTGGGAGCATTCCCTGTGCTCCAGAACTAGCTACTCCAAGACACAGTCGTTTCCAGTGTGGAAAAACCCCTTGTGAGAACTGACTTCTTTAAATGCAGGGAGCCCAAGTCCCCTATTACAACTGTTTGCTTAGACCTCACTGCCTCTCCGATCTCCCTCAGCACTGCGCCAAAGGTCTCCTGCCCCAGAGCTGGGTGCCCATGGGGTGAGTACGCTCAGGGCTGGGAGGGACCTCCTAGGTCACTGAGTCCAGCCCCGGCTATCACAGGCCGCCCCGTCATAGCAACCCGTTCAGAGACCAATCAGCTCCCTCTCCACCAAACGGATCTGCTGTGTGCATGTCTCCGCTGGCGTGTTCTCAAGGGGAGTGCCACGCTCCCCACTCCAGCCTGCCCTGCCTGTGTGGGGTACAGCCACCATCTCTGCGTCCCACCCGGCAGGAATGCCTGTTCTTCGCACGCCCCTCCCTCCAAGGCCAGGACTCGAGTCACGGCCTTTCACTTATCAGTATCTCTCAGCGGAGCAGACACACTCCTAGAGTTTGTTTCATTCCTTGGTGCAACGCCCCACCCTGCTCCTGCAGTGGTCTGCCCCCCAAAGTCTCCTCCTTCCCTGCAATGTCTCTCCCCAAGCTCAGCCTGTCCCTGCCCCAGGTCAGCTGGAATCTCTGCCCTGGCTACAGCAGTCCCCTTGGCTCAGTTACCTCCCCAGTGGAGGCCTATGCCTGCCTGACCAGGGCGCCTCAGGTCCTGCTGGCATCCCCAGCTCCTAGGCTGTTACCCTCTAACCTAGCCTGCTCTCTGCTGGCAGCCTGGGTCCCTTTGCTGATGGTGAAGCCCGTCCCTTCTGCACGGACTCTGCCTTCCCCAGTACCCCATCAACACAACCCCTCCTTCTCCACCACCTTCGGCACCCTGCACCGCGTCCCTGGGGGTCCCCGTAGGCTGGCCCTGCCCCTGGTGCATGGCAGGGGACAGCCACGGGCCTCGGCATAGAGCCTCTTCCTAGCCCTGGAGCTGCAGCTCCAAGGAACTCACCCCACCCCACGGCTCCCCCCAGCACCCTCTAGGAGCCTCTCTAGGTCCCTCCCACCCGGGGGCAGGTTCCTGCCTGGCTCTCACAGTCTCCACAGCCCCAGCTCAGGCCTCCCCATAGCACAGCCCGGCTGCACCCCCCAGCTGGCATCTCGGCCCCTGGAGCGTCCCCCATGCTGCGGGAGGGACCATCGGCCTCCCCTACATCCAGCCGACAGCAGGGCCAGCTACGCAGTGTGTCCACTCCCCCATCTGCAGGGCCCGGGGCAGCCAGGCTAGACACTACAGGCTGCCCTGGGCCCCCCACGCTGCTTGCCCTGCAAGCCCCTGGCCCCCAGGCAGGCACACAACACACAAGCCCCCCCGCCGGCTGCTCTTCCAGCTGCACTGGTTACTCCAGGGTGTGTGTTCAGAGATGGGGCTAGGTTCAGTCAGCGGGGAGTGCTGGGGTGGGGTCCCATTTCTCACCTGGTTGATGTGCACTGAAGGAATAGAGGCCGCGGAGACAGACGAATGGCTAGGTGAATTGGGCAGGGACTTGCAGGGCCCTATGGAGAGCTGCTGCTTCTTCCGCAGGGCCACCACCTTCTGAGCCACTGAAAGAGAGAAGAAAGGGGCTAGGGTCAGGTGGCTTTCCCCACCCCCCTGCATCTCCAGAGCAGGTCAGAGACACCCAGTGCCGGCTCCCGCCTCTGCCTGCAGCCAATACCTGGGGCTTCAAACTGCCCCTCGCTGTGGCACCAGGGACGCCGGCGGCACATCGAACCTGCGGCTGCCCCAGGCTGCAGGGCACGAGAGCACGGAGCCGCTAACGGCTGCCCCAGGGGAGCGGCGAACACTGCAGTTTACCCTGCCCCCTGGGTACGTGTCCCGCAGTTCCTGGCCCTGCTCCATAAAGCAGCGGCTTCAGGGGGATTCGGAAAGATCTGCAGGAGAAAAGGTCGAATTCCCATAATTGCTTGGGACACACCCATCAGCCTCTGGGCACTGGCTCCGTATCCAAGCCCTGGCCTCAGAACAGGGCCAGGCTGGACCCTCGGCTGCTGGAGCTTTGGAGAGCAGTTGCAAGGCCCCTTGGGCAGCGAGGGGCTCCCGCAGGAGCGGCAGAGGGGGCAGCAGCTCACAGAGTCAGCTGCTGAACTGGGGATGCCCTGAACACATCACGTAGCCCTGCCCTTCATCCCAGCTGCTCCTGCACTCCGCCTCAAATGCCACAGGTGCCCCCATCCCCAACTCCTCCAACCTGGCCACTTGGCACCTCCACCCTCCAGACTGGGAGCCCTCTACTCTAGACACGCCTCTACCCTCCATGTTTAAACAAAGATACACCCCCCTCTCCTGTGACCCACACGGTAAGCACAGGCCTTCAGTCTCCTGCTGGGGCCCTGCCCGCCCCTGGAGACAGCAGGCAGCTCTACAGAGTGCCTTGAAGGCTGACACACATGGGAACGGGGGGGAGCAGGCACCCCGGTGAGGGGCCGTGCAGAGAAAGCCCTGCCAGAAGCGCTCCTCTCTCCCACGTGGGGGGCTCCAGCCAGTGCCCCACTGATCACAACGGCGTCAATACAGCATTGGGAGAGGTGTCCCTCAGACAGGCAGTGCAAAGCCACTGAGAGCTTCCCGGGGTAAAGCCAGCCTGGTCAGTGCCATATGCTGCTGGGACGATGTGCCCTGTCGCAAGGCCGCTGCTGAACTCTGCGCTGGCTGCAGGTCCCAGAGAGCCTGACAATGCTGCAGCAGGTACAGCATCGAACCGGGAGTGTCTAACCCTCAGGTAGCCCCGAGGGTCCCTGCACCCCAACACCATGGCTGCACGCAGATGGGAAAGGCTGACTTGGCCAGAGCTGGGAGTCCAGCCCAAACTGCCTCCCTTGGAGTGGCCCGTGTTACCTCTGCCATCTCTCCCGGCTGTCCCCCCCAAACCAACAGCACCTCCCTCTTCTCTGGGATGAGCCTCAGCAAGCAGGCTGGCCCCCCTGCTCTGTGCACCGCAGCGCTGGGCCAGGCCACTGACCGTGCTGGCTGGGTCAGGTGATGTGGAGACACTGAGCGAGGTGTCGTCAGAAAACTGCCGGCACCACAACCCCCTCGCCCCCGCCTGTCTGCAGGCAGAAGCGGAAGGGTGACGAGGCGGACCCAGCAGCCCCTCACCGTGCAGCGATGGTCAGGAGCAGCGGGCCCACCCAGCCCGGAGGCCAGTGCTCACCAGCTGGAGCGTGCGCAGACTGGTAGGACAGCGCTGTTGTCCGGCTGGCAGCAGAAGCTGCAGAACGTTTTCATCCCTCTGTGGGGGACAGGCCTCCACACTGCAGCCTCAGGCCGCGTGGGGGAGAGCGGCAGCTGCCCTGCCCATGAGCCCACCCAACTGTTCCTGGACAACCGGGCACTGGCTCGTGGTCAGGACTCCACCGGGGGCGCCGTTGTCGCGTCTGTTTCCATGCAACACACAGAACGCTGCAGGGGCATGCGATGACGGGGGCCAATGCACCAGAGAGCACCGAGGGACAGAAACAGCGGGAGCCCGAGTCTGCTCCCCCACCCCACCCCCAGCAAGCCCCGAGGCTCCACGCCGGCCTGGGTGGCAGGCCCCTGCAGGTCCCCTCAAGAGCCGGCAGAGGAGGGCACTTCCCACCACACAACACTGAGCCCCTGGGGCACCAGGCTCCCAAGTCCACTCCCAAGCTACGCAGAGAGGTGGCAATTCTGCGAGACGCTGAGTAAGGCAGAGTGGGCTGGGGTTTGACTGGGAGAGACTGAGAGGCCCACAGTGACAGCTCTGGGGTGGAGCCGCACCCCGGCCTGAGGCAGCAGCAAGATGAACAGTCACTATTCACAGCTGCACAGCCGAGCTGCTGCCTCAGAAACGCTCCGTGCGCACAGGTTCCAACGGAGGGGCCTCCTTGAGCTCATGCTGGCACCGCTGTTCGTTCCTGTCATTTCTTGCTCTGCTGGTGGGGGGTTTCTACAGCTATATTAATTATTCCACGGCTTTTGTTTGCTTTGTGAGGGATTTTTTCCTGGAGCAGAGAACATGGCGTGCGCGGGTGGAGCAGGAATTATTAGCAATTGTGGCTACAGGCACCGCGAGGGACTTTGGGTGGTGAGTTTGCACTTTGGTCGGACGGGCATTTTCCTCCTGCTTGGTTTGGATTTGTATTGGCTGTGGTGAGGGAGCACAGTCCGACTGATGTGCTGCCTACGCGGAGACCTTCGGGAGAAATTCCTTCATTAGACGAGCACAAACAGGCAGGGCAGCGGTGAGATCCAACTCAGGGAACACGCAGCCCTGAATGAGGGCAGCAGGGCCATGACGTGTGTGTCGTAGGGAGTCTCATTTTCTCTGCCACCATCACATGAAGGAAGGATGCCTGGCAGATGAAGGAGCTGCCCTGAATAACCAGGTGGTGTAGAAACCAGCTGCTGCGTCTGCCATCCTCTCTCTGGAACCGTGGCGCCCAGAGCACATTCGCCTATTCCGGCATCAGCTCTTGTCCTGGCTCTCTCCTGCTCCAGAGGGAGTGTCGACGCCGAATCCCTCTGAGGAACAGATTCTCTCCCGGCCCCCGGTGTATGTAGTTGTCTGGCACTCGGATCCCGCAGGCCTGACCCTCCACCTGCTCTGGGCGGTGCGGGGGGTTGTACTGGTCACTACAAGGAATAAGAAGTGACGGGTTAATCGCCATAGCGATGGCTCTTCCACCCCTGGACGACCAAGGAACGCCAAGCCCAGCGCCTCCCCTGCTCCCGGGAGGGGGCAGCTCTTGCTGAAAGCAGGAGCAATGGAGGGGGCAGGTCTGGGTGCGCATGGGGGGCTGCAGTTCAGCGAAGGTGACGGATCGCAGGGAAAGAGCACCCTTCGGAGCACCTCTCTGCGGCGGGTCCCAGCAGGCAGAAGGGGGGCGATTTACCAGCGCGTGGAAAGCAAGCCCACTGGAGCTCTTCATCCAGAGCACGCCAGAAAAAACGCCGTGCGTGTTCCTGTGGGTGCAGGGAAACGCATTGCTCCTGATGTGCACGCGCTAGAGCAGCGGCTGTATAAACGCTACCCAGGCCCCGCTCCCAAGGACTGGGGGACAGAAGGGCTACAGAAGTGGGAGCTTACCTCAGGAGCCAGGGTTCCCAGAGCGCTGCCTGTGGACGTTCACACTCGTGGCGTGCCGCTGAGCCCAGGGAAGCTGCTGGAGAGCACAGCCTGCTGGGGCCAAGGAGCCCGGGGGCTCAAAAACGGCCCAAGTGCCTCAGTTCCTTCACTACAGCCCAGAAGCCTGCAGTGGAAGGAGCCAGCCCACGAACACCCCCAGCAGAGCCTCTGCATTGCCCAGGCTGGGAGTGGGAGTCCGAGCTAGCTGCACAGACCCTGGCGGGGCAGGCTGCAGAACTGGTTCCCGAGGGGACTTCAGCTCGACGCCCAGCTGAGAGTGGTGCTGCATGAGCATCTGCACAGAACTCCGGGAGCAGCCCTGCAGATAAGGGGGCCTCTCGCTGCAGGCAGAAGCCAGCCTCCCAGCCAGACCCGGGAGCACCCAAAACTCCACCCGTCCTGCAGCGTCCACGCTGTTTGCAGCAGGTAGTGTGAGTCTGCCCCAGCTGCAGTGTAGACGCACTGTAGTTCTAGCACGGAAAGCTGGCAGAGGCAGGCCACTGCTGCCCCCGTCTCCCTGGCAGGGGGAGCCCTCGTGCCCCGTTACCCTAGACACGGCCCCGCAGTCTAATGCCACTAGCCGGGTGCTGAGTGGAGACGCATCCCTGGTGCTTTCATCCCCGGAGGATGCAACAAGTTTAGGACGTTCCCTAAACAGCGGAGTCCTGGCCAGACAAAAAGCCACGGCCCTGCTGACATCTACAAAGCAGAGTCTGACTTCCCGGGGGGAGAAATCCTCAGCCAAGAACAGGGTTAGGGTGGATTTCAGACAGTGCCTCTGGCGTACGCTTGGGATGAGGACACAGGACATGTTACCCCTGCAGAATACGGCAAAGGGAGGATCCACTATTCAAACCTAACCCCCCCTTGGCCGACGCCCGTGTTACGAGCCAGGGCGTGAATCAGTCACATACACGCTACATGCTAACACCAGGAGTGGAGCTGCTGTAGCACAGGCAGGGGCTGGCTGTGCCAAGCACAAACCCGCCTGAGCCCCTGGGTACGTGCTCGGGCAGCCAGCCCGGGTTGCCGCTTGGGGCTGCCCAGGCTACCTCGGCGAGGTTCCATTTCGGCGTCTAGCTCTCGAGTGCGTCTCTGCGAGCTGCGGATCACGCCCTCGCTCGTAGCACAGACACAGCCCGACTCTGCCTGCTAGCGGAACGGCGATGAACCCATCCAGACAGACCCTCAGCCTGGTAAGTCAGAACAGCGGCCGCGATTTCAGTGGAGCAACCTCGATTTACCCCCAGGAGGATATGCCCCAGGGTCTTCAAAGGCAGGAAGGAGAGAGAGCACACGCCCAAGGGCTCCAGGCGAAGGTCCCACGGTGCAGCAGGCTCTCCGGAGGCATTAGCCAAGGCTTGAGGAATCCTGCAGCAGCAGGATGACTAAAATCAGCATGACTCTCCACTGGGGGTTGCATGGGGAGAAGACAAGGAGCGGCCCAGAGACTTCAGGTCCAGCCAACAGTCCCAAACAGCCTAGGCAGGCCGGGAACAGGCAACATTCTCTGCTGCCCACAAGACCCTTTTCACTCCCGGGGACAGAGGGGTCTCTGCATGCCTTCTGGGCTCAACAGGTCTGACATCCTGCCCCGAGAGTCAGGCCACGAGGCGGTGCGATTCCCGACCAGGAGGCAGGATCGGACCGTCTCCCTGAGACGGCAGGGCTCAGGGAACCAGCAGGAAAAATGGAGGCTCCCATAAGAGATTTGGGAGGGGCATACAGCCACACAGCCTAGCCCAGGCCGGACTCAAGCTCTGGCCTGTCGTTTGATCGCCAGTGGGGAGATGCTCCCGCCTAGCACGGCCACGGGATGGAGTCTCTGGGGCAGAGCACAGGGCATTTCACACTGATGTTGGCTGGAGAGGGGTCTCCACTCCTTTAACAGCAGATCCACTGGGGCTTGTTTCCAGCAGCATTCCTGTCCCTGACACAGATACTGCATCGGGGCTCCTCACAATCTTTAGTGTATTTATCATCACAGTGTCCCTGTGAGGGGGGCAGGGCTATTACCCCATTTTGCAGTTGGAAACTGAGGCAGAGAGACCAAGGGCTTGTCTACATGGGACGTCCCTGTGTGGAAAGCTCGAGCACTGTAGAGAGACCAGGTGTCCCTTAGTCCCAGGCAGACTTGCACTGATCTCCGGGGATCCTCTCTCGGGAGAAGGGTGACTGGCAAACAACCCTGGAAGAAATGCCCTGGCCTGGCCTGAGCCCTCGAAGGCCCCACAACAGAGATTCTTTGGGCAGGCACAAGAGTGGACTTGTCTCGAACCCAGAGACCGAGGGCCTGGAACATCTTGACTGATTCCTTGAATGCCCAGGGAGAACGGGGACAAACCAGCCAATTGTCTAGTGATGGGAACATCTTGACACCCGAGATGGACATCAGCCACCCCAGGCATTTGGTGACTCCCCTTGGTGCAGCCCCTTGCACGGAGAACAGATGTTGTCCCTCCGCAGAGAGAGGCATCATTCCGACAGTCACACAGACGCAGGCAGCGTTATGCAGAAGCTCCAAGCCAGTTCGAGGGGACAGGGCAACACATGGAACTTCCCAAGGAAGCCAGGTTTCAGGGTGGTAGCCGTGTTAGTCTGTATCAGCAAAAACAACGAGGAGTCCTTGGGGCACCTTAGAGACTAACACATTCATTTGGGCATAAGCTTTCGAGAGCTAAAACCCACTTCATCAGATGCATGGAGTGAAAAAATACAGTAAGCAGTATATATATATATTACAGCACATGAAAAGATGGAAGTTGCCTTATCAAGTGGGGGGTCAGTGCTAACGAGGCCAATTCAATTAAGGTGGAAGTGGCCTATTCTCAACAGTTGATTACTTTTGTAGTGCTAACGAGGCCAATGCAATCAGGTGAACATTGCCCATTTCCAACAGTTGACAAGAAGGGGTGAGTATCAGCAGAGGGAAAATCACTTTTTGTAGTGACCCATCCACTCCCAGTCTTTATTCAGGCCTAATTTGATGGTGTCCAGTTTGCAAATTAATTCCAGTTCTGCAGTTTCTCGTTGAAGTCTGTTTTTGACGTTTTTTTGTTGAAGAATGACCACTTTTAAGTCTGTTATTGAGTGTCCAGGGAAACTGGAGTGCTCTCCCACTGGTTTTTGAATGTTACAATTCTTGATGTCTGATTTGTGTCCATTTATTCTTTTGCATAGAGACTGTCCGGTTTGGCCAATGTAGTCGGTCTCGGGAGGGCCACAAAGGGAAGGGCCGTTTCTCACGCTGGATGAGAAAACCTGTCCTGAGGAGCTCACCTCTGCTCTGAGCAGCTCCTCATGAGGGATCCCTGCAGCGCCATGGGGTGGCAGAATGGAGCGAAACTGGTTCACGTATCCAAGCTGAACGAGATCTAGCGACTGGATGGGATTCCACTGCAAGCGGCCAGGCCCCAGCAGGCAGGGAGGGAAGCAGAAGTCAGAAATCTCAGTGGTTTTCAAGCAGCACGCCAGATCTGCAGCGACACAAGGCAGTAGCTCTGCCTCAGACATTCCTGAGGAACGTCTCCAACACCGGAAGGACGAAGACTCCCTGTCCCTGGTGGTGTCGGACTCAATGGTGCACACACACCAGCCTGACCGTACACTCGGGCACTGGCCACAGGCAGAAGGAAAGAGTCCAAACCCTTGGGACTGGCGAGACGGGCAAAGCTGCAGCCGCTCTCCGCACTCAGCGCGCCTGGCAGGAATCTTTCCACAGGCTCCCGGGACTCAGGCTAACAACTGTGCCCCGGCCAGGGCAGCACCGAGAAGTCCAGCACAAAAGGGCCCTTGTGCAGAGGCCAGCTCAGCACGGTGCAGCAGCACTCTCAAAACGAGGGTCTGCTGGAGCCGAGAGCCCCCTGCGCTGATGGCCTTGGTCATGGCACTGATTTCCTCTGAGCCAGGGAAGAGCCTGGCACTGAGAAGCTCCTGCACCCACCCGCTCTAAGGGAACAAAGCTTTGCTGGAGACGCTTCACCACCAAGACACCAGCATGTGCATGCTGAGTGCCGGCAGCTAAGAGCATCATGTGCATTACATTAGAATGGCCAGACTGGGTCAGACCGAAGGTCCACCTAGCCCAGTATCCTGTCTTCCACCAGTGGCCAATTATCAAGTGATCCATCCCCTGTCGCCCATCCCTAGCTTCTGGTTAACAGAGACTAGGGGCACCATCCCTGCCCATCCTGGCTAATAGCCATTGATGAACTAGATACATTCATGGAGGATAGGTCCTTTTTTTAACCTGTTCTAGTCTTGGCCGTCACAACATCCTCTGGCAAGGAGTTCCACAGGTTGACTGTGCGTTGTGTGAAATACTTCCTTTTGTTTGTTTTAAAACTGCTGCCTATTAATTTCATTTGGTGGCCCCTGTTATGAGAAGAAGTAAATAACACTTCCTTATTTACTTTCTCCACACCAGTCATGATTTTATAGACCCGTCATATCCCACCTTAGTCGTCTTTTTTCCAAGCTGAAAAGTCCCAGTCTTATTAATCTCTCCTCATACAGCAGCCATTCCATACCCCTAATCATTTTTGTTGCCCTTTTCCAATTTCAATATCTCTTTTTTGAGATGAGGCGAACACACCTGCAAGCAGTATTCAAGATGTGGGCGTACCATGGATTTATATAGAGGCAATGTGATATTTACTGACTTTTTATCTATTCCTTTCTTAATGATTCCCAACGTTCTGTTCGCTTTTTTGACTGCTGCTGCACAGTGAGTGGATGTTTTCAGAGAACTATCCACAATGACTCCAAGATCTCTTTCTTGAGTGGTAACAGTTAATTTAGACCCCATCATTTTATATGTATAGCTGGGATTATGTTTTCCAATGTTCATTACTTTGCATTTATCAACACTGAATTTCATCTGCCATTTTGTTGCCCAGTCGCCCCGTTCTGTGAGATCCCTTTATAGCTCTCCGCAGTCTGCCTGGAACTTAACTATCTTGAGTAGTTTTGTATCATCTGCAAATTTTTCCAACTCACTGTTTACCCCTTTTTCCAGATCATTTATGAATATGGTGAATAGGACTGGACCCAGAACAGACCCCTGGGGGACACCACTATTTACCTCTCTCCATTCTGAAAACTGACCACTTATTCCTACCCTTTGTTTCCTTTTAACCAGTTATCAATCCGTGAGAGGACCTTCCTTTTTATCCATGACTGCTTACTTTGCCTAAGAGCCTTTGGTGAGAGACCTTGTCAAAGGCTTTCTGAAAATCTAAGTACACTATATCCACTGGATCCCCCTTGTCCACATGCTCGTTGACCCCTTCAAAGAATTCTAGTAGATTGATGAGGCGTGATTTCCCTTTATAAAGCCATGTTGGCTCTTCCCCAACATATTGAGACATGATTTTCCCTTACAAAAACCATGTTAACTATTCATGAACAACTTATGTTCATCTATGTGCCTGAGAACTTTGTTCTTTACTATAGTTTCAACCAGTTTGCCCGGTACTGAAGTCAGGTTTACCGGCCTGTAATTGCCAGGATCACCTCTGGAGCCCTTTTAAAAAATTGGCGCCACATTAGCTACCCACCAGTCACTTGGTACAGCAGCTGATTTATCTGCAATCATAGAATCATAGAAGATTAGGGTTGGAAGAGACTTCAGGAGGTCATCTAGCCCAACCCCCTGATCAAAGCAGGACCAATCCCCAACTAAATCATCCCAGCCAGGGCTTTGTCAAGCTGGGCCTTAAAAACCTCTAAGGAAGGAGATCCCACCACTTCCCTAGGTAACCCATTCCAGTGCTTCACCACCCTCCTAGTGAAATAGTGTTTCCTAATATCCAACCTAGACCTCCCCCTCTGCAACTTGAGACCATTACTCCTTGTTCTGTCATCTGCTACCACTGAGAACAGCCGAGATCCATCCTCTTTGGAACCCCCCTTCAGGTAGTTGAAAGCAGCTATCAAATCCCCCCTCATTCTTCTCTTCTGCAGACTAAACAATTTCACATTTGAGTTCCTTCAGAACTCTTGGGTGATACCATCTGGTCCTGGTGGCTTATTACTGTCTAGTTTATCCATTTGTTCCAAAATCTCCTCTAATGACACCTCAATCTGGGACAGTTCCTCAGATTTGTCACCTAAAAAGAATGGCTCAGGTGTGGGAATCTCCCTCCCATCCTCAGCCGTGAAGATCGATGCAAATTTAGTTTCTCTGCAATGGCCTTATTGCCCTTGATTGCTCCTTTAGCACCTCGACCCTCCAGTGGCCCCACTGGTTGTTTAGCAGCTTTCTGCTTCTGATGTACTTACAAATTTTGTAGCTATTACTATTTAAGTCTTTGTCTAGCTGTTCTTCAAATTCTTTTTTGGCCTTCCTAATTGTATTTTTACACTTCATTTGCCAGAGTTTATACTCCTTTCTATTTTCCTCATTAGGATTTAACTTCCACTTTTTAAAGGATGCTTTTTTGCCTCTCACTGCTTCTTTTGACTTTGCTGTTTAGCCACAGTGGTGCTTTTTGGGTTCTCTTACTATGTTTTTTAATTTGGGGTATACATTGAGATTGAGCCTCTAGTATGGTGTGTTTAAAAAGTTTCCATGCAGCTTGCAGGGGTTTCACTTTTGGCACTGTAGAAGCGACAAAGGGTCCTGTGGCACCTTATAGACTAATAGAGGTATTGAAGCATAAGCTTTCGTGGGTGAATACCCACCTCATTGGATGCCAAGAAGACGCTTTTGGCGCTGTACCTTTTAATTTCTGTTTAACTAACCTCCTCATTTTTGAAATGTAATGCTGCAGTGTTGGGCTGCTGTGGAGTTTTCCCCGCCACAGGGATGTTACATTTAATTATATTATGGTCACTATTACCAGGTGGTCTAGCTATATTCACCTCTTGGACCAGATCCTGTGCTCCACTTAGGACTAAATCAAGAATTGCCTCTCCTCTGGTGGGTTCCAGGACTAGCTGCTCCAAGAAGAAGTCATTTAAGGTGTCAAGAAACTTTATCTATGCATCCCGTCCTGAGGTGACATGTACCCAGTCAATCTGGGGATAGCTGAAATCCCCCAATATTACTGAGTTTTTATTTTAATAGCCTCTAATCTCCCTGAGCATTTCACAGTCACTATCACCATCCTGATCAGGTGGTCTTATGTACTTATGATAGCGGAGAGATAAGCAGGAGAACTGGATGGAGTCAGGTAGGGAGGGGCTGAGCAGTGACGGGTGGGGAACGGGGACTAGCAGGACATGGGGAGAGACATGCTGCTGCGCTCCCAGACAAGACCATAACCACTCCTTTATACAACGCTAAAGGCAGCATTCGTTCAAAACTCTCCCCGAGCCAGCAGCATCGGGCCCCAGAACACCCGCTGCTTACCTACTCGAGCGGGCTCTTCCTCTGGCCAGACTGGCCTGGTCACTGTGTCCGGATCCTGAGACTCACTCAACAGATCCTGCCCTTGTCCCTGCGCTCACAGACCCAGCACTCTCCCCTCCTTCCCGGGCTACGGCCGCAGCAGCGCGTGAAGCCTTTGTGCTGTGCCGCTGCATCTCAGGCTGGCAGAAGGACGAACACCGAGAATTCACTCCAGAGCTTGAGAGAGCTGAGGGGTCCCGCTGCTTCGCCCCTGCTACCCCGACCCTAACACACCAGAACCGACGTTCTCCAGAGCCCAGAGCGAATTCAGCCCAGCCTGTCTCCCCATTGCCTGCACATCGGCTACCTCTAGCCGCACGCTCAAAGGAACCCTCCGAGACATGCCAGCAACAGGAGTAGACGGGAATAATCATCATTCAGGATGTTGATGATGACAAAATGGTGACAAAACCTGAGCTCCATGGCACCTGCAGTGCTATTGCACATGGAAGAGGCCGCAGGAAACTTGATCCCTGCGCAGCAGAGTGAAGGAAGCAGACCAGGTCACAGACTCATAACGTTTAATCTCCGAAGGGACCATCAGATCATCTGACCTCCTGTGTCTGACAGATCATTCACTTTCACCCAGTGTCCCCTACACTGAACCCAGTCACTGGCACTTAGATAAAGCATCTTCCAGAAAGGCCTCTAGTCTGGATCTAGAGACATCCAGAAATGGAGAACTCACCACTTCCCTGGGGAGTTTGTTGCAGTGGTTAATCGCACTGTTAAAAATGTGTACCTCATTTCTAGTTTGAAAGTGTCAGGTTTCAGCTTCCAGCCAGTGTTCTGCCCGTCTCCACTAGAGTACAGAGCCCTCTAGCGCCCAGGTACTTGTACATCAAGTCACCTCTCAGTCGTCTTTGTGAGAAGCTACACAAATTGAGTTCCTGCAGCCTCTCACTGCCAGGCATTTTCTCCAGCCCATGAATCATTTCTCTCTCTTTTCTGAACCCTTTCCAGCTTTTCAACATCCTTTTAAAAACGTGAACACCAGAACTGGCTGCAGTGTTCAGGACTGGTCTCACCAACACTTCACAGAGGTAACATCGCTTCCCAACTCCTATTCCCGTGTCTACATACAAAGATCGCACTAATGCTTTTGCCTTAGCATCACACTGGAAACTTAGACTAAGTCCAGAAGAGACCTCATCATCACATCTAGTGTCTGATCTCCTCAGACACCAGTCTTCATGTCGTCCACAAATTTTATCAGCAGTAATTTTATATGGACTTCCAGGCTGCTGATGAAAATGTTGACTAGCGTTGGGCCAAGTACCAATCCCTGTGGACCCCACCATTCAATGGTGACTCTCTATTGATAACTACATCTTAGTTGTCAGCCAGCTCTTAATCCATCTGATGTGCACTTCATTGATACTGGATAGTGCTGATATTTTAATCAGAACGTCACGTGGTGGGCTGTAATGATTCGGCCTACAAATTAATCCTCCTTGTAAATTCAACTGTAAGAAGCGACTGAAAGTTAATAAAATGTCACAATAAACTACAACAACTTTTGGTGGGAAAAGGTACAAAAGGGAGACAGAAAAACTGGAGTCTAAACAAAGAGGCCTGCTGACATAATTCAAGGACTGTGTTAGAAACATGTCTGGTAAACAAGACCATGTGAGACTAAAAATCAGTGAATCAAAATTGGCATGTCAGCAGTTAGGCCCAGCAGATGGGCAAAACAATGAGAGGACGGGATATTCCACCCACCACCCCCTTTTTGGGCCCTTAATGAACAAGACTTTGGAGGGGAAATTGGCAACTGAAGCACGTTTCACCCTCATGACTGCCTCCCCCACCCTCTGCTGGGCCCTCGGACCACCTTCGTCCTAATCCTGAGAGATGCGCTGGCCTGACTGGGCCACAGAGGGGGGGACCGGCTGACACCAGCACCAGCTATTCCCGAATGCCACCTGCGACGTGAGACTTGGGCTCACCCCACCTCCCCGTGTCCTTCCCCTTCCCAACCTGACTCCTCTTTCCTAGCCCTGTCCTTTGTCCTTCTGTCTAACAGGAGTCCAGCTTAGCCGGCCAAAACCGGGTATTCTGCAACCAGCCGTAAGCCTGAGACCTGAAAGAGGCAGCTAAAAGCAATGGCCTGACAGCCTGTTGCTGGTACAAGTTTGCCAGGCCTCGGAGTGGCTGATCAGACCACGCGCTGGCCCGTTTCTCCAGCTGGGAGAGGGTGCAAGTGAAAGTCGACAGCTAACACAGAAGCTGCATTTTCTCTGTTTTCTTTTCTCTCTCCTTTCGTGTGCGTTTGGCTTGTTTTGTCTTCTAGGAAATGGGATCAGACTTTAGCAACAACAGCAACAACAACCGCTCCAGTTCATCTATCTAATTATGTCTGTGTTCCATTATTACCATCTGTGATAGCATCTCAATGACGGTCAAACAAGGGGGCTTCCTTCTAAAATCTCTCCCCAGCTAAAGGGAAAGGGACAAGGAATGTTGTTAAAACAAGAGCCTGATTTAATGTGTTACATTTCTAGTGCTGTAACTGTTATTCCTTCTTTTCTGTGGCTTTCATACAAGGTTAACAAGAGTTTTTAATGGAGTGTTTGCCATGGTGCTAAGCAGGCTGAGGTCTCTGGATAGCAAACCTCAAACCTTGTTTAAAACAGTTTAGTGTTGGACAGCGACTGGGTCGTGCTTACACCTTACACTATGTCCCTAGCCTCTGTTTGCCAGAAGCTGGGAATGGGCGACGGGATGGATCACCTGGTGATTCCCTGGTCTGTTCATTCCCTCTGCGGCACCTGGCATTGGCCACTGTCAGAGACAGGACACTGGGCCAGATGGACCTTTGGTCTGACCCAGTGTGGCCGTTCTTATGTTCGGCCCATAGTCCGTCTTAATCAATACAAGAGGTACTAGGGGCTGCTCCACATGGAGACGTGGTGTGCGGCAGGCTGGGGTGTACATCGAAAGCACACTAGCCCCGTGCACACTAACCGGCCAAGCAGGCCCTAATGCCGTGCACTAATGGTGCCGTAGTGCGCTCTGACCTATTGCTGTGTCAGCACTAGGGAACTAGGCGAGGTTTCTCTAGATTTACAGCCCAGCTTGCTCTGCGCTAAGGGCAGGTCTACATGTACAGCGCGGCAGCTGCACCCATACAGCTGCTCCACTTCAGCGCATCTGGTGAAAACACTCGATGCCGACGGGCGAGAGCTCCCCTCTCGCTCTAATAAAACCACCCCCGCGAGCGGCAGAAGCTGCCTCGGCGGAAGACACTCTCTTGCTGACATAGCGCTGTGCACACCGGCACTCTGTTGGTGTAACTCGTGTCACTCAGGGGTGGTTTATTCACACCCCCAAGTGACATCAGTTATGCCAACACAGGCTGTGTCTACACTACGGCCTAAGCCCCCGTGTGGACAAGCCCTAAGCCCCGGTCTAAGCTACCTGCTTATGTCGGTGTAGCTACATCACAAGGCGCCTATCGCTATGCCAACAGGAGCGCGTCTCCTGCCAACCTAGCTACCGCCTCTCGGGGAGGTGGGATACCTACGCCAACAGGAGAAGCCCCTTCGCCCGTCGGCATAGGAGCATCTTCACTAAGCGCAACGGGGTGGAGCTGCACCCGGGCAGCTCGGGAAGCGGAGAAAAAGCCTTGCGTCAGACACCCTGCAAACGCCAAGTCTAGTACATACACGATCACCTTTATCAAGCAACCCTGGAATCTCCTCATAGAACGACACCAGGTGTGACTGAGCAGACCTATTTCCACAAACCCATCTCAACTGGCGTTAATGATATTCCCGGCCTTCAATTTATCCACCGAATCCTGTCTGACTTTCCCCAGGCCGGGCGCCAGGCTAATGGGCCCATATCATCTGACTATTGGCACAACAGTCTCCTGGAATGTCCCCAGTATTCCAAGATTTATTAAAAACCATCAACCGTGGGCCAGAGATCTCCTCAGCCAGCTCTGGTAGGACTGCTGGGTGCGTGTTATCTGGGCCTGCTGATCTGAACTTGTTTTTCCCTAGCAGACATTGGCTACTAATGGAGCCAGGGAGGCCTGGCCAGCGCACCGCGGGCGGTAGTGGGAGGACAGTTTCCACCCCGGGGCTATTAGACCAGGGATCCCCTTCCATCATGGCCCTGCACTGGTGGCAGGGGAAGCAAATCTAACTCCCAGGGGGTGTAATCTCGCTGTGCAACGTCTGGACAAGTGTGCTAGTGCGAGCACACAGCGGTTAGTGTCACCTCTCTAGTGGTGGTAACACTTCACCAGGCTGCTCCTCTGCTGTGCCCCCCACTCGCTCCCGGCTCCCCGTCATGTGCCCTGGGGCATTACTGCATTGGTTCTGGCTCAGCTCGCCTGGCGCTGCTATCACAGGCGTTCGCGGGCTCCACAGGCACTGAGTGACAGACAGCTGCTCTCAGCAGGGTTCGCCGGCACCGGGGCTGAAGCACCAGGAGCCCTGACCCTTGCTACAATCCAGCACCCTCCACGCCCCTCTGCTATTTCCTTCCAAGGCATCTCACCCACTCTGGGTTTGTCTGGCCAGATCTCCCCCTGCGAGCCCCTGCAGGGGCTCACAGCTACTCTCCCACTGTTCTAGAGAGCGGGTGAGACACGCAGGCAGGTGCCAGCTGTCACGGACGCTTCCCCCGGAGCAGAAGCTGGGGGGCACACTGGCGAGTCCCTCCCAAGTGCACAAATTGGCAGCGTCTGGTAAATTCAGTCAGCTAGTTCCCATGATCTCCCAGAACACACACTGCATGTCCAGATACAAAGGATTCAGCTGGGTTTCCTCCCTGCCTCCCAGTACATTTGCAATTGCCCATTTCTCCAGCCTGGCAATCCCTTTGGCTCACACAGGC